>CAUEEP010000916.1:1000000-1510707 GCA_958450365.1 Mesorhabditis belari
CCCCGGATAAACAACAAAAACCTTAGTAAACGAATAGTTCTAAAAATGGAAACATGGAAAAAGTTGATGTTTAATTCAAGGCTTTTCTCTTCTATTTCTTCAAGCATACAATAGGGTCCAAGAGTTTAGAAACACTTTCAAAATACCGTATTCTCTCTAATAGTAGTGCGCACTACTATTTTTTGAACCCCCTCCTGGACCGCAATACTATTAGAGAGTGCAGTACTATTAAAGAGTTGTATCATTTACCAAAGTAAGACAGATATAAGATTTGTCCCAAAAATTCTTGCGATTCTTTCACGTACTCCTTTGGCTTCTTTTGACATACAGTTGTGGGCCGGCGAGTTGACAATTTGTGCCTTGACAAACAATAAAAAGGTGTTTTTGCCCTTTGCACAACAATTTTAGATTTTTTGCTAACTTTTTTATGTGAAGAATAGTTAATAAATGAATAAAAAAAAGCCTCATTTTTGCTTGCTTGAATAGCTTTAGAATGTCACATAAACATAAAGTCAAAAAGATTTAGATGAAAAAGAAGCAAACAGAAATTCAAATTCTCGGGGATGCACTACTATTTTTTGAACCCCCTCCTGGACCGCAATACTATTAAAGAGTGCACCTCTATTAGAGAGAATACGGTAACAAGTTTTCATAAACAAATGAAAGATTTCAATATTTAGTAGAATATCCCTTTGCCTTAATCACGGAGAATTGTAACGGTCCAGAAGATCAGCCTTGCTTTCGTTGTTTCCATTCAACTCCCCAAACCATCTTACAATTAGTTTTGCCCTTCGCCGGCTATGAAAAGTTTTGGATTCTTCACTCGGCTCCCAAATGTAAATAGATTTCTTTCTCATTTCAAAGAGAAACATAAAATTTATCGCGTAAAACAATAATTTCAATGAATCTGACAAAAACAAATGATTTGAAAATGAAAAAGAAACGACGACGAGGCGCTCCCATCGACTACCTCCAAATGGCGGCGACGTCAACTGGAATGCGACGTCGATACAGACAGTTGAAATCAGGGAATGACAAAGCAAAGAATTCACAACATCAATACAGACAGTTGAACTTTTGACATGAAAGCGTTAAACCAGTAGATTAAAGGAGAATTTGATTCCGATCGACGTTCGATGCTATTTATTCAATCAACCGATACAATATCGTTCAACGGGGTTGAGAAATGCAAATTGCTATATTTCGTTGTGCGTTGTCTCGTCTTCAACCAGCACTCAAGCCTCTAGAGAAAATGTTATGCAAACAACTTGCCATTTTTCAAAAAAACACTCGAACTTCATGGCAAAACTCCGATTGGTCAAAGATCTCAAAGTGAAATGTCCAGCCACCATTGGGGAGCAATTGTTGAATGACTCTCGTTTCAGTGCGTTGATCGCTGCATTTTGTTCTTCAGCCGCTTTTCCGCGAATGGTTGGAGGAAAGCCGCGAACAAAATGCTTTCTCGATACAATGTACCAAATTGTAAAACCTTTCAGCATTTCAATAGAGATCATTCGACAGCTCTCTTCACTCAAAGCCGAGATTATTTTGGGCCTCAATGAGACAAGATTTCTATGAAACGATCGGTTTGTTTTTAGATGGGCTCTCGATTTTCTAGAAAGGGGAAAGCATTGGCGCTGCTTTTTAAAACAAACCCGACATTTGGATTTTATTTAAATGATTTCCATTTTATGCAAGCTTTCAAAAAGTATCATCATTTTGAAAGGAATTCAAAGTATTCGCCAGTTATGGAAGCATAAGCATTCGCCAGCATAAGCAAAAGAAGGTTGTGAACTATTTGAGAGAAAAGTGGGACAATTTCCTCGACTTGGACGGGATTTTGGATGATTTCGGAAGGGGGGATTTTTGAAAGAAACGAACTCTCAGGAGAACGATTTACAAAAGAAAACTGTCGTCGAAATTCGAGAATGTTTATATTGGATTGCGGAAGCGGTGGTCGACGATGAAAGCTCGAAACAATATCAGATCTTTTTCTTCTTCGCCAAAGCTTTTCCGGTATAAGTCTTCGTTTTTTGTTCAGTTCAATAGTTTTTATGTAATCCGATCATTTAAAGTTATCTTGTCTTTAAAGTCTTTAAAGTTATCTTTTTGTTGATTTTAAATTAGCCTATTTATTCTCACATTCTCAGCCGCCATCTAATTACCGATCATTCTCCTCAGTCTGGCACTTTGTACTCAAAAATCTTGTAATCATACCCTTTCTGGCTCACTTAATTCTTCGATTCAATTATAAACTTGAGCATTAGTGAACCAGAAAGAGTGTGTTTACATTTTCGAGTACAAAGTGCACAGCTTAAAAGCTTATTTGTCTTATTTTTCTTGATTGAATATCGTCCTCATTATTTTGATCAAAATAAAGTTCTTAATAATTTATATGATAAAGTAAATACACGAGAAATTTCTAAGAACAAGAAGTATAATGATTTTGGATGATTTCTGAAGGGGGATTTTTGTAAGAAACGAATTCTCGGGAGAACGTGAATTGCTTATACAAATACCAAGTTTCTAGACAAATTAGATAAATCAAAAAATCAAATTCATACAAGCAATCACAAAGGTTAAAAGAAAGGCGTTCGTTTGAGCGATTTTCGTTTGAGTATCCATTCCATCGTCGAGAATCGGAGACAATGTTGGCATCGTGTCGACGTACTGTAATTCTTTTAGATTACAGTATTCTATAGTATTTGATCTTTACAATAGCCTGCTTCATGGTCAAAGCTGCTGTATTGGAAACGGAATACGGCAGCAAAATATTTGACCTAATTTTAGCGACAAAGTTGACTGATTAGCCGTCTACGATCCAACTTATTTTTCAAAAATTGAAAGCCATTTAATCGAAAGTCAATTGAAATCGATTAATTGAAAGATCCAAAATTTATTTACCATTGTCGAATTGTAGTCGAGTTGTTCATTCAACGGAGCGATTATGAAATTTGTGATCATTTGTCGCGCGGCACCCGGTCGATCGGTGGGCACAAAGTGACCAGCACCCTGCAATTTTTGTTTTTGAGCTTATAAAGTGCAGTAAAGCTAAAGAAAAAACATCAGACAGAAAGGGTACTGTAGGCTTAACTGGTTTAACAATTTTAATGCAAAAGTTATTTCTCTTGTAAGACAGAAAAAGTACTGTAGTCTTGGCCAGTTCTTCCCTCTCTTTCTTCCTTTTGTTTCCTATTTCTTCTCGCCGAAAGGAGGTGCCGATAGCTCAGTGGTAGAGCATCAGGCTAGTAAGCAGAAGGTCATTGGTAAGGTGGTGGGTTCAATTCCCCTCGGTTTACGAATCCTTTTCCATTCCCCTTTTTACTTTATTAACTCGTTTAACAAGTTCAATACAAAGTAGGATAGAAATAATATAAAGTTTGTAGCAAGATATCTGCTATTTTATTTACTCTTTTGAATTTGCACTCACTTTGACAGTCATAATATCGATGAGAATCCCTTTTGTTGGATCAGTGTACCGTTGAGTGTAGCCAGCCGATTGGCCAGAGAACCACCACTCGGTTCGATCATTTGACTGCGAAAAAAGTGCTGATTTCGAAGAAAAAAAAAGAAACAATTAGTGCACTAGAAGGGGTGCTTTTCGAAGCACAAAGCACAAAGTACACCTCACCGTCATTCCATTTTGCTTTGCCACTTCTTTCACAAACCATGCATCACCTAAATAATTGCACACCGTATCCACATCTCCATTGTAAATCAAGAAACGGAAATTTGGATTCTGAAAACTTATTTCAAGGTCATTTTTGATTTCTTTACCTTGTTTACAGCAAGGAAATCCTTGAAAAATGAGTATTGATTTGTCCATGTCATGTTGTATTGCCAATAAATGGGATCGCTGAAAATTTCATGGGTAAAATTGGTTACCTTTTTTTGCAAAAGTTTATCGGTTTAATTTTTGTGCATTTCACTCACTTGCAATCCTCCCAAGTGAGCCCAGTTTTCATCCAAGCGGCGTCGATGTTGAGTGCCTAGATTTTAAGTAAAAACTTCAGTAATCAAGAATATAAAAGCTACAGAAAACCTAAGTAATACTGTAGGCATTACTGTAGTTTTTAGCACTTCATAGAATTTTCTATGAAATTATCTATGCAAGGATTTTTAGAAAAGTATGAAATTAGGTATTTAAGTGACGCTGCAGTAGGATTCACTTTAGTTTTTAGAGCCTTGCATAGAACAAAGCTCTGTATTCTTTTATTATTATTGTTCTATTATTATTTAATTCTATTATTATTCCTTTTCGATACCTTTTGCACATCTGGATTGTTGGCCCAGATCCAAAGGCCGGCGTCATTCCAGCACGGATAGCCGAAGAAAGGATCCGACGAGTCGTAGTTGAAGCTTTTCTAGAGGCAAAATCGTTTTATAATGTCTGAAGCTTTTCTCAAAGTTTATAAAATTGACTTGCTCTTTGTTAGTGAAAACCAACTGCGAGGCTCGGGTACTGCGCACGGATCTCCGGGGTTTTCTCGGCGTTTCGGCGAATCCTTCTCGTTTTTGCCGCGTACTGTCGATGGTTGGCGCCTAAAGCTAGCTGTTTTTTAGATTTTTGAGAGATGGATAAGACTTATTATTACCGATTTACTATTAGCAATATAGCTGCTATCGAATTTTTATCAAATCTAAAGTTTATCCATCACACCTCCCGTTTTCTTTGCCCAATCCGCTTGCCAGGTGGGATCGAAACAGTCTTGATAGTAGTTGTAGGGATCCATTCTATCGGGCAAGCTGACCAATCGAAAGATTAAATCCCCGCAAGTTGAGTTGTCCGAGGAAAAATCGAGAGAGCTATTAGTGGCAAGGTAACTGTAGTAATTGTACGTGTCCATGTCATTCAATTGACCGACATCCTGGGTACAGTTTGCCTTCAAGAAGTCCCATTCTCTAAAAAGAATCGGAATTTTCACTCATGTACGCTAACTAACTAACTTTAAAGCATCTTTTAGAAAACGCTTAACAAAGCTCTTTTAGTGTGTACTTTGTGCTCATAAAAATGCACCTTTTCTAACGTATGCGAGTCTTTCGCGTTCACACAAGAACAATGAGAAATTCAGTGCGCTAAAGAGGGTGTGTTTCTTCTTAAGCACAAAGGGCATATTCGGCAAAAAATGAAGTATAACAAATATTTAAAATATTGATTCTTACTGCATCGAGACTCGACCGTGATACGCAGACCATAAGACCAACGAGTTGTACAATTTTTTCACGTCCATGTACCCGTTTCCAATTGCCGAACCCTAAAAATTGCACATTTTCCCTTGTACTTCTTCTATTAGGTTGATGCATAAGTGTTTTTGTTCCTTTTCGTCTGCCGTTTCAAGCCAACAAATGCACGAATTAAACTACGGTTGATTTCATTAGAAAAACCAATTATTTTTCTGCAAAATAACATTAAAACGGGTTTAAAAATATTTAATGCCTGGATTTTCTTGAGAGTATGAAGTCGGGTAGTCAAAAAGGGCTAACTCGATGATGCGGTTTAGACACCTTAGCTAAAGAAAACCTATCTTCGTGTCAATAGATAAAAGATAGAGAAAAAAAGTTTGATATTTCGCCAAAATTTCAGAGAAATTCATTCAGCCAATTTTCCCGTAGAGTTTTTTATAGATTTTTACGAAAAAGGCGTTTTTCACTCTCGAATTTGCTTGAAAGTGAACCGAAATTCATTTAAAAAGATGCAAATTGGACAAAAAAAACACTTTTTTTATAGAGCAAACTATAGATTAATTGGTGAATTTGTTACTTTTTAACAGAAGTACGAAAAAAACGAAAAGACTTATGCATCAACCTATTAGACAATTTAAAAGTACTGTAAAGTCTCGATTTTCCGTAACGAAACAAGTACAGATCGATCCGATCGAACTTTCGCCTTTTTACCGTTTTTCTCAGCTTTTCCTAAACCAATTCTAAAACGGTAGTTTCCTAAAACCAATTCTAATCCTACAGGTTTACTTTACAGGCCCTTTAATATACTTTTCAAGACTTTACTTGGAAATTTGGATTTGGAAAAGTTCCATCGGAGATCCCTTGGCCTAAACGAGCGGTCAACATCGGAATGTAGACACCCGCGTACGATTCACCAGACAGGAAAAACGATCGGTTTTTGTACTGAGTGTAACTAAAGATATATTAACTAGCGCAATTATTTAAATAGAAGGCTCTTCCGTTTGTTAAGTTCTATTTCGTGCCTTAACTACAGTTCATTAGAGATTAAAAGAAATACGGGTAGCTCTTAAGGTTAGTTTTAACGTAAAAACCGACGAGTTGAAGAAATCGGTGAGCGCCTCGTAGTTCATATCTCGCGATTGATCATCGTTTGCGTCGGCGAATTTCGGATCTTTCGTGTCATACGAGAAACCGACACCGATTGGCGATTCGAGGAAAAGCATGTTCGCTCTCTAAATAGATGTTTCTCTCGAAAAATCTTTCTAAATATCTTTCTTTCAAATGCTACTATAATCTTTGTACAATTTTTGCTTTTACAGCTAACTAGAAGGGAAGAAATTCTTACATAATTCCACGAATATTTATTTTCAAAGAGGGTTTTTCCATCAGCCGCCACATAGAATGGACCCATTTCCTCAAAAGCTCCACCAAAAGACGAACAACCGGGACCTAAAAGAATAATATGGTAAAGTAGATTTTCTAATCTATTACAATTAAAAAATATGTTTTTTTAAAGATTTTATCCGTTATCTTCAAGAAAAACAACTTCAAAAGCTTTCTTTTCATCAATTGAAAACAAATGTTGTCTATCATTTTTCTTTTCACAAATTTTCACAAAATCCTCACCGCCATTAAACCAAACAAGCACTGGATCAGTTGTCGGATTTGTCTTCGACTCGACTAGCCTAAATTTTCTTGGTAATAGAAAGTTTTTTTATCCAATTATAGAGATATCAAAAGTATCAAGATACATTAAAAATCTCACCAATAATGCATTTTCCAGTCTCCACCTTTACCAGCATTCAAATATCCCGAATAAAGACCGTAATTGATTTGAAAAGTAAGCCCGGGCAAGTTGGTGACCTGGAAATAAAAAAAAACAGTGAAATCTTTTAAAAGAAAATATATCTTCGAAACATTACTATGATTATTAAAGTCTTTAAGTTCGTAAATTTTATATATGTTGTGTCCGATTTAGATTGAGCTTATCGCGGACGTCCTATTTAGATTCAACCTAAATCTTACATAGATTGAACAATAATATAAACATGCTTAATATATGTTCTTAAGCGTTTTCTGTAGTTTTCTGCATTTTTCAAAGGTCTTTTATTGATTACAGTCTATATCGGACGTCCGATACAGATCGAACAATAATAAATGTGCTTAGTATATGTTCTTAATCGCATCTATTCTGTTAACGCTAATAAATTGTTTCATAGTTGGGTTTTCTTTTCAGAAAAAGACAGTAACAGACCTTTGAAGAATGCAGAAAACTACAGAAAACGCTTAAGAACATATATTAAGCACGTTTATATTATTGTTCAATCTATATAAGATTTAGATTGAATCTAAATCGGACGGCAATCTAAATCGGACACAACATATGTTCAATCACCATAGAGCTTTCAAAATTCATAAACACTCACCTTGTCTGCTGTGGGATCGGCTGCGTAGACTGTGCAAAAGCAAGAGCTCAGAAAAATCGCCCAAGTTCGAAGCATTTTCGAAAAAACTAAAGAAAAATACGATTTTACTTAACAAATTTTCTGAAAAATACAAAGAAATGAATCAAAAATGAAATCAAAAATTGTTTAAAGATGGATTTGTATAGAAAATGTTCGTTTTTTGGCAAGAATAGGTAAAAACCCTAGATGAATAGGTAGATTTGATTGAATTTCTGCGCTCAAACTGAACAGTTTCTTCAATGATTCAATGATTCAATGAAAAGAGGAAAAAAAAAGAATAGGTCAATGTGTAAACAAACAAAAAAACAATATGTAAAAAGTAAAAGTTGATTAGAAAAAAAAACAGATTTTTTAAAAATGTAGGATCAAATAAAATAATGACTGCGAAAAGCTTTTTAAGCTTTTTATGCGCTATAGTTTCTATTCATTTTTGAAACTCAAACATTAAATGAAAATTTCAAAGGATTGTTTCAGTAGTTAAAGTTGCTTTAGTTGCTTGCTTTAGTTGCTTGCTTTAGTTGCTTGCTTTAGTTGCTTGCTTTAGTTGCTTGCTTTAGTTGCTTGCTTTAGTTGCTTGCTTTAGTTGCTTGCTTTAGTTGCTTGCTTTAGTTGCTTGCTTTAGCTTTATTTTTGGATTATTTACCCCCAGCTACTTTTCAAAATACTTTTTCTACTTTTTCAATTCAACACTTTTCAAGATACTTTACAAATTTTAGAGATTTTAAGCAGTATTTCTATCTTGTCATAAAGTTTAGAACGTTTGACTGGCAAGATCACTTGCATTTTACTTTTCGCTAAATTGACATTAACGAATAGTTTTTTGCGAAAAGTACCAGCTTTACTGACAAGAGAAAAGCAACTGGATAGGCTGGCCAAATGCCATAAAACTACCCCCAGAAAAAGTGGTTTTGAAGAAAAAAAAGGTGCCCCGTAGTACCAATGTTAGTAGTTAAAAGTAGAAATTCTTATGAGAAGCATTTTGAAAAAGACTCGGAATTGAAATGGAGAGAGCAATTACCTTTATAAAAACAAAAAAAGACTAAACTGGGGACTCAAACCCGAGACGGTTTGCCTTGGATTCTAGTCGACTACCACCCGGCCACCACTACGCTGTAAGGTCTCTGGGAAATCTGCTCATAAACTCGAGGGATGATTTTTAAAGTTCCATAATAAATTTACATGCTTAAACTTTTGACAGAGTGCTGTTTAGCAAAAACGAAAATGAGATTCGGATTCAGTGTGAAATTCTACATTGATAGGTCTATGATAGGTTCTACATTCATTGATTCATTGATAGGTTCTACATTCATTCATTCATTGATAGGTTCTACAATTCATTGATTCATTGATAGGTTCTACATTGACTCATGTCATTCGACCAGCCTATCCAGTTGATCTTCCCTTGTGAATAAACGGAAATTTTAAACGAAAACTTTAAACTGAAAAGCTTCAACTAAAATGAAAAGCCAAAGCCAATTCTACGCCAAATTTCATAAAGCTCACTATCTCCGAAAAGCAATGAATTGAAAAAAGAAAATGGAAGAGAAAGACAGTCAAATTGCCGGTTAGTCAATCAGTCAGTCATTATTCCAAATCTAGAATGGGCACTGATTGTGCAAAAAAGGGAATGGGAATGGCGGGTGGAGCATTTTACAACCAAAAATTACGAGCCCACAAATGACCAAATTTTTGGAAGGGGAAGCAGACTTTTTTCCCATTTCTTGCCAACTGTACACCTTCTATGAAGTCAAGAAATTTGCGAGCTTTGGTCAAATTTCTAAGAATAGGATTAATCGTGGGAAAATTGAGGAAACCAGAAAGTACACCAGAAAGTACACTAGAAAGTACGCCAGAAAGTACACCAGAAAGTACACCAGAAAGTACGCCAGAAAGTTCACCAGAAAGTACACCAGAAAGTACACCAGAAAGTACACTAGAAAGTACACTAGAAAGTACGCCAGAAAGTTCACCAGAAAGTTCACTAGAAAGTTCACCAGAAAGTTCACTAGAAAGTACACCGGAAAGTTCACTAGAAAGTACACCGGAAAGTACACTAGAAAGTTCACCGGAAAGTACACTAGAAAGTTCACCAGAAAGTTCACCAGAAAGTACACGAGAAAGCGTGCCTTTGCAGTGTTTGCGCACAAAGTACAGAAGAGTGTAAACGCGACCTCTTTTTTTTGGGTTAATATCGCATAAAAGTAGAAACCGTCAGTGCACCAGAAGCGGTTTGTTTCCATTTCCGTTGAGCACAGAGTGCAATCTGTACAGGTACTCATAATCAGTCTTGCGGATGTAGCTCAATCAAAAGATAACCGATTTACACAAAAATTTTACAGGTAAATTTTGAGTGCGTCTCCTGTAGTGAACTGACTAATCTTTTGGTAATTTTTAGTTTTAAAAATTCATATCTGTACATTATTGATTGAGAACTAACAAAAACTTAGCTCTTCTCAGTAAGCAGATCGTTTAAAAAGCTTTAAAAAAAAGATGATTACTGTTATCTGAATGAAAATCAGTCTAGATTTATGAGTTACCAGCTTTTTCTTTTAAAGTCCCGCCGATTCATTTTTACTCTCTTTTTTTTTCTTTCATTTTTCATCTTGAACTCTTTTGTATTCATTGAATTTACCTTGTTTACGTTTGGCAAATAATTTTCGCATTCCGAAATACTTTTCACATTCTCTTTTCAATCCAGAACTTTCAAAAATGGTGAGTTCATTCTGGGGCCAAGAAATAACAACGAAAAACCTTGATATTGGAATTGTGACCGAGGAATGATTCGTTCGTTAACTTCATTCTGGAAGGATTCTGTTCCACAATTAATCCAGCCATCTCCTTTACACCGAGCAGTTTTTGTTGATTTGCCTGGTCAATAATTGCGTTCATCCGAGCCAACGGAACCATCGCAGATGACTAAATATACAAATCATAATCTAAAGATTAATAAACAAAAGTTGCCTTCACGACAAAATATTGGGTAACTTATCCACAAAATAGTGGGCAACTTGTCCACAAAATGGTAGGCAACCTATCCACAAAATGGTAGGCAACTTGTCCACAAAATGGTAGGCAACCTATTCACAAAATAGTAGGCAACTTGTCCACTGTGGCGAATTGCCACTGCTCTGCAGTTATTCAAAATTCAATACAAAAGTTCAAATTATTAGAATAATGTTAAAACACAAGTTTAAATGATTAAAATAATGTTAAAACACAAGTTAAAATACACAATTCAAAGCTGATGGATAAACTACCGTAATCAGTCACTAGACGATATTCAGTTGTTCATTTTGTCGTAGCTTGTGTACTTAAAAGCCCATTATTTAAGCTTTATCTTGAGTCAGTTGTGGGCTCCTTTTTCTATTCATCCCTTCTTTCAAGTGTTGAAATAATTGTGATAGTGCCAGGCATCCAGAGTCGAGTTGAGAAGGACCAATGGACCCGGTGAACTTCTTGCCATAGCTCCTAAAAAAACAAGATTATTATACATAACAAGAGAGAGTCTCTTACCCCATACCATGACCGCTTCACCACCAAAGTTCACCGTCGGACGCAAGTATTTAGAGTCTCTTTCGAGTAACTACGGTGAACTTTGGTGGTGAAGCGGTCATGGTATGGGGTAAGAGACTCTCTCTTGTTATGTATAATAATCTTGTTTTTTAGGAGCTATGGCAAGAAGTTCACCGGGTCCATTGGTCCTTCTCAACTCGACTCTGGATGCCCAGCGCTACAAGACGCTACAAGACGATCCTGGAGAACAAATTTCTTCCTTTTGCGACCGCCAAAATGGGACAAGGATGGCTCCTCTACCAGGACAACGCTCTTTGCCACAAAAGTCAGTTGCTTATGGGCCACACTATTCGACTTGCCAATGGAGGAAGTGTTCGACTACTCGGATGGTTCCGCGCGAATCGTGTTCAACTCGTTTCAGCTTCTCCATACAGCTTCGATTTGAATGTTATTGGACACCTATGTGCGTTTATCAAGACGAAACTCAAGGGAAGACGGTTTAGCTCTAAGGTACTTCGTACGGCGAACGGCGAGTTTGGGCCACCATTGCGCCACAAATTTTACGCGATCTAGTTCACAGTATTGCAGCTTAAGGTCAAGCGGCCATTGCAGCTAAAGACGGACCTACAAAATATTGAATTTTTAGCTCCTAGGTATGTGCCGCCAAGACTTTTGTCCACTGTTTTTGTGACCTTTTTGTCTTTGACGTTTATTTTTGTTGTCTAAAATAAACTTTCGAGTTCAATGCTTGGTCATAGCTAAAAGTAGAGTAAAAATGCTCAAAAATACTTGTGACAACTTTTTTATAGCCTCTCGGGAAGGTTCCTAAATTTGCGTTTGAAAGTTGCCACCCAGGACCCGCCAAGACTTTTGTCCATGACTGTATATAATTTTATATAATATATAATTTTGATTTGAAGAAGATAATTTAAATCAAAACATATATATCTATCAAATAGTTTTTCGAGAAACTTTAAAATCATTAAACCATTTTAAATTATCAAAAAGTTTCTGGGAACCTAAAAAAAAGTCAATTTTGAAATGTCTAAAAGTTCATGTGGATTCTGTGAATCTAAAAGTTGAGGATTTGAAGCTGAATACCTTAGCTAGATCTAGATTTATATTAGATTAATATCTAGATTGATAAAGTATACTAATCAAAAAACGTTTCTGGCTTCGATTTCGATTCTTTTCTCAATTTTCTAGAGAGTCTATTTTGCAAGTCGCTTTTTTCGCTTTTTTTTTGTTTAAAGCTCAACTTTCATTGATCAAACAAGGATAAAAACTTGTTGACTAATAGACAATACTAATAATGTTTCTAAATTTTCATAAAAACACATACCGTAAATACTACAATAGCCCCCCACCCCTCTCGTACAGTCGCGTAGTCGCAAAAGCTTTTTAGTATTTCATTTTTTTCAAAGGGCCCGTACTTTCAAAAAATGCGTCTTTGATATCAAAAAATAGCCCTGAATTTCAGGGCTATTTTTGATACCTAAGCGCGCATTGTAGCATAAACCAGTGTCGAGAAAAACTCGTTCAAAGCTGGACTACGCAACACTCCGCACCGTCATTATGGGGGTGGGAGACTATTACAGTATTTGCGAGTGTTGCCTAGTCTAGCTTTGAACGGGTTTTTCTCGACACTGGTTTATGCTACAATATGCGCTTAGGTATCAAAAAATAGCCGAAATTCAGGGCTATTTTTTAATACCTAAGCGCGCATTGTAGCATAAACCAGTGTCAAGAAAAACTCGTTCAAAGCTAGACTACGCAACGCTTCGCACCGTCATTATGGGGGTGGGGTACTATTACAGTATTTACGGTAGTTTAGTCTTTGAGAAATCTCAAAAACAAAAACTCTTGTGTGATGTGGCTTAGATCAGAATCGATTGATTGCAAAGAAAAGCCTTCTGCTTGAAGTCCAGCTCATTAAATCGGCATAAAACTTTGCCCAAAGCTAGGCAATGCATGTCTGAATATTAAAAGTTTATAAAAACCTTTGCTCTTTGATGAAACAAAAAAAAACAAGAAGTTTTATCAAGAAAGAGACTAACCTAATAGGATTAAGGAAACATTAGGCTCAGTGCTCATTTGGATTCACGGTTTTTACATGGGGCACATTTTAGAAAGGTGGCATAATTCTACAATACAATACGGGCAATACTGGCAATACTGGCAATACTGACAATACTGACAATACTGACAATACTGGCAACACAGGCCTAATTCTACTCTGATATATTTCAATTTACAATGAAAACTCACACACGAAGAACTCCTACTGATTAACATTACAATTAAGTTCAAGTTCTAGAAAAATTTCTCGAAATAAAGAAATCTTTGTGCCGAATGCTTTTGGGAATTGATACTTTTGATGTCAGAAAAGTTGACTAATTAGTTATCAAAGAGTAAGCAAATAAAAGGACTTGTAGTTTTGAGGGTTCTGTAATGAAGCGATGATTTTTCGAAAATCTTAGCTCATTTTAGTTCATCGAACATCGTTAAACTTTCAGAAAAATCAATTCACTTACACTAACATTATTTGATTTTCAAACTTCAACTTGATTTTACTTCAACTATGATTGCAATGGTCGAGCTTCTTGGGTTTTGGTGTTTTTGAATTTATCGGCTTAAGATCATTGCTTATTAGCATCTTTATAATCTTTTTATGGTACTTGTCGGTTAGAAACCCACAAAGACTCATCTCGGTTAAGCATCCCCATCCGAGTCGTCTCGGTTATCGATTTTCGTTTGGCTGATCACTTCAGACGAGCACTCCTACTTCACTGAACATCACCCTTCACACGTTCTCAGCTTTTTGCTTAATCGAGTTAAGTCTCTGTGGATTTCTAACCGACAAGTACCTTCTATTCATTTAAGAGTTCATTCTAGTCCATTCTTCTATTCTAGTTCAATCAAATTCTATTTGATTTAAGATTTCTATTTGATTTATCAAATTCTATTCGGTACTTGTCGGTTACCCACAAAGACTCATCTCGTTTAAGCATCCCCATCCGAGTCATCTCGGTTATCGTTTGACTGATCGACTGATCACTTCAGACGAGCACTCCCACTTCACTGAACATCACCCTTCACAAGTTGTCAGCTTTTTGCTTAATCGAGTTGAGTCTTTGTGAATTTCTAATCGACAAGTACCCTTTTTAATGCTTTGACTTTGTCCTTACAATTTTAGTATATGGTGTTGCATAAATTTGAAAACTAATAAATAGTGAAGAATTTCTTATGATTAAGTAAGAGTTCAGGTGGAATTTAAGGCATTTTATGCAGTTCTGTGAAGGAGCACAGACTCTTAATGATCGAATTTCAATGAATCGGCTTTAAATAACATATTGAGTAAAAAGTAAAAGAAAAGTGAGCATTTCATGTTTGTCAAAACTCTGTCAAAACTCTGTAATTCAGTGCTTTCTCAATCATTTCTACCATTTCTTTCATAAACCGATTTTGCAAGTGCTAAACAACCTTCAAACTCAAAAGTCTCCATAAATATTGAAAATTCTGTAGACAAGGATCAGTGTTTTATACAATTTGTGTACCCTTTTACCACTAGAACGAGCTTGGAGTCGGGCAGTGAGTCAACATAAGTCAAGTGGATCAAACCTGTGGCTCATTAGCCACTTTAACACGTTCCTGATTAGTCAAACTCCCAATTTTTCTTCAATTAGTTTAATTTTAGCATCATTGACTGATTAGGAGTCTGTGCTCCTTCAAATAACTGCATAATGCAAACAAATAATGGCTTAAAACTAGAATTGAACAATAGCTTTCAGAAATGCAGCCAGTGACAAGACAGCCAGAGTTTCTGAGGCGCCTACTTCCACTGCTCCTTCACCGTTCGATCAGTGATCTTTCATTTCAAATCAAAAACTTTTCCTCAAATCCAATTCAATTCCAATTCAATTCCAGTACACATAGCCAGTGACAAGTTTCCGAGGCGCATACTTTCTCTGCTCCTTCATCGTTCGATCAGTGATCTTTCATTTCAAATCTCAAACTTTCCCTCAACTCCAATTCAATTCCAATTCAATTCCAATTCAATTCCAATTCAATTCCAATTCAATTCCAATTCAATTCCAATTCAATTCCAATTCAATTCCAATTCAATTCCAATTCAATTCCAATTCAATTCCAATTCAATTCCAATTCAATCCCAGTGCACTCATCTTCCAGCAATTTCCAAATCGGTCTCATATCTGCGTCCATATCGACACAATTTCTCAAAAGTTTTCCCCTAATCCCCGGAAAATCTTCGCGCTTCACTAGGCACGAATAAAGTGAATAAAATTTCTGAATGCTGACCGTGAATCCGAGAAATTTTCTCAAAAAAATCGAATTCTTTTAGTTTTATCTGAAAAGTTCAGCGAAAACAGGGATGGCTGAATATCTATTCAAAAAATATGGAGAAAAAAGACAAAAAAAAAGCGTGCTATTGTCCCGGGTTGATTACGTAAAAGAATTTGGGGGCTTTTTTCAAAAAGAGAAGTCAAATGGAAAATCGAGAAAGATTACCCAGGAGGATTCTCATTTTTTCGTGAAGACTGTATCTTGTTTTAAGTTTTTCAACTTTTTTATACTTTCAACTATCTCTTAAAGCCATTAATATGATTTTTGAGGGTTTTTGAAGGAATTGAAGGAATTGAAGGAATTCGTTGAACGTTTAACAGCATCAGAGTCGAAATTTTGGCATATTGCTTGAAAATTTCGATGGCTGGCTTGATTCTTTCAAATAAAAGTCTGTTTATTCGATTATGTATGTTAATATGCTAAGCCTAAGCCTGAGCCTAAGCCTGAGTCTGAGCCTGAGCCTAAGCCTAAGCCTGAGCCTAAGCCTGAGTCTGAGCCTGAGCCTAAGCCTAAGCCTAAGCCTAAGCCTGAGTCTGAGCCTGAGCCTAAGCCTAAGCCTAACGGAAATTGGGGGTATAGCCCAAACCCAAATAGACTTAGTGCTAGGCGCTAGCCGCTAGCCTACGCACTAAGTCCAAGCCTAAGCCTAAGCCTGAGCCTAAGCCTAAGCCTAAGCCTAAGCCTAAGGTTAAAATCATTTGGCGATGATTTTAACCTTTCCATCAATTCGTCCAATCTTTAAACGCAAATTGACCTTTTTTCGCCTCTCAAAAAACGAAAGCACATTTTCTTTTTGCTTTTCGGTCTTGATTAATCTTATTCACAAAAAAAATTTTCCATTTCTCAGAAATCTGTCTATTGATTTAATTCATTTTTTCAAGAATTTTAAAATTCAAAAAGTTTAAAGAAAAAAAACTAGCATTTAACACTAATCACCGCCTTTTCGATGACTCCAAAATGGCAATTTCGCAAATTTCGTTCTGTTTTTGGAGTAAATTTTTGAATTACACTCAATGAACTCAGAAAGTGGGTGCGATCTTTGAATGGGCCTCAAATAACTTTTGATCTTTTTCGATTTCCACAAAAATTAGGAAGTCTGATGACGTAGAATGGCTTGAAATAGTTTAGCCGAAGATTCAAGCCATTTTTCGTTTTAGCTTTCTGCACTTTTTTCCTTTCTCTTCACCTTGTATTTCCTCTTTTTTCTCGCGCCAGCAGGTACAGAATAGCTCAGTGTTTAGAGTGTCTGGAGCGAAGAGCGAAGGAAAAAAGGTGGAGGGTTCGATCCCTCTCTGGAAATCTTTCTTTGTCATTCCTTATTTTACTTTATTTTTCGATTTTTATATCTCCAGCTAACTCCAAAGATTTTTAAGCTTATTTTCTCTCGAGCCGGGTCTAATTAGCCCGATTTTTGAGCAGACTTAGATCTAGGTGAAGCCAGCCAGCTTTTTAGGTGAAGCCAGCTAGACCAGACGCTAGATTCAGGTCTTCCAAAAGCATCTGGCTGAACATCCAGCTGTACTTTGTGCTCAAAAATGGAAGCGCATCCTTTCTGGCACACTCAAAGCAATGCTTTGGCAGGAAAACGGAAAATCAAGTGTAGAAAGGATGTGTAATGAGTGATTTAAGCGCAAAGTACACTCGAGTTTGTCAAAGCAGCATTTGATCTCTGGAAATCTTTCTTTTTCATTCATTTTTCGATTTTTATGGCTCCAGCTATGGGATGATCATTTCACCTGATGATTTGGTTAGAAATTCCCTTCAAATGTAAAGATCTTGAATTTACCGTATTTTCTCTAATAGTAGTGCACCCAGAGCGTCACCTAAATTCCTCTAAATCTCGAGAACCGCTTATTAGAACCTATCGATGTGGGGTCGGAAAATGTAGCTGACGATGAGATCTGGTGGGGGATTTGAGGTGTTGAGCTTCTGGGAAAGATTGGGAACTGTAAAATAGTCACCAACTCGGCTCGGCCGGGCCGAGGGAGAGAGGGCGATACTATTAGAGAGAATACCGTATTCTCTCTAATAGAAGTTCACCCTGAGCGTTGCCTAAATTGCTCGAAATCTCGAAAAGCGCTTATAAGAACCTATCGATGTGGGGTCGGAAAATGTAGCTGACGATGAGATCTGGTGGGGGATTTGAGTGTTGAGCTTCTGCGAAAACTTAGAAACCGTAAAATAGCGATCAACTCGGCTCGCCGCGGTGCACTACTATTAGAGAAAATACGGTACTCGTCGTGTAAAGAGGATTACTCGTAGTTACTCGACCAAAAAAAAGCGTCGATTAATCGAGTAAAAATTTAGTCATGCAAATTTTACTCGAGTAATTTACTTACTCGCAAAGAAAACACTCTATTCATAAAGGCTTCTGTAGCTCATAAAGACTGTAAATAATATGGGGGAATTTCCTAGAAATTGGCTCGGATGGGTTGAGTGAAGTGTTTTGAAAAAGCAAAAATATTCAATGATGTGAAAGATTTGCGAAAACCCGAAGTAAACATTTTAATCCTTTTGTTTTTTGATTAAAATAACTTTTAGATTTTAAAACTACTACAAGTTACCGTAATTTTCTCGTTTTTTATTCTTTTCTTTTCTTTTCAAACAAAATTGAAATAAATTTCCCTTTTTAATCGGTTAAAGATTGGGGTTTTTAAGAAAAATTCGACTTTTTGCTTATTCAAATTTCAAATTTAAATCCCAAATGGTCCATTTGCTTCTTGAGGAAATTGGAGATTTTCACTGCTTTTTTTTTTTTGGCTATTTACGTAATTGATATCCGGGTACAATATATTGATTGATACTTTATTCAGGACATGAAATAAAGCGTAATCAGTCAGACAATACACAAATCTACACATAAATACATAGAGAAAGATGAGATATTTTACTCGGCGATGTGGAGGCGGGGAGAAAAGAAGATAGATAGAAGATAGGCTTCTTGCTTTAATAACCTCAGGCCATGAATGGGCCAACCCAGTGGAAGAGTGAACTCCGCTAGAGAAGGGATCTCTAGTCAGCTCTAGAGAAGACACCTCTAGTCTGGGCGCACGGGCTAGGGAAGAGAACCCTAGGGGAGCCGAACCCCACACCCTCAGTTTGGAAGTGAGAACTTAACCAATACACCATGAGGGCTCAAATTTAAATCCCAAATGGTCCATTTGCTTCTTGAGGAAATTGGAGATTTTCACTGCTTTTTTTTTTTTTTGGCTATTTACGTAATTGATATCCGGGTACAATGAGGCTAAAATCTCTTTTTTTTTTGTTTCTTTCTTTTTTTTAGATTATTTGCTCTGCTCTGAGCATAAAAAGGTTTTGTATATAGCTAGAGAGAAATTCATTCAGCCAACTACCTGGTAGAGGTTTTTAGAGATTTTTTTACCGTGTTTTCACGCTCAACTTGGTGCTGAAAGTCTCCAAATTGATGCTAAAGATGGGAATTGAACAAATAAACACTTTTTATTGAGAAAAAAGAAAAGATTAATTGTGGTGAGTTTGTTATTTTTCAAAAAGAAAGTATGAAAAGGAAACGAAAAGTCTCTGGACAGCTTAAGAACAGCGTTTCAGAAAGAGCTACCGTACTATTGATCTATCGTACTACTGATCTATCGTACTACTGATCTATCGTACTATTGATCTATCATACTATTGATCTATCATACTATTGATCTATCGTACTACTGATCTATCGTACTACTGATCTATCGTACTATTGATCTATCCGTACTATTGATCTATCGTACTACTGATCTATCGTACTACTGATCTATCGTACTATTGATCTATCGTACTACTGATCTATCGTACTACTGATCTATCGTACTACTGATCTACCGTATCTATATCGTAATCTATAAGAAGCTACTGTACCAGCTGTCTTTTCGTTTTAAACAAGCGAAAGTCGTCGGGACTACGGTAGCTTTTAAAGAATCACAGAGTTCAGAGAGCTTAAAAAGCTCAAGAATGCAGTTTAGAGCTTTGCTCTTTGTATTTTAAAAACTATCAAAGAAATCATTCATTTTTATGACATGCAATTTCGACAATTAGTCTGAAAATTTTGAGGACAAATTGAGGCCTTTTTTTTGTTCAAAAATTTCCCATAGAGTGTTTTGGTCGAAGGGGAAAATAATGAGCTCTCATTTTTTTTTGCTCACAATTTCTTTGCTCACTTCTTTGCTCTATACATTGGCCGTTTTTTTTTGTCTTTTAGCAAGTCTTACTATCAAACAAATCATTCGATCTCTCTTTTATATTCAAATTTGAATTTTGAACTTAATTTTTGGATACTTTGTGGTGTATTTTGTGCCCAAAAATGACTGAAACATAAATCCTTTCTGAATTTCAATGAATTCCCCATTTTTCTCGCAGTTTATTTCTCATCTAGATGTGAAAAATGAAGAATTCAGTGCATTAGAAAGAGCATAAATTTCAAGCACAAAGTACACGTGTACAAAGTAAAAAGTATTCTCAGCTTTTTTTTATTTATTTCATTCACTTCTTTGATAAATGTTTTTGAATAATTTGGAAAATTTTGGAAAATTTGGAAAATTGAACTCTCAAATCTCAAAATGAACAAAACGAGAAAAACGAAGGAAAATCGCGAAAAGCGGCGGAAAGGCTATTGATCTGGGGGGGGGATAATTACGGTAGTCTAACCGAAATAAGTGCACAGGAGAAATCTTATGATGAGTTGGCATCTGTTTCCCCATTGACTACTACCAAAAACCTCTTTTGAGAGAAGCTCGGCTCTAGTTGGGTCTATTAGACTCAAAACTTCAAAGAAAAAAGTTTTTGATGTTGTTAGAAGGCTTTTTTCAAAAAACGAGAAAAACGAAGGAAAATCGCGAAAAGCGGCGGAAAGGCTATTGATCTGAGGGTCGCTGGTTCGACTTCCACCGGTGTCAATATTTTTCAAAAATTTCTTGCTAAGATTCTGAAAATGCGTGTCTAGGGGTTATCTTGGACGCTGATCACGAAACACATGTTTTTAGCCTAGGTTTCTGCACGGAAAACTAACGAAACGTGAAAACAGCCATTTTTTTCTTGGCTCTGCCGCCCTTTCCTAAAATAGTTGTAAAAACTTTTAGAAAAGAGATATCTCAAAACGGTTTTTACCAATCGATCCGTCTTGAATTCAGCTTTAGGATCAGCTATAAAACGTCAAAATTCGACAAATTTAAGGTACTCTCCCAAAAAATCGGAAAGGACTTTTCCACCAACCCAATATTTTGTGCTCAAAAATGACTCAAACATAAACCATTTCTAGCGCAATGAATTCCCCATTTTTCTCGCAGTTTATTTCTCATCTAGATGTGAAAAATGAAGAATTCAGTGCATTAGAAAGAGCATAAATTTCAAGCACAAAGTACACGTGTACAAAGTAAGAAGTATTCTCAGCTTTTTTTTAAATTTATTTTATTCACTTCTTTGATAAATGTTTTTGAATAAACTTTGTGGAAAACTCTCAAATCCATTTAACTTTGAATTCTCAAATCCATTTAGTCAATTCAATTTTCGTATTCCTGAATGAGAAATGGTTTACGGGGATAAAATCATCACTGTCTACTATCGACCGGATCTCGTCTTTTTGTTATCGGTTTGTTCTGGATAATGTTTTGGATTTTCGATAATTGATAATTGACAAACAGAAATGTTATTGTCAGAAGATAGTTTAGACTAACAGTCCAACAGTAAAGCCAAAGCTGTTCGCTAGATCAGGCTTTTGGTGCTGGCTTCTGGTTGAATAAGAAATGAATGGAAAAGAAATGAAGGGGGAATTGAAGCGTCAATCTTTTGCTTACCGAATGCTGATGCTGAGCTATCTTTTCCAAAGAAAAAATAGGAAAGACAAGGAAAAAGAAAGAAAGGAAGAAAGAGATCAACTGTATTTTTGACTTTAGCTTATTTTGCGACTTCAGGAATCAGAGTTTTTGTGAGTCAAGTTGTTTGTGAGTCAAAAATACAGTTGATCACTTTCTTCCTTTCTTTCTTCCTTTCTTTCTTCCTTTCTTTCTTTTTTCCTTTCTTTCTTTCTATCTTCCTTTCTTTCTTCTTTCTTGTCTTTCCTATTTTTTCTTTGGAAAAGATAGCTCAGTGGTAGAGCTTTGTTAAAGTCAAGTTCGGTCTATGGCAAAGTCAATAAACCAGGGAAAACCTGGGCTTGGTTTTCTGAACGAATACTATTATCTAAGTTTATGTACAGCACGTAAAAGATCTTTAAAATGATTGATTTCCCATTTTAGCTTCTACAATGTTTCCTCAACGTGCTTCTCGTGTTTTGGATTCGTTTATATTTGAAGATTTTGTGCAAATCGTCGGTGAGTTTAAAAAAATGGGGGTTTTTTTCATTTTTTGGAAAGTTCTTCAAGTTCTTAATGACACGTAGGCCGTTTTTTTAAAAAAATGTTTTTCTAGTCGAAAACAAAGTTACTCATAATTCTAACAATGTGTAAGAATGAAAATATCTGTGGGAATTAATTCAATCTTTTCTTTCAATCTTTTAATTGAATTCATTTTGCTGTATTTTCTAGAGAAACTTTGATCAGAAATGTTTGAAAAATTAAAAAAATGAAAAAAATGGAAAAAATTCAAATGCAATTCAAACTTAAAGGCAGTAAAGCACGAGTTATAAAATGCTCGAAGCTAAAATGCCTAAGCTCGAATCGATTTCCTCGACTGCGAAAACTACCGTCTACAAATTTACACCTGAATATCTTTTGTCAGTTACAATTTAAAAGAAAAATCCCCATGTAAAAGAGCAAGGTGTTCTTTGTGCGAGCCCACAATCGCTCTCCATCTGGCACACGTTCCCAATAGATAGTTGTTCCTTTTTCGGCAACTGGAATCCAAAGGGCCGGTCGGAGTCGGAGCCATTCTCCTTTTCTTTAGGTTCTTTGTGCGAGCCCACAATCGCTCTCCATCTGGCACACGTTTCCAATTGTTCCTTTTTCCCCGACTGGAATCCAAAGGGCCGGTCGGAGTCGGAGCCATTCTCCTTTTCTTTAGGTTCTTTGTGCGAGCCCACAATCGCTCTCCATCTGGCACACGTTTCCAATAGATAGTGGTTCCTTTTTCCCCAACTGGAATCCAAAGGGCCGGTCGGAGCCATTCTCCTTTTCTTTTGAGTCTGCAGAAACCCCTAGAATCCATTTTTCCCTTTAATTTGGCTGTATTTTCCCTCAAATTCTAGATCCTGCAAAACCATTGTTACTTAAACAGCAGCTAAATTGATAGAACCATACGATCAATGAGTTTTGTCTATCGATTTTCTCAAGCTTTCCTTAGTTTCAAACCTTTATTACCGTATTTCTTATAATCGTAGTGCGCACTACTATTTTTTCAACCCCCCTCCAGCCTGCACTATTATAGACTGCACTACTGTTACAGACTGCACTACTATTACAGAAAATACGGTAAGTACTAGTCTGTAAACATGGTTCCTTATCTCCCTGAATTTCGTTCCTTATCTCTCTAAATTTGGTTCCTTATCTCTCTAAATATCTTGAAGGCTAGATTTGCCTCTATTTTTCAGAAAAATTTAGAAATAACAACGAAAACAGTTGAATTATTATAGTTAGATTGATTTCTCCAAGAAATCGATTGCAGGCTTGTCACCCGAATCTCCTCGTTCTCCTCTCCTCTCAACCGCTCATTCATCTCGTTGCATTGACAGCGAAAACGATTCGTTTCCTCGCCGAATGTGCCGGCCTTATCACCACTCCTTTCCTCACCGCAATCAATTTCATTTCGGATATTGGTGAGTCAAGAATTACTCTATGCCTCAATGACTTTTTTTGTCTTTCGATTTATCCCTTTACTTACGCAATTTTGATTACATTAAGAAGATTAGGATTTAGACGAGAAAAACTTGAGAGAAGTCATTCTAATCTCGAATTTTCAACGAGCAAATACCGTATTTTTTCGAATAGAAGACCGGGTAAAGAGTATCATCGCGTACTCCTGCGTAGCAGCCCTTTTTAAAATTTCTTTTCTGCATAAAAGCTTTCAATGAAGTGCTATAGGGCTGGAAAATGACTCAAAAATACCACATGAGCTAACAGATTTTTGAACCATTTTCCAACCAGACAGTTTAGAGACGATTTCCCTCAAAGAAAAAAAACCATTTTCTTTTCAAAAAAGTGTCCTTGGAGACAAGCGACCGTATTCTTTTAGGTTTAGAGCTACTGTTGTCGTATTTACAGAGACACTACCCTACCGTACTACCGTAGTCACAGAAAGGATTTCTTTTCAGGCCTATCCGCTACCTGCGTCATCGTACTTGGCTACTGTATCGAGAGAATCGTTGCAATGAGAAATATCGAGTCCTACGAGTTGATGTTTCGACCGATTCCGTGGCTTGGCATCGGGATTTTAGCAACATCTGTAAGCTTTTGTCAATTATAGCTTTATGATACTAATCAAAAGATCTAAAAGGTAGACAATAGAGATACAATAGCCGTTAATACAAGAAATTTTAACGAGAAAGCTGAATGTCTTTTGTTTAAAAGATGTTCACAAGAGAAGGTGAACTGGCTGAGTTATGCTACCGTAAATACTGTAATAGTACCCCACTCCCCTCGCACAGTCGCGTAGTCGCAAAAGTTTTTTAGTATTTCATTTTTTTCAAAGCGCCCGTACTTTCAAAAAATGCGTCTTTGGTATCAAAAAATAGCTGAAATTCAGGGCTATTTTTTGACACCTAAGCGCGCATTGTAGCATAAACCAGTGTCGAGAAAAACTCGTTCAAAGCTAGACTACGCAACACTTTGCACCGTCATTATGGGGGTGGGAGACTATTACAGTACTTACGGTATGCGACTTATCCCATTTGACGCTCATTCCCAAGTATTCCGTTTTTGCTAAATGAAAATCTGAAGCTATAAGCCTCTAAAGTTTTGTTAGGAAAATGTGGTTGTTTGGGTGTTAGCGGCCTCCTTGCGAGGCCGATCCGGTGCAGCCGTGGCCGAGTGGTACAACGTTCGTTTCCAAAGCCAAACCTCGCGAGTTCGATCCGCGTTTTGGTTTTTTGTTTTGCTTTTTTCAAGAAGAGAATATATATATTCGAAATCAGCATCAGAAATTGCATAGCATTTCGCCAGCTCAGCCATTTCTCTTTCCCTTGCCAGTTCAGATCCAGGCTCAGCCATTTCTCTTTCCCTTGTCAGTCAGATCCAGGCTGTTAGAAGCTCTGAAACCGTATCCAATTTGATAAACTTGACAAATCTAGTCATATTCAATAGTTGGCTAGGAAATGCAAATCGAATTTTCCAGCTAGTCTACGCGACAGTACTCTTGTCGTTATGGTATCAGCAAATCTTGAAGAGTCGAGTGATTTATGTGGCTCAAATTGGGCTTTTCTCGTGCTCGGGATTGGTGAGCGCTTTTAAAAACTCACAGACTCAAATATTGAATATCAAAAACAATTGCAAACATTTCAGTTCTTCATTGGGATTAAAATAAACGCAAATCGGGCATACGAGAGAATGGCGAAGTATCGATATTCGAGTGTCAATCAAAGGTTTGTACTTTGAGCCACAAAAAATCGCTAACGCAACCCTTCTGGCGCACTCGAATCCAACAAGAAATTGAGAAATCAGTGCACCAGATGGGTCAGTGTTTCCACAAAGTACACAAGATTCTATTGGAAACATTGGACATCCAATTTTTTCGATTGAAAAACTTTCAGATATCAAACGGCAATGAATTTCAAAGCGGCCAAGCTATTGCTTTATTTGGCTCCATACAAATGTATCTCCTCTCTTCTAATCCTTGTCTCTTATGCTTTTGTCTACGATCGAACAAAAGATCAATTACTTCCATTGTACACCGAATTCTTTTTCCTCTACAATTATGCTCAAGTGAGTGAGCTGTAGAATGTTCTGTAGAACTTTTGTAGAACTTTTGTAGAACTTCTAGTTCGTTCGTTTTAGAGTTCGTTTTAGAGGTTTAATTAAAAGAAAACTCGTTCTACAGAACGTTCTGTAGAACTTCTGTAGAACTTTTGTAGAACTTTTGTAGAACTTCTGTAGAACTTCTGTAGAACGTTCTGTAGAACTACTGTAGAACGTTCTGTAGAATGTTCTGTAGAACTTCTGTAGAACTTTTGTAGAACTTTTGTAGAACTTCTGTAGAACTTCTGGAGAACGTTCTGTAGAACGTTCTGTAGAACGTTCTGTAGAACTTTTGTAGAACGTTCTGTAGAACTTCTGTAGAACTTCCGTAGAACTTCTGTAGAACTTCCGTAGAACTTCCGTAAAACGTTCTGTAGAACTTTTGTGGAACTTTTGTAGAATGTTCTGTAGAACGAGTTTTCTTTTAATTAAACCTCTAAAACGAACTATAAACTAACTTATAAGTGAACAGTAGTTATAAAAGTGACACTTGACGGTCAAAAGGTCATGTTCACTTTGAAAATTACTCAATATAACTCAGCAAAAAACCTACCAAAACTTTATAGAGGCACAGACTTTCTAACAGCTTTAAAGCTATTATTAATAGAAAATTTACAATCATCAATATTTAGGTGTCTTTACAAATTCTCTTGGTGCTCTTGTGTCATTCAACGTTGCGCCGCTTGCTCTTTGAGACATTAGCAATTGAGAAAGTGGTGAGTTAAAGCCTCACAAGTAAATTCTATAGAGTTCTAGTTAGATCTGATTTAGTTTTTTTTAGTTTATATAAAAAGTAGGATAGAGAGTTATAATTAAACCAGAAATCTAGTCCTGGTCTGGTCTCTGGCTTTGCTGAGGAATTTTCCTGGTCTTTAGCAAGTTCTAGCCAAGTTCTGGTCTTGCCTTGCCTGGCCTGGCCTGGCTTACAAGCTCTAGAACCTGCTTGGGAGAATCTTGAACCTGTATAGTGGCGCTATAGTACCCAAGTATCCAAGTTTCCAAAAAAGTTTCTTATCTTTTCACCAGCCGAAAAGCAATAGTCACGACAGAGTCGGGAGTCGAACTCGGATCATGTGAGCTGAGCGTGCGGGCTGTAGACAAGCGCGCTCCCGACTGCGCTACGGTGACGAGCGATATCTGGCAAGGGATATCCGGTTTTGTGATCGGATAGTCCTCGTCGCTATGGCGCAGTCGGGAGCGGGCTTGTCTACAGCCCACACGCTCAGCCCACAGCGGGCTTGTCTACAGCCCACACTCTCAGCCCACAGCGGGCTTGTCTACAGCCCACACGCTCAGCCCACAGCGGGCTTGTCTACAGCCCACACGCTCAACCCACAAGCTCCTAGTTCGACTCCCAACTGTGTCGTGACTATGGCTTTTTAAAAAAACGAAATATCAGATGAACAACTACATAGAATTCTAAGGTTAACAAACTAAAAATGATGTAAATCGGCTTACGGAGAGCCGAGAACTCGTACAGATGGACAGACATCTAGTAGATCTTCAAATTCAAAAGGTCACGTTTTTAGCGAAAACGCAAAGTGAGTGACTTGTGCGTTCGATCGGTGACCGGCTCACGATTGCAATTCCCCTCAAACGATGCCACCGATCTCTACTTTGCCACATTAAATAAAGCGTGGGAGTTCCACGATTCGATGAAATCCCAAATCGAGCAGACGGAAATCCCGAAAAAGCAATCGATCGCCTCAAGACCTCATAATGAAGATATTTATAAAGTATAAATATTTGATGACTTTATTTAATGAATTTTATTTATTTGATGATTTTCTCTTTTCTTCTCTCTTTCTCTTTCTCTTTCTCATCGAGATTCCATGCAGCACAAATCTCGGACACGCATCCAGAAGCAACAGTGGCTCTACCACGAGGATCATGTTCCTGAAAAAAATCTATTAGAAAGCATTCGTTTTTACTTTTAACACATAATAAACTAATAAAAAAACAAAACCTGTTGTCCGCCAAGTATCCGCTGCACAACGTATTTCGTCATCGTGTAATTCTCGTCGAATGCCTGAATGCCGTCACATGCCTGAATATCTTGAGCTAGTTAGTTAGTTATCTATTGAAGCCGAGCAATCAGAAGTTAGTTCTTAAGGAAAATGTTCAAGGACTTCAACTGTTGGGCAAAAATGCAATCAACAAGTCGGTCGAGAAATTTCGAGAAGGCTAGGGTTCGAATCTTGCAATGGTTCTTTTTGAAAAGCTGTTTCTTTTTCTTTTTCTTTTTCTTTTTTCTTTCTCCTTCTCCTCTCCTTCTCCTTCTCCTTCTCCTTCTCCTTCTCCTTCTCCCTCTCCTTCTCCTTCTCCTTCTCCTTCTCCTCTCCTTCCCTTCTCCTTCTCCTTCTCCTTTCCCTCCCTCTCCTTCTCCTTCTCCTTCTCCTTCCCTCTCCCTCTCCTTCCCTTCTCCTCCTCTCCTTCTTCCCTCTCCTTCTCCTCTCCTTCTCCTTCTCCTTCTCCTTCTCCTTCTCCTTCTCCTTCTCCTTCTCCTTCTCCTTCTCCTTCTCCTTCTCCTTCTCCTTCTCCTTCTCCTTCTCCTTCTCCTTCTCCTTCTCTATTTGATGACTCTTTTTACTCAAAAGTTGCCCCATTGGGATTTCAATATTTATTCACTAATTGCTGGAGATCAAAAGGTTCCAATTAAGGATTGAAATCAAATATTTCAACCAAATATTTCAAACAAATATTTCAAAATTTTAAAAATGAAATGTTTATTCTGCGATTTCTTCAACTTGTTGCGTTTGTGGTTGAACAGTTTTATGCTCGAAAAATGAGGCGAATGCCAGCGCCACGCAAATGTATGCGAGCACAGAGTAGAGAAAGTTGAAGAGAGTCCAGAGGAAGTGATCTACACAAAGTTTGGTGCCTTTAGAAAGTTTTTTATTTGTTATGGCTTACTCATACACGCCTCCAACTCCGTGTTGTACAGAACGAGCATGTATGCGTACAACATGATGATCAGGATCTGAAATTTCGTTCGATTTCTGATTTCAATTCTGATTTCAAAGATTGCGGATCGCTCCAACTACGAAAAATCAATAGCATTTACAACTCAGACCTAGTGTTGAACATTGAACGCAATTTTTGGCTTTGGCAAGTTTCTGGCTTAAATTTACCTTACCTTGCCTGTCCTAGCTTTGCTGTTTCAGCCAAGAAAAGTCCCTGGAAGTCCCTGGACTAGGAGCCAAGCCAGAACCTGGTTTTTTTTGTCTTTCGCTCGAAACAATACGCCAAAAAAAGCGTCTGGATGCGATTCCAAATACCGTATTTCTTCGAATAGAAGACCGTAAAGGAGTATCATCGCGCACTCCTGCGTAGCAGCCCTTTTTAAAATTTCTTTTTTTGCATAAAAGCTTTCAATGAAGTGCTATAGAGCTGGAAAATGGCTCAAAAATACCACATGAGCTAACAGACTTTTGAGCCATTTTCCAGCTCTCTAGCACTTGATTGAAAGCTTTTATGCAGAAAAGAAATTTTAAAAAGGGCTGCTACGCAGGAGTACGCGATCATACTCTTTACGCGATGATACTCTTACTCTTTGTTCAAAGTGAAAAAAAAAAACAATATGTAATACAACGGGTGTTCTATATGAGATCACCAGTGGAGTGGTTTCATTTTTTCTCATCCATCGATTATCTGAACCGTTTTTAAGGAGCTATCGAGCTATACAAGTACGCTTGAAACTCAATTCTAATATTAAATGCGTGTTTGAAAGGAATCCGATAGCTGGCTTAGTAACTTTCACACAGAAGAACAGAAGAATTAAGTTAATAGATAATAATAATAATAATAATAATAAAAAGAATAATAATAAGAATAATAATAATAATAATAATAAGAATAATAATAATAAGAATAATAATAATAATAATAATACCTTTGTAATGAGATACGGTACGAGAAAACGAGCGGCTTTTTGGAAAACGATCGTCAACCCAATGCTGACTCCGATAAAAAGCGAGAACTCGACGGCGAAACTCGCTTTTTCCATTCGATAATGCGGACAGAACACTGAAATTTTGCATGGCTTTAAAGCTTAAAAATATAATACTAATAATAACAATAATACTATTTTAAAATTTCAATCAAAAAGCTTCGATTTTCTTGAATTCAAACCCTATTCTTTACTTGATTCGGCTTCGGTTTTTCGCGGGTTCACATTAACGAGATGAACGCTAAAAATTTGATTTTTAAGGAATCTTCATTATCTTATATTATTCAATATTGATATTTGAATTTTAAAAGATTTACATTTAAATTTTCATTTACATTTAAAATCCTAGTCTCTTCATTACTGTCTTTTCATTACTGTCTTTTCATTACTGTCTTTTCATTACTGTCTTTTCATTACTGTCTTTTCATTACTGTCTTTTCATTACTGTCTTTTCATTACTGTATTTTCATTACTGTCTTTTCTTCTTTACCTAAGGTGTTTCATTGCAGTGAAAGCAGCTCGCAGAAAGTCCAAAAAGAGAAAGATCACACACCACAAATAGATATTCAGGCAAAAGATCGTTCGACTGTACTCTTCTGCAAATATTTTCTTGGTCTTATAGTTTCTTGGTATTATATAAACTTATCAACAAACTTATTCAAACCCAGATCAAGAGAAAACTTTTAACTGCAAACTTCTCTCTTTAGCTATGCCGATTTCAGCCTGTACTTTGTGCTTAAAGCTTAAAGCTTAAAGCACACTTTCTGGCACACTCAACGTATCATTTTACTTTAAAATTGTTAGAATCGGGTGCACAATTTTTCGCTGCTGTATTTGGCTTTTGCAAAATCGCGAGGAATCTGGTAAAAACATTCTTAACGGCTTTCATAAGGCACCGATCAGCCGCAACGATGGCCGAGTGGTAGTTGCGAGTGGCAGTTGCGGCTGATCGGTGCCTTATGAAAGTCGAGTGGTAGAGTGCTCGCATCCAAGCTTGAATCCAAGCCAAGCCGATGAATTTGTGCTCGCAGTTTCGAACCCTCTCGCTTTTTCTTTTTGGAAAACCGATTTTAGCTCAACTTGACGACGGAATGACGCGAAATCGCGAGGAATCTGGCAAAAAATGTTTTTGGGATATAATCTTAAGGGAAGCAGGTACTGCAATGGTGACCGAGTGGTAGAATGCTCGCATACGAGTCTATTGCTTGCAGGTTCGAATCGTTTTACCTTTTCTTTCTTGGTTTTCTTTGAAAAATCTATTTTAGATCAACTTCAGCAATCTCGATCCTCAGTTTCAGCTTAAAAAAATCAACTTTTCAAATAATTTTTTACCAAAATGACATCAAATTTTGCTTGATTTATTGGGTTGTCCAGTTATTGGACAACCCAACACCAACAAAATTTGAGCTCAAAGTTAGCTTGCTAATGGGAAAAGGGGTGGATGGCTGATAACCTATTGGGTTGTCCAGTTATGAAGGCGCGTTTTTTACTATTCTGTAAATTTCTCAAGATACCGAAATCAAGAAAAAGATATATATATGAGTATTATTCGAAAGCTGAAGATCTCCTCTACATTTTGATATAAAAAGCTTTTGAATTTGTCCAGCTTTTGGGCAAATTGACTGCACAGAAGAAGAGGTGGCCAAAAAATGGAAGGGTGCCTTTGGATCAAGTTTTGGCTCCGCTCAAATTGAGTTAACCGCTTGATGTTTGGCCAATAGATATATCAGTACAACTTTTTTAAAATATAACAATTTCAGAGCATCTTTACTTTTCTTTTCTTTTCTGGGCGGTTATTTTACAGCATAAAACTTGAGGAATAGCTAAGCTGGAATGGGTTTTTTTTTTTTGGAAAACGACCTCTCCCTTTTGTGCAGTCAATTTCCCAAAAAGTTGAATGAATTCAAAAACTTTTTTTATTCCCAAAATGTAGAGGAGATCTTCAGCTTTCGAATGATATATAACACTCATATACATCTGTTCGATATCTTGAGAAATTTACAAAATAGTACAAACGCGCATTCATAACTGGACAACCCAATATTTTATCGATTATTTTCACGTTTGTTGGTTTTTCCTATATTGTAAACCTAACTTTTTCTAGGCTATCTTATTTTTTTGTCATAAAAATCGTTTTCATTGAAAGAAACGGTCAAAATCTTGTCGAAAATCGAAACTTTTTTGTTTTTCAACACTCGGCTTCTTGCTAATGAAAAACTTTAAAAACAAAGCTTTTCATAAACTTTTAAAAGTCATTTTCAAGAGAAATGAGTTGGGCTGTTTAATAAAAAACCGTGTTTCATTTGGTAGCTTGAAACTTATTCAATTGAAAAATGAATTTGAGTGAAAAACTTCGTACTCAAACTAATAGCCATATATTAGGTTGATACGCTTTAAAGCCGGACAACCAACTGTTCCCCGTGCATCCCTCAATGCCACCATTGCACTGAAAAACATGTGAAATTTTTCGATACACTGTAAAATTTGAATATGCTTTAATCTAGATATTTAGGAGAAAATATTGTGCTAAATATTTAGCGCCACCTTTTCGATTTCCATTCAAGATTATTTACAGCTAAACCTCGTTTAAAAGTGAAGAAAACGTGAAACGACAGAAAAGTGCTAATTTCGCTTAGTTGTTCTTTGAATACCATTTTCTTCGCAAATTTTATTATATTAGGTTGATGCATAAGTGTTTTTGTTCCTTTTCGTCTGCCGTTTCAAGCCAACAAATGCACCAATTAAACTACGGTTGATTTCATTAGAAAAACCAATTATTTTTCTGCAAAATAACATTAAAACGGGTTTAAAAATATTTAATGCCTGGATTTTCTTGAGAGTATGAAGTCGGGTAGTCAAAAAGGGCTAACTCGATGATGCGGTTTAGACACCTTAGCTAAAGAAAACCTATCTTCGTGTCAATAGATAAAAGATAGAGAAAAAAAACGTTTGATATTTCGCCAAAATTTCAGAGAAATTCATTCAGCCAATTTTTCCGTAGAGTTTTTTATAGATTTTTACGAAAAAGGCGTTTTTCACTCTCGAATTTGCTTGAAAGTGAACCGAAATTCATTTAAAAAGATGCAAATTGAACAAAAAAACACTTTTTTTATAGAGTAAACTATAGATTAATTGGCGAATTTGTTACTTTTTAACAGAAGTACGAAAAAAACGAAAAGACTTATGCATCAACCTAATATTTTAAAACAAACCACTGTGAAACCCGATTCATTAAAAGAAAAGGTCCAAATTGCATCATCGGACCTTGTCGCTTTTGAACACTCGGCTTTTTGCTAATGAAAAACTTTCAAAATAAAGCTTTTCAGAAACTTTCAAAAGTCATTTTTAAGAGAACTGATTGGGCTGTTTAATAAAGAAACCGTGTTTCATTTGGTAGCTTGCGACTTATTCAATTAGCAAATGAATTTGAGTGAAAAACTTCGTACTCAGCCTAATAAAACAAAAATATTTACCTTGTAAAAACCAAAGAAATCCCATCTTTATTGGCGTTTCTTTAAGATCAACGGAGGTGGAAAAGGAGCGCAGAATGGCGTAGTTCTTCACAGACATCAAGATTATAGTATCCTTTTTCTAAAAGACGGGTAATTTGGAAAGCTTTCATAATCAAGATTTCATTCAATCAGCCAAAGCAAATTTCAGGGGTAAGCTAGTTTCCTCAACTTTTTTTGCGCAACTGGGTCATTTGCGCAACTCGCCATAACTTTCTTCTAAGTGAACCAATCTTTATGGTTTTGGTCTCACTTTGTAGATCTCAATAAGTGCAACAAAATGAGACCAAAAGCATAAAGATTAGCCCACTTAGAAGAAAGTTATGGTGAGTTGCGCAAACGACCCAGTTGCGCAAATGACCCAGTTGCGCAAAAAAAGTTGCGGAAACTAGCCTACCCCAAATTTCATTCGACAAGGCTTGGTCAAAAAAAAACGCATAACTTTTGGAGGAACTTCCTTTAAACAAACAAATATCGTATAATAGCTTGATAAATGTAATATCAAAGATCTAAACGTATAACCGAGTATCCAATATTGATATTGGCTTGAGCTGAGGTCAGCTGTTAAGTCATCAACTGAAAAAGTGACATTTGCTCATTCATCGATCATTTTCATACCACATTTTGACGTCTTGCAGCTCAAAGAATAGAAAGGAATGGATGATTTTTGAGGGTAAAATTTTGCAGAAAAATCCTTTTAACTATCTATTAGTCAAGTGTTCGATTTCCTATCTACCTTTTCTCGTACAGTAAACGTACAGTAATGTCTTTAGTCTACAAGGCTATCGTTATCGTCGCTGAAAAGTACAGTATTCTCTGTAAGTGAACTTTTAGAACTTAAAACTCAAATCATTGCTGAAAAGAGTAAAAAAGAATCAGAGAAAGTAAACAAATTTATATTTCATTTTTAAAATCAGGTTCTATTGGGTTGGTGAATTGAAAACTGCCGGCTATTGTCATATGTGACAGTTTGAGCACTTTCTTCAAAAGAAACCCATTTTGGTGTCAATGGAAAAGTTGTAGAGAATCAAAAATCAAGCTTATATCCAAATTTTCAGAACGATTCAAAAACTGGTTTTCAAGAAATGCCAAATTTACGAATTTTCAGAAAACTTGCATTTTAAGCGAAACTACTAAGTGTATCTTTTTGCAAATTTGGCTATAAGCCTAATTTTTGATTCTCTACAACTTTTCTATTGACACCAAAATGGGTTTCTTTTGAAGAAAGTGCTCAAACTGGTCCTCCATTTTTGTTTCCAGCCTCCAGTCCTCCATTTTTGAGTCTCACACTTGTCTCACACACAAACCAAAATCCTACTACGAAAGAGGAATCCGCAAATTGCCTGTAAAATGGGCAGAAGTCGTCAATAATCATTGTAGCATAAACCAGTGTCGAGAAAAACTCGTTCGAAGCTAAACTACGCAACACTCCGCACCGTCATTATGGGGGTCGGGTACTATTACAGCATTTACTTACGAAAATCTTTTCCAAGCCTGCACACGCACGGGGATTTCTGAGAAGGATTTCGTGGCGAAACGCTGCGAGATGTTCCCGATAGAATGGGTGGTGAGAAAAGTGGCGATCTGAATTAGATCGCGTTTGAATTAGAAATGGTCTTGATAGAAAATCTATCTTAAAACGTTGTGCTAATGTTTTATATGAAAGTTAGACTACGAATACTTATTTTTATATGAAAGTTAGTGTTTTATCGACGTTTTTCTGTTTTCAACAAGCATATTGTTTATGAAGTGAATAGCTCTCGAGCTTCGGTTTTCCAAGAGATTTAAATCTTTCTCCTTATGTGTTCATCTCGAGCAGGGCTTTCAAAAAGAGAAACTTCTCAAAGTCTCTTCGGCAATTCTTTTCTTTCCAATCCATCCCCCTAACCGGAATCCCAATTGTGAAATGGCTTTTAGTGGAGATCTCCTTTTCTTTCACTCCATTCACTGACCGGTGCTCCTTCTCACATAACCTGTCTTGTCCACGCGTTTCTTTGATTCTACCAAAACCTTATTTGTGAGATAATTTTCTCATGCTCTTTAGCTCTTTTACTTACTTTTTTTTTCTAACGTACATCTAATTAACTTATTACTACCGTAAATACTGTAATAGTCTCCCACCCCCATAATGACGGTGCGGAGTGTTGCGTAGTCTAGCTTTGAACGCGTTTTTCTCGACACTGGTTTATGCTACAATGCGCGTTTAGTTATCAAAAAATAGCTGAAATTCAGGGCTATTTTTTGATACCAAAGGCGCATTTTTGAAAGTACGGGTGCTTTGAAAAAATGAAATGCTAAAAAACCTTTGCGACTACGCGACTGTACGAGGGCGGTGGGGGACTATTACAGTGTTTACGGTATGTACATACTTAATAGCCACCGTGGGGGGTGGGACAAATGCTACCTTTTTTTGCGCACCTGGACATTTGCGCACCTTTTTTTTTGCTGGAAAAGGCCTTAGGAAAGGTCGTAGAGCTTCAAAAATGTTTTCATAGAAGGGAATCGTATGCGTAGATTCAAAAAAAAAAAAAAAAAAAAAAAAAAAAAAAACAAAAAAAATTTTAAAAAAAAAAATTAAAAAAAAAAAAAAAAAAAAAAAAAAAAAAAAAAAAAAAAAAAAAAAAAACCAACTCTTACAAACTTAGTTTTTAGCTGAATATTATTTTAAGTCAGAATGCCCCCATCTGCACTCAATTTATTGATTGGTACTCTTTCACCTTGGCAACTTCTTTTTGCTGTTTTTCTTTGCACAAGGCTTGATTGAACTTTGAAATTTTTTTTTTTGTGGGGGGTTTTTGGTTTCCTGAGGGTGGAGGATTTACAAGGTTTACAGGTTTCCAGGGGGGTTTGGGGGTTTTTTTGTGTGGTGGCTCCGGGCAAGTTTACTCCAGAAACTCTGCTGGAAAGTTTTTCCGCAAGAAATTTCTAAAAAAGCGTAACAACTGCCGGAACAACTGCCGGAAACTTTCCGTTTGATATGATATGAGGATATCAAATTGTAAACTGACTCTGCCTTCTGCCTCTGCCGAATCGATACCACAAATGAGAATTCATTCAATGACATCAGTTTTGATTGTAAAACTTGATAGCGTTAGCGATTGTATAAAGTTTTGATTGTAAAACTTGATAGCGAGCGTTAGCGACTCAGAGAATGACCAGGGAAACGTTATCAACGCTCAAAAAAATAATGAAATAAGTTATTCAAAAATATTTTTGAATTCCCTTGGAATAAATTTTTTTAAAACCAAATACCTACAGAAAAAAAAGCTGAAATTGCGAAAAAAATTGTTCAAAAACCTTTCACCCTGATTCACATATTAAACTATACATTTTGAAGCCAAAGCTTAATAAATTGAAAGCCTTATTCATAAAGCTACCGTTTTAGCACTTTCCGGCGCCCTTTGCTGCCGGAAAATTTCCGGCGGAAACCCTATGTTAAAATTTTCCCGCGTTTCTCGCGGAAAACTCTGCTGGAAACAATTTTCCGGTAGGATTTCCCGCGGGAAACTTTCCCAGAGAGTAGCAGCCGCCGGAAAGCCAAAACTTTCCCCAGAGCATAGCATATGGGCTTAGATCTTTCCAATTCCAGTTTTGCATACTTACCGTAAATACTGTAATAGTCTCCCACCCCCATAATGACGGTGCGGAGTGTTGCGTAGTCTAGCTTTGAACGAGTTTTTCTCGACACTGGTTTATGCTACAATGCGCGCTTAGGTGTCAAAAAATAGCCCTGAATTTCAGCTATTTTTTGATACCAAAGACGCATTTTTTGAAAGTACGGATGCTTTGAAAAAAATGAAATCCTAAAAAACTTTTGCGACTACGCGACTGTACGGGCGGGGGGTACTATCACAGTATTTACGGTAAGTAGTAATAATAATAATACTTTTTTATCTAGTGCCCCAGGATTTATTGAACCAGTTCCCAATTTCTAGAGTCAGCTTGTGCTGCTTCTACTCTAGTTCCAGATCTAGGCTCATTACCAGACAAAGGTGAAATCTTTCACACTCCATTTACAAGAAAGTTTATTTAATCTAGTAATAAAGATTTATCTATTATAGTTACCGTAAATACTGTAATAGTATCCCACCCCCATAATGGGTAGAAGTACTCCACACCGTCATTATGGGAGTGGGGTACTATTACAGTATTTACGGTATGTTGTATTTAGTTCTTTTCTTTTCTCTTTCCACTTTTGCTAGCACTTTTGACTGAATTTTCCATTTTCGACGTTCTTTTTTGTGATTCCCGTTTTGTTTCTTTTCTTTTCTTTTTATATCGAATGAAACCGGGAGGCAGTCACACCAAAAAGCATTATTATATAAAAATCTTTTTTCTTTTTTCTTTCTAAAAAATTTTCTTGCTTAAAACTAACTTTACCGCTTTTCCAGAGGTTTCATAAATGAGGAAAATAGTCGTTTTGCTTCTCGCTTTTTACACAGTGCCGATTTTCACGCAATACACCTCACAGACGTATCCTGATCCAAGGAATGATCCCTTCTCGTGCAGGTGAATTTTTTGTCCTTCGCTAAAACTTGGCTAACTTGGCTTTAGCTTGGTCCTTAGACCCGTAGCTTTTTAGAACAGCTTTTTAGAAGCTGGTCCTTTAATCACATTTAATAAACATAAAGGATAGCCCAGAATTATAGCGCTGCACTTCAGAGGGCCTAGTTTAGCCAAAATTGAGTCAATGGTTCTGTTTTTTCTGTAGGTAAATCTTAAGTATATCTCCTGAAACGCTGCTCATTATCTAATCGATTCAACCTTTCAACTTTTTTATATGACCTTCTAAAGTTGAGAGCTGAGTGTCGCTCGGCACGCTACACATTTATGGGATTTTTGAGAGCGATCTTGTCAAAATCTCGTTGAAATTGAATTTATTATTTTAATGAACGACAATTTCACATGCTTTACACGGTTTAAGTGCAAAAATTCTAATTCTTGAGAAACGTCACCAAAACTCACTTAATATCATCTGTTTTCATTTGGGGTATCGAGAGAAGCCACTAAAGAACAAGAAAAAAGGGGAGTGGGACAAATGCGAGCTTTTTTTTGCGCACCCGGACATTTGCGCATCTTTTTTTCCGCACCTTGCCCATTAGCGCACCTTTTTTCGCGTTTTGAAAAAGCTCTAAAAGCTAAAATTAACGAATTTCTATTCCAAAAGTTGTTTTTCTAGGTAATTTTAGGGCGTAGAATCGAAATTTTGACATATCAGAGCTTGTGGAAACAAACGGACGGAGTTATACAAAGAGAAAAATCGACAATTTTCTGTAATTTGATCTAGCCGTTTTGTCTTTCAAATTGGTCTTTCAAATTGGTTCCACACGCTCTGTTATGTCAAAATTTGAATTCGACACCCTCAAATTACCTAGAAAAACAACATTTAGAATAGAAATTGGTTAATATCAGCTTTTTAGAGCTTTTTTAAAACGCGAAAAAAAGGTGCGCAAATGTCCGGGTGCATTTTTGAAGCTCTACGACCTTTCCTAAGGCCTTTTCCTGCAAAAAAAAAGGTGCGCAAATGTCTGGGTGCGCAAAAAAAAGGTCGCATTTGTCCCACTCCCGAAAAAAGATATCTTATTTTTCAAGATCTATCGCTTAATTGAAAAACATTAGAATCTTAAAGACTTTTTATCAAAAAAAAATGAGACTTTCAAAAACCCAGAAACAATCTTCAGAATGGGTTTCCCATCAGGCGTCTGCGATCCATCGTCCGTGTTGAGTGACGAGGAGAGAACGAGATTAGCACAACGCGTTAATCAGGCACGTTTTTTTTCTTCACTAGAATTCTCGTTATACGATGGGTAAAAAACCCTAAAGATCTAAATTTGCTCAATATTTTTATACAAATTTACATATGAATATCCTTTTATGCTCTTTTAGTTAGTCGGCGTCACGTCTTCGATCCGAAACTCGGCTCCGTCGTGCTCGCAACGACCGGATGCTAATTTACAGGTGAAAATAACAATAATACTGTACTTATAGCAATATTTATAGCTATAATTAAGCTATAAATATTGATATTTTGATATGTTTTAGTTGGTGGTGGCCGTTCTCGACAAAATCGGCGCTTTTGCCGGAGCGCAAGTGGATGTGGAGAAGTTCGCGAACAATCTCAAGCGACGATATCAAAATTATCAGGTAGTTTAGCAAATTTAATGATCTAATAGCTATCTTAATGCTAAAATAGTTGAAACTTATTCGCAAGAACGTTTCAGGATATCGGCATTTGCGATACGTTCGTTTTGATCGTCAACTCGAGGCAAGATCGACAAGTTGGTGAATTTGTAGATAACAAAAAGACATAAAACAATCTAGAAATTAATATAATCTGATTTAAAAATAACTTTTAGGTGTTCACAGTTGCTGGCCGAGATGCGAAAATCAGCAAGGAGACACTCAAGAGGGCTTTTGAGTCGAACATTGGGCATTTTAAGGTTGGCCTAATACAACCCAATACAGGTTGCGGAGAAAGTTCTCGCCGATTTTTTGAGAAGAAGGTCTTAAACTTATTCGATTTAATCGTTTAATAACTCATTCAAAAGCTAATTATCTAGCGAATTGAATGGAAAAGACCGTTTGTCGATGCATCAACTTTCAAAGTTTTTGCAGCCGCTTTACTGAGATGCTTTTCACTCCAAATTTCGAAAAATAGACTTTATTTGTTTTTTTTGTATGGAAACCTATGCTGAAACCATGTTTTTCGGAATTAGCGTTAAAAATTACCCTAGAATGCAATAAAATTGTTTTTTTAAGCAAAAATTTTTTTTAAAACTGACCTGACTCGGAATCGAACCCTCGACCCTCGGACTACCATACAACCTTTGTTTTTTCGATGTTTTCTTAATTTTTCTTTGCAATATTTTATCGCAGATGTTCCTTCTGATCGACTTGGCACTCTATCACTAACTGAAAGAATAAGAAATATAAATGATAAAACGACTTTTCCATTCAATCCGCTAGATTAGCTTTCAAATGAGCTTTCAAGCTTTCAAATGAGCTTTCAAGCTTTCAAATGAGCTTTCAAGCTTTCAAATGAGCTATTAAACGATGAAATCGGATAAGTTTAAGACCTTCTTGCAAAAAAATCGCCGGGAACTTTCTTTCAAACGCAATAGATGGATACTAGACTTGGAAAGTATCTATTTATCAGGCTTAAAAATGATCTTCAGTCAAATAAATTCGCGCTGGGCTTGGAGGGGATGGTGGAGATGATCACGGCGGCCTACAGTAATGCACACATTGTGCAAGTGCCGACGCCTGTCGAGGGTTTCGTGCAGGAGAATCTCGAGTGGGTTTTGGGAATTTAGAAATTCTATATTCTATAGCTTCATATTTTATATCACTAACTGAAAGAATAAGAAATATAAACGATCAAATTCTTCTTAATAAAATTCTAAATAAAATTCTATTCTATTTAGAAATTCTATATTCTATAAATTCTATAGCTTCACATTTTATATTTACATATCTACAAGAAAACACAATGACAATAGATACAAAAAAAAATAATAATACAAGTGAACCTTCATTTGAACTTGGCCGTTTACCTGAAGCTGTAGGTGAAATCCTTAGAATTTCACCTATTCATGCCAGCTTCGGTACTGTAGACAACTATCCTTTCTTTCTGGATCTAATTTTACGAATCAATTGCTACAAATATGAAATAAAAGTGAAAGATAGATAAAAATAGAAAAATCTATAGCTAAAATCTAGATCCTCAATCCCGGCCGCCTCTCAACAGTCGTTCCGAGCCTCTGCCGTGCTCACGAAGACCCAAGAGTCATTTGAAGAACTCGTCGGACAGGTGAATATCTGACAAAAAGCTTTAGAAAGACTTTAAATTGATGTTTTTGGCTGAAAGGCTGTAACGTATTAATTCTACTCTTGCAATTTCAGGTGCCCGACGAGGATCGTGCCTGGGTGGATATCATGTCGATTGCGGTGGCACGTTGCGGAGAGAGTGGGGATCTCATGAAGAGCATTCGATCAGTGGTTGAGGGTGGGTCAGAAAATGAAGTTCAAAATCCACGATATGTTCATTTTATCTTGATCTTTAAACTCCCCAAAAAAAAAGCTGATTTAGAAGCGATGGCCATTTCCGTGAAGCTCATCTCTGATTCGCGTTACAACGGCATTGAGGAAGAGGTTGGCTACTGTATACTTGAGGATATCAAATTGTAAACTGACTCTGCTTCTGCTTCTACCGAATCGATACCACAAATGAGAATTCATTCAATGACATCAGTTTTGATTGTAAAACTTGATAGCTCAGAGAATGGCCAGGGAAACGTTACCAACGCTCAAAAAAAATAATAAAGAATACCCAGTCAAAAAGCCTTTTAAAGCTTTCAAAGCCTTGAAAGTTTAAAATAAATTTCAGGTTGAAACAAACAAGGACATTCTCGGGATTCGGGATTCAGCTTGGAAAAAAGCGGCCATTGAATGGATCACCCCGTTATTCCAACGATACAAAGAGGCTGTGAGTGAAGAGTTAAAACAATTATTCTAATGCAAAATAGAAAATGAATATGGTCGAAAAAAGTTCAGAGAGCAAATCTAGAGTATCCATTCAGTGTTTTCTATTTGGCACTAACTACTGTAACCAATTTTTTAATTCAGATTCGGGCCGGCGGTGCCCAAGTTTGCCCGGCGCTCAACCCACACAAAATTCTCACCTCTCCAAATTTGCTCCTTCGAACTCTTTGACACTCTATCGTAATCCAAATCATTATTATGCGGGTCTATAAAAGCTTTTTCAACTTGATTTTCAAAAAATTTATTGCAAATCTGAAAAAACTTGAGACACTTAATCAATCACCACACAAAAGTTTATACAAATTTGGCTCTAGAGTCTACCCTGATAAGTTAAATAGAAAAGCACAAAGATTTAACCGAAATTATACGAAAACTGAGAGAAGTTTGAAACTTTAATGCGTAAAGCTTTTTTCAATAAAATACTGAATGCATGAAGGGAACGAACTGTAAATGGCAGCAAATCGAAGATAAATTACTTTCTTTTGTCGAACTCGGCGTTGATCTGCTCGACGGTTTTTCCTTTGGTCTCGGGAACAAATCTGAAAGGGAAAAAAATGAAACCTTCTGCAAAATAGTAAACTTTTACATAATTTTTCATTAAATCCTTAAATTTTTAAAAACAAATGTTAATCTGCTTTAAAACCCCCAAAAACTTACTTCCAGGTGAAGATAATGAACACCAAGAGGAACCCAGAAAAGATGAAGAACGCATTTTGCTTGAGAGCTCCCTAAAATTAAATTTTGCAATATCTTTCCAATACAATTATTAAGAATCAGCAAACCAGCTTAACTTTTTACCTCAATTGGCAAGAAGAGAAGTCCGACGAAAAAGTTGGCAGTCCAGTTCACCATTGCGGCCACCGATGACGCCGGTCCTCGCGCGCCCGAGCCGAACAACTCCGACACGAAGAACCAAGGGATTGAGCCTAAAAACAGAATAAATTGATATCACGTAAGATTTTGGTTTTTAATTACTTACCCGGTCCAGTAGCAAAACCAATGACAAAGAGTAGCACGAAAGCGATGGCCAAGTAGGACCATGTTCCTTTGCTTCCGTTCTAAAAACAAACATTGATTCGAGGTAAAAACTGCTTCAGATATTTTCAGTTACAGCAAAACATCGTAATACTATTATTTGTTAAGGTCCTATTAGAGGTTTACTGTACTTACAATTAAACTAACCTTGATCATAGTCAGAGCCAAAACGATAAGCAACGAGGCGATGAACATCACCGAGAGACCGATCAAGTGCAATAAACGACGACCGAACTTCGGGTGGTCAACCTAAGTAGATTTTAATATTGAACGGAAATTCTAGAAAATAATTATAAAACAGTAAAATCTATAAAATAAACCAACCAGATACACGGAGATGACGGTCATCAAAACGTTGATCGAGCCCATAGCGATTGTTGCATAAGTGGCCTAAAAATTTTTCGTTCAATAATAAAGAATGTCAACTATTTCTCGTTATTTGATTTAATAAGCTACTTGTTGATCATCGAGTCCGGCGCTCTTGAAAATTGTGTTTGAGTAGAACATGGCCGCGTTGATACCTAAAGAATAAAGACGTGTTTTTATTATGTAAAACTATTTTGAGAATTAAAAACTTATAAGCTAAAAATACCAACCAGAAAGTTGTTGTGAGAGCATCATCATTATCGCGATGAACATCGGCCATCGGAGAGATCCCTTGAACAAATCGAGCATGCTCACCTAAAAAGTTGATTGAAAGAGGGGTACGGAACTTTAATCGAATTATGCATAAGCATAAACTTTAGCGCTTCAAACTACTTTAAAAAAAATTCAACTCTTTTTCATCACACTCACAAACCTTTGGTGTATTTTGAGCAGCGGTCGCCTCCTCTTGAATCGCTTCAAGCTCATCTTTCACGTCGTCTCGACCACGGAGTTTCTAAAAATTACATAATACGTATTGTTTGATCTTCTATAAGTCTAAATAATGAAAATAATAATTACCTTCAAAGCTGCTTCGGCTGCATCAGATTGATTTTTGACAACGAGGGAGTATTTTGGTGACTCGGGGCACATTGGGAGCATGATGAGTTGCAGAATTGCGGGCACCACAGTCATCGCTAAAAATGGTAGAGTTAGATGAAACTTGTAGGCATTGATAGATTCACCAACCAAAGATCCACGGCCATCGGCTTGTCGTGCCAAATAAGAAGTTGAGACCAAGAACTTGTGAGACGAGAATGGCGATCGTCACCTAAATAAAAAAATATTTAAAATTTCAATAATAAAAAGATTATCTTATAACTAAACATAACTAACTCACAAAAAGCTGATGAATCGATCCAAGAGTGCCACGGAGATTGATTGGTGAGACTTCTGTCAAATACATGGGCACCAATCCAGAAGCAAGACCTAAAGATATAAAGTGAATGCGTAAAGGAAAACTATTAGGTTGAGTACTAAGTCTTTACCCCGTCATTTCATTATCTAAATGAATGAGGCTTAAACTATCAAATACTAAACGATTTCTTTCATTATAAATGTTTATCTTTTACTTTTTGTCATTTTAAAATAATGTTTAATATTTTAGAATAATCTGCAAGAACGAAAACTGATATTTTTTTAAATATTGAAAAATGAGCACATAAAGAAAACCGCTAAACGAATTATTCTGAAATTTTGATTGTAGACCTAACTTTTTGTGCTCTATCTTTATTTTGTTATTAAAATAGGTTTCATTAAAAGAAAAGGTCCAAATTGCATCATCGGACCTTGTCGTTTTTGAACACTCGGCTTTTTGCTAATGAAAAACTTTCAACATAAAGCTTTTCAGAAACTTTCAAAAGTCATTTTTAAGAGAACTGATTGGGCTGTTTAATAAAAAACCGTGTCTCATTTGGTAGCTTGAAACTTATTCAATTAGCAAATGAATTTGGGTGCAAAACTTGGTACTCAAACTAATAACCATATATTTTAAAACAAACCACTGTGAAAACCGATGACCAATCGGCCGATGATCATCAATGGATACAGATCGACCATCTTGCACAAAGCCATCAGAGCCGCGGCGATAAAAGCGAAGATATTGTTGAGGAGAAGGGCACCCTTTGAGCAGAATTAATAGATAAAATTTAATAATAGCTTTAATTACACTAGCCTTATTTGAGCACTTTTAAAAGCTGATCAAAAAGCTTAACATTTGGAATGATTAATTGAATTAGAAAGTTTTTACACAAAGTTTTCTCGCAAATTTTTAATCAAAACAAAACTCACTCGTCGTCCAAAACGATCAGCAAACCATCCCGATAAAAGCCCTCCAGCCATGCCACCAATACCGAAAATTGACACAGCTGTTGACCTAAATTTAAATAAATAGATAATCAAGCTATATTTAAACAAGTAGGTTTAAAGCTAAACACTAACCAAAGAAACGTGATCGTCGACTGATCGATGGGCTTTCCGAAAGCGTTGTTGTGCGACTCGCCAAACCATTGCTTGATCATCTGAAAATTGTAAATAAAGTAAATGCTTGTATCGTAATTCTAAGAGCTATTATTGCATAAGCTATTTTACACAAAAAATTGAAAAAAAAGCTCACATCTCCCGGCGCATTGATACACCCAATGTGGTAGCCGAATTGGAAAGATCCCCAAACGATTGCCAACGTCGTCAAGCATAGCGGACCGGTGAATTTGCCCTGAAAATGAGAAATTGATAAAACAATAAAACATGTAGGTAAGTAAATTGATTAGAAACGAGCAAAATAAAGTTAATTTAAGCTGTTGTAAGCAAACAATTGTCTTTGTCAGAGTTGCGTTGTGTAAACCAGCAAAACTGATACATAAGCTCTGGTTTGTTTATTGAAAAACTTGAATTCCTTAAAACGTAAGAAATAAAAACTAATTTTTAAGTCTAATGTCAAGATATTCAAAAAAGAAAACTTAAAAATCGGTGTTAGTTAAAACATTTTCTTGTTTTGATTGTGAAAATTTGCTAGAAGGCAATAAAACTGATACTCGACCATTGTTAGGACTGGTAGGCCAATAAAAACTTCATCTTGAATAGCTGGGAAAAGCTTTGGAACGAAGATTTCTTCAGCTAGTACTATGGAAAATTGGATATTTTCTAGTTTTTCAAATTCACAAGTGAAATACTCTTAGACTTATCTTAATACATATCTTAGACTAATGTATTTACTGAATTTTAAATTTTTAAATTTCAATCAAAGATTGGCTCACCTCAACTTGCTTCTTTCCGCCTTGGAGGGGCTCCACCTCCAGCTCTTTGGAGGACATCTTTTAGAGAACGAGATCAATAGAATTTCAGATACTAGTGGTTTCTAAAAAATATATTATTTCATTGAAGCAAAATATCTGAATGTTTTAAAGAGACAAAGGGTTGAGTTTGGGACATAAAGTTAACAAAAAGTTCTTTTCTGCCGATTCGATTGATGCTTTGGGAACGAGATGGGAACAACAAAAACAATCAAAAGAAAATAGGAAAATAGAATGAGATAGGAAAGTTGAAAGTTGCAGTTTAACAAGGGTTTCAATTGGTTAATTTGAATTGAAAACTTTGACAACGGATTACTTAACAGTTTAAATACAAATTTTAGACATTTTAGACTAAAGAATACTTGATGATTAGATCAATAAGATCATTAGATTAGATCATTAGATCAATTTTCATCACTCGATAAAGTAGAAGAAAACAAAAGCGATAAACAGCTGTGTACTTTGAAGTTTTTTTTACTAAATTGCGAGAAAAAGGATTGTTTATGAGAAATGGCCGTTCACTAATCGTTATTTTGTATTTTGAGAAGATAAAAACGAAAATGGGGAATATTTGAAAAGGAAAACTAAATTCTAAAAATTCTAAAAATTCTAAAAATTCTAAAACGCGTCCATTTTCTAAAGCTACCCTAAAGCTTGTTTCTATTTTTATCCAATCAATCTACTTTTTTGTATCTTTTAGTATCCTTTATGAACATTTTCATAGTATCAGATTAAAAGTGGAGAAACTGGATAAAACTAGAGAGAAGATTACGGCAGTCGAGAAAGTTTGCAAGTTTTAGAAAACGATTTAGGCCCAGGTTGCAAGTGATTATTTTAAACATGTAAAGCTTGACTCTAACTATAAAAAAAGGGTATGAAAAACAATCTAATACATGATAGTAAATTGATTAGAAACGAACAAAATAAAGTTAATTTAAGCTTTTGCAAGCCAACAATTGTTTTTGTCAGAGTTGCGTTGTGTAAACAGCAAAACTGATACATAAGCTCTGGTTTGCTTATTGAAAAACTTGTATTCCTTAATTTGAAAATGAAATTATCATATAAGAATTTGAAGGAGATCAGTTCAAATGAAGGAATTGATCATTGAACAAGTGCGGAGAAAAGGGTGGAAGCCGATCAGGGATCGATATGAGGGGAAACAGCGGAATGGGGACTATGCGCTTTCTTTTCGCGGTAGGCAATCCTAGTCGCTAGTCAATAAGAGAAGAAAAGGAGGGGGTCAGCTAGACTAACCCCATATAATAATAAACCGGCTTTGGATTTAGAGCGCTTGCTCAGCTAGACACAAGTAGATGGGTAAACAAGAAGGATTGGGGGTTACTTAAAGAGCGCGCATTTCATTTCCATAACACTTTAGGTCATTTACTCACATTTTGCTAAGCATACACATTATTTAGCTACCTTTGAGCTAGTCGATTTCTTTATAAAAACGTAGAAAATGTGTCGTTTGAGGTGTTTTAACTAAATCTAAAGATTAAGATTAAAATTAGTAGATAATTTTGGTGAGGAATAATTAGTCTACCGTATTGTAAAGGCCCAAGAAATATAGCCGGAGATTACTGTAATGCTTTCGGGGAGTAATAGAATAAAGACAGAATATCTTTAAAAGCTGAATATCTTTGAATACCTTGACTGAATCTCTTTAAAGCAACCTTAAATTGGCCAATTTCTACTCTAGCCGTTCACCATTTCGTGCTATTGCCCACAAGGATTACTCTCTAGTTTCTTGGGTTCTAGTCTAAGTACAGTAGTCTAAGTACAGTAGGTTAACTACAATACTAGATACTATTTTAGCCTTGGATTGATCTAAAAAGTAACTACTAGATACCTATCTAAAGTGATCGTATATTTGGCTAATTTCTATCGTAAAGCACACTCCATTTCTAACTGTTTTAGAAAAATTTGGATTGTTTGCTACGGTAAAAAATCTTGAAAAACCACATTAAGTCAACTAAATGACTAGTGAAAAATTCGAAAAATAATTCTTTCACAAAAAAAATGAAAAATGGGAGATTTAACTCCCATCTCCCATTCCAAAACAAAACAGAAAACACTTGAAGCACCGAGATAAATTGCCCGATAAAAGCTTTTCTTCTCAAGAATCAAAAATAATGGGGGAAAGAAGCGGGCGATGCAAAACAACAAAAATTTTACAGGAAATAGAACGATCTCCACGTGGAAAGAACAACATGGGAAACAGGAAAAAGAGGGAAACATTGGCTGATCAAATGTCACTCAAATGGGGGAAATTGCAGCTCTTCGACCGATTGTAAATCAACGTGACAATTTTTTTTACGAGAAAAATGGTGAATTATTGAATGAGAGTGGTAAATGTCAAGAATTGGGAGAAGAGATTAAAGATTGGAGATGAGAAATGAACGCAGTTACATGCATAAAGAACAACTAATCACAATGGGCAACTAATCTCAACTTTTCATGGACTTTTGTTATTCATTTCGCAGAAAGTTCTCCGTAACTTTGTACTAGTTTTCAAGAGCTATTGAATGGCTATAATGAGATGAGAAATGAAAGCAGTTTATCTTTGAATTTTCGCCAAATTATCAGTAAAAGAGCAACGACTACGCGACTGTACGCTCAAAATACCGTTGTCGTGTTAAAAAACAGTTGAAATTTACTATGCAAGAGATAAAATAAGTTACGATACTGGTACTGGTAAAATTTCAAGCGCTACTCAGCTACCGTACTCCATACTTTTCGCAACTTTTCTCTTTCATTCAATGAATGAAGTTCTTGGTTGAAGTTCTTCGTTGAAGTTCTTGGTTGAAGTTCTTCGTTGAAGTTCTTCGTTGAAGTTCTTGGTTAAAGTTCTTCGTTGAAGTTCTTGGTTGAAGTTCTTGGTTAAAGTTCTTGGTTGAAGTTCTTCGTTGAAGTTCTTGGTCTCAATTCTAGGTCAGACAAAACAAAAATGAAACAACAATGAAAAATATGAAACAACAATGAAAAATATGAAACAACAATGAAAAATATGAAACAACAATGAAAAACAACAAGAAAAGAAGAAAGAAAGAAAATTGGCACTCAACTTGTGAAAGACGATCTCGGAAAAAGTTGTGGGAAGAAGAAAAGGAGAAAATTGAGGAAAAAGCAATACTAGCCGTTCAATGATTGAAAAGTGAAAAGGAAAAAGTTCAAATTTTCTCTGTTCATTTATTTATTTTGCACGGTGCGCTATGATAACCTAATCCCAAGCGTGCCATAGAGAATTAGAGCTGAGTGAGTACCACAAAAATATCGGGAAAAGATGGGCTATTGCACTCAAAAGAAATTTTGCTAAACTTTTCCAATTCCGAAACAAAGTTTAGAGTTTAGCGTTAGAAATTTGATTTTTTTGAAAACTTTGTAGCTTCATAAACTTGTTTCAAGTTAGCAATTCAAGTTAGCAATTCAAGTTATGCTTTCTAAAGGTTAACTTTTCGAGCCTGAAAGTTCTATCAAGTTCTATCATCAATTCAAAGTTAATTATATTAGGTTGAGGAAAAAGTAATGTCGGTTTTTGTCACAAAACTGTTTATTGCTAAAAACATAAACAAACGCACATCAATCAATGGGATATTCTCCAATATTATTGATGGCTTGTTCCCATCTTCGTCGCAAGTCCCTGATCCCATCCTCAAAAAATGGGGGAGTTTTCGAGCCAAAATAAATATCGACTGCTTTTTTTGATCTGTGCAGGATTCTCGAACTTTTCTCCCATAAGAGAACTCTTCAACGACCGAAACAAAAAATAATCTGATGGGGTCAGGTCCGGACTATAAGGTGCGTGGGGCAGAAGTTTCCAACCAAGCTCGTCGATTTTTTGCTTACTTTTTCCTCAACCTAATAATATTATAAGATTATTATAAAATTATAAGATAAATATAAGATTTTCAATTTAAAATCCAACTTTTCGTAAGAATATTTAAATTTATAGGCGTCTTTTCAATGATGCAAGGCTTTGTGATGCAATCGAGAAATTGCTAAGGCCCATATGGGCCATTTGAAAGAAATAGACATGATGAAATAAGAAATTGAAGTAGAAATTGAAGAAGAAATTGGGATAAACTAACAAAACATATAAATCTTTATAGAATAAACGCAAATTGAGCCATAAACCGTCAAAATCCAAATCTTTACCTAGTTATGAATGCAATTCACAAACACGCAACCGTTTATGAAAACGAAGCTGGCTCGGAGCTGACATTAGATCGATTAAATGTAAATTAGAAAAAAAAATAGATATTGTAAGAAATTAGAAACAAATTAGAAACAAATTAGAAATAAAAACAAACAAATTTTTCCTATTATAAATAAAAATGAAACATGGTCAATGCTTTTGCACCTTTTTACAACCAGTGATAAAGTAGGCGGTGCAAAAAAGTGTTTAATGATTGACCTACAGGCTAGATAATCAATCACTGAACGAATTTGATGCTCGAAATCGCCTCTAAACTTGACATTTACTGACTGATAGTGAAGAAAAGAGCAATGAAACGCTGAACAACGCTCCGCTTTCCCCACCCTGCACTCACCCTTTTTCACCGCCTTTCTCCACCCCTCCCTCATGTGGGGGTATAGCTCAGGGGTAGAGCGCTCGCTTTGCATGCGAGAAGTCAGGGGTTCGATTCCCCTTACCTCCAGAAAGTTTTTAGATTTTTTGCAAAAAACTTGGGAAAAAGTCGTGAATGAGTTTTCACCATAACTAGCAAGGAAATAAAAGATTTAAGAGCTACTATGAGTTAGTAAGAAGAACTAGATGAGATTATCTCGTTCTGGAAGGAATTTGTGAGCAGAAAACAACTCGTGGGTAGTTGAAAAGAATGGGCATTTGGGAGAGGGTTTGGATTGTGAAAAAAGCGATGAAGGATGAAAATATTTAGCCAAAGGGAAGAAGAAGGAGAAGATGAGGGGAAATTTTTGGAAAGCTGAAAAATGTGAGGCTGTTCTTGGAGGGGAGTTGAGCGAAAAAACGGAAACGCAGCAAAATTGAATAGTTTTTTCGAAAAGACAACACAAACTCCCACAGAATTCATTTTTTTTTCTTGAATTGTTTAATTCTTTGATTTTCTATTTATCAATTAGCTGATAGCATCACTTTTGTTTGTTCATTGACGGAACTGTTTTCAAGGTTTTCTTTTGCTCTTTAGCAAAACTCAGCAAAACTTGCTTACTTATTTCTTCTTTTTTCTTTTATTTTATCTTTAATTAATGATTTTAATCTTTTCAAAACCAGTTTTCTGGTAGATTTTGTTATTTAAAACTGTGTTTTTCCGGAAAAATGAAAGATGAAATTTGGCTTTTCAGAAAAATGGGAGAAAAATGAAAGATTTCCTGGTATAGCCCGCCACTTCACCCATCCAACAATTTGAATTCTTTAAATCTATGTGATTTTAATGATTATTAACTATGTGATTTTAAAATAAATTAAAATTTTTAATACATTAATTTGTTGATCGCGTTTTGTGAAAGGTACTTTTGAAGCAAATGTGAAGAGTCGTTAGCTTTCAAATGTATGTCGTATTTTCGCTTCACCTAAATTGCTCGAAATCTCGAAAAGCGCTTATAAGAACCGATCGATGTGGGGTCGGAAAATATAGCTGACGATGAGATCTTGCGGGGGATTTGGGTGTTGAGCTTCTGCGAAAACTTGGGAACTATAAAATAATCATCAACTCGGCTCGGCCGGACCGAGGGAGAGAGGGCAATACTATTAGAGAGAATACAGAATACCGTATTCTCTCTAATAGTAGTGCACCCAGAGCGTCACCTAAATTGCTCGAAATCTCGAGAACCGGTTATCAGAACCTATCGATGTGGGGTCGAAAAATGTAGCTGACGATGAGATCTTGCGGGGATTAGAGTGTTGAGCTTCTGCGAAAACTTGGGAACTGTAAAATAGTCACCAACTCGGCTCGACCGGGGCACTACTATTAGAGAGAATACGGTAATCCCAATTCCCAATTTTCATTGTTTCCTTTGTGTTTTTCTTTCTTCTTTTCGTTATCAACCAAGCGACGCGAGTTGAGTGTGCACTTTTAGGATAAAAAGCTCTCCGTTTCTCTAAAAAAAAAGCCATTTTATCCCTCGCTTCTCACTCAAAAAAGAGATTTCACCTGGTTCCTGGCTAAATATTTGTCTGCTTTTGTCTGCTCAAGTTATTCCATCAATGTCTTCCCGTTACAAGCTCACTTATTTCTATTTTCGGGCAAAAGGTGACTTTGAGGTTTTGAATGACTTTAAAAAAAGTTTTAGTTATGTTTTAATGTTTATTGTTTAATGTTCAATTCGATTCCAGGTGAAAACATCCGTCAAATCTTGACTCTAGCTGGCGTCGAGTTCGAGGATGTGAGAGTGCATTGGGACAAGTGGCAACAAATCAAGAATGGTAAATGAATTCCGTAATTACTGTAATTACTGTAATTATTGTAATTATTCGAATCAAATACACAAATGATGAAGCACTGAAAGCGGGGGTGGGACAAATGCGACCTTTTTTTGCGCACCTGGACATTTGCGCACCTTTTTTTTTGCTGGAAAAGGCCTTAGGAAAGCTCGTAGAGCTTCGAAAATGTTTTCATAGGAGGGAATCGTATGCGTAGATTCCGAATTTCGACAAATCAGACCTCGCTGACACGTCAAATTTGGGCTAAAAGGCAAAAACTGCGGAAAAGCGTTAAGTTGCGTAGTTTTTGCCTTTTAGCCTAAATTTGACGTGTCAGCGAGGTCTGATTTGTCGAAATTCGGAATCTACGCATACGATTCCCTTATATGGAAATATTTTCGAAGCTCTACGACCTTTCCTAAGGCCTTTTCCAGCAAAAAAAAGGTGCGCAAATGTCCAGGTGCGCAAAAAAAGGTCGCATTTGTCCCACCCCCCTGAAAGCCAAAAAAGTTACACTAAATCGCGAGTTTTCAAGTGAAATCTCTAAAATTTTACCACAAAATGCACATTTCATAGAAACAATTATAGAAAGAAACAAAATTTGAATTCTCTTTACTTATCACTAAGTCTATCAATTAGAACAAAGCTGGATTTAATCAGAGCAACCATTCAGAGCAACCAACCAGCTACCATCTTTCAGAGCAACCATTCGGCCAATTACCCGTTTTCGAAGAGGACGGCAAATGTCTTCCCCAATCGAAAGCCATTTGTCGATATCTAGCTAAAAAGTACGGTAAGTGAGTAAAGTTATGAAAAAGCTATAGTTTCCAGGGTTGGCCGGGGAAAACGAATGGGAAGCGGCTCAAATTGACGCGCTCTCCGATCAATTTGAGGATTTTTTCCAAGAGATTCGACCATTTTACAAAACCTACAATAAGCTGATTGAGGGGAATTTGGTAAAAAAGTGATCAAATATCTAAATAGCTTTCATTTCTAGAATGATGTCTATGATAAAATCGTGGAACCAGCCCGGGACAAGCATTTACCCATTTTCTCCAAGTATTTGGCCGAAAGCTCGAGTGGATTTCTGGTGTGGTTTGATAGGGAATTTGGTTTTGCTGGTTTTTGTGCTGAAAATTTGATTTTAAACTTATATGCATTTTATTGCTTTATTTTATTGCTTAAAACTGATGATCCTCGTTTACTGTTGGTCTATGAAGGGAATCTTGGTGTGTTCTGTTCTTCTTGAAATTCTCTTCAATTGAATTCGTTCTGATTGTTATTATTTCCTAAGTATTTATAGCCAAAAAATAGCCAATTATCCACAGAATTTAAATCATATTAAAGTTTTTAAAGAACTTCTTTAGCTTTTGAGTTATCACAATTTGCGTGAGCTCTGTGCCCTCACCAGTTATTTGTATTAACAGTACAAGAAAATTTGTCAAACTTAGAACTCAGACGATTAGGAGTATTCAAAAATCTTGTTTATCAGTTCTAAACTGGAAATACAACAAAAGTTCTCAATAAGTTTGTCATTTTTCTAGAAATTTTGCAATAAAAAAAGCGCAAAAAGAAGTGCGACCAGAGATTTTTTTTGAAGAGCATTGAATAGCGATAACTCAAAATCTAGAGAAATTATTTAAAAACTGAAATAAGATTTCAATTCTGTAAAAGATCAGCTATCTTTTGGCTATAAACACTTATGAAATAAAATCGATTAGGAAGCTTTTAGAGGATTCTAAAAAGGACACAACTTTCGCTGAACTTTCGCCAAACTTTCGCCGAGTGTTTGTGGAGCTCTCTAGCGCCCTTGATTCCTATTTTTTTTTGCATAAATCAAGAATATTTTAAAAGAAAGCTTATAACTATGAAATGTTTGAATAATTAAACTCTAGGTTGGCTCAAAATTGTCATGGATTGACACTCAACTTGCCGATCACATGTACACGTTTACCGAGTTTCGACCCGACTACGCTCGAAGATATCCACAGGTTTATTTAAAAGATTTCTAGAATTACATTATACAGGGTGCGTCATAATTATTGCAACAAGATACTCAAGGCATTGCACACCAAGAAGTTTCACTGGAAGAAGCTTTTTAAACAGAAATAGCTTTATTTAACAGTAACAAATAAGGAAACAAGAGATCATTCGATATGACCGCCTTTTGCCTTGATAACAGCCCTTAATCGGTTCGGATATGCCTCCACTGCGGCCCGAATGTCATCTTGAGGAGTCGCCTTCCATCCTTTGGTCAAAGACTTCTTCAAGGTCAAAGACTTCTTCAAGGTCAAAGACTTCTTCAAGGTCAAAGACTTCTTCAAGGTCAAAGAGCAGACATTAGCCTCTAAGATTGCCCAAATGGAAAAATCCATCACATTGAGATCCGGTAAGTTTGGAGGCCATTCATCCTTGGTGATCACTGAGGGAAAGTTGGCCACACACCAGTCCTGAACCGTCTTCTTCGTGTGAGCGGGAGGCAATTAGGCAAGAATAAAGAAGATAGAACGCAACACAACAAAAAAAGGGGGCAAAAAAAATAAGAAAACTGTTTGGAAAACGGTCTTTGAACTCTTGTTGCAATAATTATGACGCACCCTGTAAAGCTAGTTTCTTGATTTCAATATCAATAGCTATTAGATAGTTTAAAAGATTGTAAAAGAAAAAGAAACGCTTTGTTTTTAGATTGAGTACCATCAAAAGCGGGTTCATTCAATCCCCCGGCTACGCGAATGGATCGAGAATCGACCGCATTCTGTGATTTGATTTTAAAAGAGTTTTTACTACGAGAAAATAGTATTTTTCATCTAGAAATTGCAATAAATATCCAGAAAAATCCAGACGCACAAATCACAAAAACGCATAGAATTTCCGTGAACAAACATTGGGTTCTTTTTTGGCTCAAAAATCGATTTCCTTTCCGTTTACTGGTCGAAAAAAAGGGAAAAAAGACTAGTTTTTTTTTGCTGAAATCACATAAAATGACACTAATATTGTGCTTTTTCTAGTTTTTGCTCAATTTTTGAGTTTTTTTGTATAAAGAGCCCCGTTTTTCAAGGTTTGTCGTTTACTTTGAAAGTTTTCAAATGAATTTTTTGCCTTACTCAATTGTATCTTAAACAAAACATATTTTTTGTTCTATTTTTTGCAAAACTGTTTGAATTCTTGAGTTAATTAATCTAATTATAAGATTTTTATAGTTTTTTTTTTGTCAAATATGGTTCACTACAAGCTTGTTTACTTTCCCGCGAAAGGACTCGGTGAGTGAAGAGAGTTGATATTATATTGGGTTGGTGAATTGAAAACTGCCGGCTATTGTCATATGTGACAGTTTGAGCACTTTCTTCAAAGAAACCCATTTTGGTGTCAATGGAAAAGTTGTAGAGAATCAAAAATCAAGCTTATATCCAAATTTTCAGAACGATTCAAAAACTGGTTTTCAAGAAATGCCAAATTTACGAATTTTCACAAAACTTGCATTTTAAGCGAAACTACTAAGTGTATCTTTTTGCAAATTTGGCTATAAGCCTAATTTTTGATTCTCTACAACTTTTCTATTGACACCAAAATGGGTTTCTTTTAGAGAAAGTGCTCAAACTGGGACATCTCCAGTCCTCGATTTTTGAGTCTCACACTGGTCTCACACACAAACCAAAATCCTACTACGAAAAAGGAACCCGCAAATTGCCTGTAAAATGGGCAGAAGTCGTCAATAATAATGGAAATTATTTGGAATGAATTCATGGTTTTATGTTCAATAAATTTTAATTCAAAGTCCCGCAGTTTTCAATTCACCAACCTAATACTATAAAATATAACTTTACCTTTATAACTTATTTTCTATGTATATCTAATCTACTTTATTTAATCTAAACTACGTAAACAAATCTAGCTTATCTTTCAATGAGTTTATGAAATGACTTATGAATGAGATTGTGGGACAGACGAGCCTCACCCCTTTTCCCTTTGACAATCTAACTTTGAGCTGAAATTTCTTGGTGTTGGGCTGTTCAATTGAAATATTTTTTTATACCAATCGACAAAAAAAGAATTAACGCATCTAATAATACCTAGAATTTATAAATTGGACAACCCAACACCAAGAAATTTGAGCTCAAAGTTAGCTTGCTAATGGGAAAATGGGTGGATGGCTGATAACCTATACCGTATTTTCTGTAATAGTAGTGCGCATTACTATTTTTTTCAATCCCCCTCCTGCCTGCACTACTATTATAGACTGCACTACTATTACAGACTGCACTACTATTACAGAAAATACGGTATATGACGTGCAAAAACGTTTGATTTATACCATACTTTTATGAGGATGATTTTTATTTTTGAATATATTGAATAAACAGTATTTGAATGGCTAAGGAAGCTAAGCTAACTAAAAATAGGTGATGAATTTCTTTAAACCCATTTCTCTCAGCCGAAACACCCCGTCAACTCTTCGCATTGGCTGGTGTCGATTACGAAGATGTACGGATTCCGAAAGAAGAATGGCCACAGCATAAACCAAGTAGGATTGGATAAAGCTAAAGATTACAATAGCTTTTGAAAATAGACACGTTTTAGAAAACGCATTATCAATATCAATATCAATATCAATATCAATAATATCGAACTACTAGATCCCGGTTTAGATGCCCCATTTGGCACAGCTCCATGGCTGGAAGTTGATGGGAAGAAATTGGCCCAATCAAGAGCAATTAATCGTTACTTGGGCAAGAAATTCGGTGACAAAGCCAAATATTAAAAAAAAAAAAAACAAAGATTTAGGTTATGCCGGTAAAGATGACTTTGAGTCGGCTCAAATCGATGCTTGGGGTGATCAATTTAGCGACTACATCGTTGACATCAGAACGTATCTCCCGGTGGCTGCTGGGATGGCTGAAGGAGATAAAGAGAAATTGTACAAAGAAGTCGTTGAACCGGCTAGGGAGAAATTCTTCCCGTTGGTGGTGAAACGACTTAGCGAGAACGAAGCTGGGTTTTTGGTGAGCCTTTTAATTAGTACTGGTTGAATCTGAACTGGTCTACCGTAAGAGTACCGGGGCTAGCTATTCCAGATCAGATCAGGTCCAAACGTTTCATAGAACGAGGATAGATCAGTTCAGTACCCAGTTTAGCCTAACTTCTGACCGAATACCTTATCTGGACTGGTTCAAAACATTTTTCAAAGCCAGATCATGTAAGCCATTCCTGGCTGGGTTCTGATCTGATTTAAACGGATTGAATTTTTGTAGTGATGCTCATGATACCAAATTGCTCATGATTCTATCATCCAGTGTGGGGAATTGAGCTGAAATCCTGTCGGATTTTGGGTCTTAAACTTTGAGGCCAGATATCTTGCGATACAGAGCTCAATTGGGGAAAACTAAAAGCGGATTCAGAATCCCCATTCAAATTTCTATTAAATAAACAAGATGTGCATCAAAACAATGCATCAAAGCTGATATGCATCAAAGCTGATGTGCATCAAATCAATGCATCAAAGCTGATGCCTTTCCCTAGTGAGAGTTGTTTGGAACATCTTAAAAACAAAGCTAAGCAATCTCGAACTTAAGTTGAATCTGATTTGAGTACCTATATCATCAAAAATCCATTCTCCTCCAGGTTGGCGATAAACTCTCGTGGGCGGATCTCTTTTTCGCGAATCATCTCGAGTATTTTGTCACCGGTGGCTTCAATTCTTCAGATTATTTAGATAAATATCCAGAGGTATGCTAGAGAAGCTAAAATATTAAAATGATTGTTTTTAATGTTTAATTTAGCTGCTTGCTTATCAAAAACGAATTCACAACATCCCGGAGATCAAGAAATGGATCGAGAAACGCCCACAAACTGCACTTTAAAGAAATTTTTAAATGATTTGATTGTTATATTTTTTTTAGATATTTTGATATCTTTCAAAGCTATATATTTTTGAAAGATTGCATTTTTAATAGCCTCAAAAGCTTTCATAGAACTTTCAATTGTTATAATTGATTAATAAACAATTCACAAATGAAGACGATAAGCTGAAAATGAATATTTGATCTTTTGAGTGTATAAAAGAAACAAAATTGAATTGAAAGCATTAGTAGTTCATCTTTCAATTTAATCTAAAGTATTCAGTTTTATGTCTACGTTATTTTTTCTTTACCGTAATAAAAGTCTTCAAGATTTTCTGCTGTATTTATTTTATTCGATTGTTGAGTCACAATCGAATCCAGAGAAAGATCCCTTGTTGTGGTTGCTGGGTTGCTCGAGTTTGTTGGCAGCGTTTAAATCATTTACAATAGTTCTTTTGTTTTGTTGTCTATTAGAAAAAGCATGCTTGAAACAAGCTTAAAAATGCTTCAGTTCTGGTTGGATGACAATCAACTTGCAAGCTTCTCAATCCTATCATAAAAGTTATTTTTTTAGCTGACACCTGAAAGTCATCAATAGCTCTTACTCGTGGAATTTGAACGCTTTGATTATCTTTTTGTTTTCACCTGTGAATTTTGTTAGATACTTATATTCAGATATTAAAGGCGATTTAGCAATCGATGTCAATCAGTTTTGTAAGAATACGATATAAAAACTACAGGATGACCACGAATTATGGTAACACCTCAATGAGGAATTAAAAGGCTCAAACAATGATATAAAAATCTTGTTGATTAGATGTAAACAAACAGTTTGACTACGATAGTTCTCTCCAATAGATCTCTTTTAGACGCATTATTCGAGTGAAGAGGAGCACACTTTAATCCCCATATTCTAGGCAATTTTGTGAAGACATCGATCTTGTTTGCAACGTGAATTCACGAGGAAAATATTCAAGCTATTGATATTGATCAAGAATCTACGCTTTTGAGCGGTTTTGGTAGATGTTAAGCTGAGTTTTCACGCGTAGAGTTAGCAAAAATGAATTTGTAAGCAACTAATCAATTTTTACCCTTTTCTGGTTAAATCTTTTTCACTTTTTTTTGAGGCTTTGCTCAGAGACAAAATAATTGATACCCCAATTTTTTTCGCTTTTGCATTGTCATGGCAACAAAATAATTGAAAGCAGCTAAAAAAGGGGCGAAGTTTGGAGAGAGAATTGTACTCAACAATGCAAAAAAAAAATAGTTTTAGAATTTTGAGACAACAACTTTTGAAAGAGTAAAGGTCAATTTCTCTAGAAATTTTCAGAAAAAGAAAATTTCTAGAAATTACAACTTACAGTTCTCAGTTTTCCCAGTACTATAGATACTATGGATACTATAGAATTTAGAACTATAGTACTATTGATCTGGGTTGTTCCGAAGGTATTTTTTCGGATAAGCAGACCGAGCTATTACCTGGCTTCTTTCTGGTTAGGTTCTACTGAAGAATTGGACAAATCTGGTCTACAATAATTCCTGGACCTAGCTTCTGATCAGGTTTTGATTTGTCTTGGCCTAGTCTTTCAAAGAAAAATACAAGTACAAGTACAATTTTAAATTTAACTTTTCGCTTGGCCTGGCTAAGCACACATCTTTCGTAGACTAGCTTTTTGTTTTACTAATCTCATTTGTTTTTCTTCATTTGTTGTTTTTCATTTGTTTTCTTAATCTAATCTATTATAGATATAATATATCTCTAGAGATTGTTCTAGAACCGCTTGAAACGCTTTCTAGGTAACCATTATCATCATAAGAATTAAACATGATGACGAATGTAACAGAGCACAATTTTCAGAAAACTCCTATAGAGATGGGAAAAACGGGAGAAGAAAGGGGCGGTGCATTGACAAGAAAAAGAGAAAAAGGCAGCTCTAGTTTGTGCATTTTGTGCCTTCTGTCCTATTTGTGTGCCCTGGGTATAAAGAGGAAAGGGGAAGGCCATTCCCCAGCACTGCCGAATCCTCATCTCGCTGACCCACCTCACTTCTCCAACTTCCATTCACCCGCAAACATAAGTGACCCTCTAGAGCTATGCTTAGATTTTAAACATAACTATTATAGATATAAAATAGCTAAATTATGACTGAAGTAGATATTTAGTTAGTAGATATTTTAGTTGTGTAGTCCTCCATCACTGATCAAGTCCTTTCCAACTCCATTCACTCACTCCATTCCGTAAACATAACTGACGATGAGAACTATAATCTTTTAACATATCTACATACCTATAAAACTTTTGAATAAATTATAAATTTCGACGCGCAGTTAGATTCCTATTAGATTTTCGACGCGTAGTTAGATTGCGGTTTTAAGGACTAGCGCGGAAGCGGCGCGGCACGCTTTCTAAAGCGTGGATGCACTACCGTACCCCGCACAAAAATTCCTCTTTTGCCGTTCTTTTCATTTTTTCCTCGATTCCCTTATGGGATCATCAATGTTCTCCGGTTGTCATTCCATGATGGAATCGGAAAATTTGTCCGGGTTTTATGCCAAGTCTGGCTAAGTTTTCTTTCCCCTTCATAAAATCTAGTATGTTTTTGTAGCGCGTTTTTAAAGTACACTCTCCCCTCGTTCGTTCCCTCCTTCTATATTGTTTTACCATAATTTGTTGTTTAAAATTCTAATACGGTTTTGTTTCGTTTTCTTTTCGGCTCCTTCGACTCCATTGTTTTGAATCCGTTCACACATGCTGTATAAACTTAACTTGACCAATTCCTTTTAACTAAAACGCAAATCTAACTAATTTGCCACGGCGCGATCTTGCTACTTTGTTTTTGGTTTCGTATCAAATCATTTTAGAAAAGGGTTAGTAAATCTAAAGGTGTTAGGTAGAGAGTTAGTTACTAACTGCGTGACATAACCAAATTGATCATTTAACTAACAATAAGCAGCATTCTCTTTCCCAACCCCGTCCTAAGTGACTCTAGAACTTTGCTTAGATTTTTGATATACCCAAACAATCATTTAGATATGAATAAGTGGATATTTTGTTTGCAGCATGACTTTAGGTTACAGTTTTTCTGTGATATTTGCATGTGTTTCGAGAGTTCCACTACATAATCTCCTCTCACCCCAAAGGTTCCGAATAATTCAATGTGGTAAAAAGACTTCCACTTCCACCACTTTGCTTCATACCCCAGTTTTTGCTCGTTGACATCTGCTGCTGCAATTACAGTCAGCAGATTTTCTTAAAAAATCTAGGTTATCTCATTGAACTTTGTTCTTCTAACCAATATCCAACTTTTCCATTTTACCAAATTCTATTTTTAAAACAGCATTTTTTTTTGGTGAAATTTCCTTTCTCATTTCCCTTGCAGTTTCCCCATTCATTGCCCAAGCCGCTCTTGACCGAAGTAAACAACTTTTTTTGACTCGCCGTCGAACAAACCAAAGCACAAATTCCCAGTTTTTGGGGAAATTTCCTGCATCAAAGTTCTAAAATATTCTGAAAACTAAAAAGTTTTTTATTTTTTAATTATTTTCCATTCCCGGCCACTTTTCCCCTCATGAATTTTCAATTAGCAAACAAAAAAATTTGCGGGGAAGCCTCTAGAGAATTTTTGTCTTTCAGAAGTTCATAATTTTTCCTTTTTTTTACTTTTTTAATGAAATTATTTTAGAAAACAATTTACCGCAAGTCGAACACGATGGTTCACTACAAGCTCTCCTATTTCCCGCTTCGTGGATTGGGTATGGGATTTTTTTAGCTAAAATAGTTGGGTATTTAAAATCCAGATATATTTAGTTTAATGCTCTATCGAAAATTTTGCAGGTGAGACCGCCCGGCAACTCTTCGCCCTCGCCAACGTCGACTTCGAGGACGACCGAGTACCCCGTGAGCAATGGCCCGATTTCAAGCCAAGTACGGTAATTTTGAGCAAAATTTCGATAGTTCTTTTTTTAATTTTTTTTTTTTTTTTTTTTTTTTTTTTTTTTTTTTTTTTTTTTTTTTTTTTTTTTAATATTTTTTTTAAAAAAATTTTTTTTTTTTTTTTGGGGTTAAAAAAAAAATGGGGGTTTTTTTTTTTTTTAAAATTTTAAAAAAAAAAAAAAAAAATTTTTTAAAATTTTTTTTTAATAAAAAAAAAAAAAAAAAAAAAATAATTTAAAAAAAAAAAAAAAAAAAAAAAAATTTTTTTTAATAAGTTTTTTAAAAAAGTTTTTTTTTTTCCAAAAAAATACCCCCCCACAAAAAAAAAAAAAACTTTGTACAATATTGTTAATCTCTTCGATAAGTATCATACTAAAATATCAGAAAGATCTATGGTTTGGCTTTTGGAAAATTGTAAATGTAGGAAAGGCTCATTACTTATTGACTGACCTAATAATATCAAAATTTCTATTCTTGCATTTTAGAGACTCCATTCGGACAAATGCCCGTGTTGGAGGTGGATGGGAAAGCGCTCGCCCAATCCCGAGCCATCTACCGTTATTTGGCCAAGAAATTCGGTAAGTTGAACATTAAAAATTATTCATATCCATAGCTAAAAATATAATATTTAAATTAAGACTATATTTTTCCTTTTATAAAAGAAATTGGTGATCTAATGGTCAAATAGTGGAATTTTTTGCTGGGAAAGCCACATTTGATAAGATAAGACAAAGAGAGCCGGTGCGCAAATAGAGAAAAGTTTTTTCGTAAATCACGGCACAAATGGAGGGACTGTTTATTCCTAAAAATGTGAGATTAAGTGCACCAGAAAGGATGCGTTTACACTTTTTAACTCAAAGTACACTGGAAAAACAATAAAGATCATTGTATAGCTTTAACCATTTTCATGTTTTCAGGTTTCGCTGGGAAGGATGACTGGGAGTCTGCTCAAATCGACGCATGGGCTGATCAATTCGCCGATTACAACAACGAGCTCCGGCCATACTTTGTCGTTGTTGCTGGTTTTGGACAAGGCGACAAAGAGAAATTGTACGCGGATGTGGTGGAGCCGGCTAGGGAGAAATTCTTGCCATTGGTCGCCAAGCAACTCAAGGAGAACGGATCCGGGTTCTTGGTGGGTGGAAGCTTTTTGAGAATAATGCCATTGTGATTAGAGTTCCATATAAGTCGTGTCAGTCAAGTGATTAGAGTTCTGTATTCTATAAGTCGTAAAAAGTTAATTGAAGTGTTCTTTCCAGGTTGGTAGCAAAGTGTCATGGGTCGACTTGCACTTGGCTGGTCACATCGAGACTTTCCTCAGCTTCGTTCCGCACTTCGCTGACAAGTATCCCGAGGTGAGGAGATTGTTGAAAACACAAACAAAATTGAAGCAATTTAAAAAAAAAGGGTGGGAGGTTTAAAAAAAAAAATATTATAAAAAAAAAGGAAAAAAAAAAGGTGGATCCAGCGAGAACATTAGAACAAAAACTTTCATAAAGCCATCTTTTAAGTATTAGTAATGGGTTATAAAGCTATAAACTTACAAATATAGTTCTTCATCTGCTTATAGAGTATAATGTTGTTCCAGAAATTTTCGATTTATTAAGGAAAATAACTAAACTTCTAGGTGGTTGCTCATCAGAAGAAAGTGCACGCGATCCCGGAGCTGAAGAAATGGATCGAGAAGCGCCCACAGAGCCCCTTCTAAATCACCCCCAAAACGGGACACAAACGAATGATCTCCTAGACAAAAAAAAAGCAAATTGTGAATGTGATCTTTTTCTATGATTTTTCAATTTTTATTCTTTCTAGTAATTTGTGAGTGTTGTAAGATGAATAAATTTTCGAAAACCCAACTTGTAGTATTGAACTTGCTAGTAGGATTGAGTCTACAGAGATGCTTACGTTAGTCAACTTTTGCTTCGTAGGAGATGCTAACTAGGATTTTGCCAGGTTCAGCTGTTAATAGCAAAAAGAAGTACAGACAAACTTAAGATTTTGCCGATAACTTGCGGTACTTTTAACGTTACTATAATCCTTAAAACGTATCTAAGCCTTTATTAGGGGATTTTTAAGCTTGTTTATTCAAGAAATTCAAGAAGTCTAGTGCCTCAGGAGTGGTGGAATACATTTTTAATGTTTCATTCGTGCTTAACAATCTCAAGTTTGAAGATTTGCGATCCTTGGAAAATCGAAAAAAAGCGGCGCTCAAGGTTATGCGTTCGCTCGCTTTTTTCGACAAAAAAAGCCAATTTGGGGAGCATTTTTCGTGTTCTTTTTCTGAAATTCCCATTTCACTTCACTACTTTTTACTTTTTTTTCTCAATAAGATGCGAAATTCTTCGCCGATTTCCCGGATCGCAATAATCCTATTCCTGGCCACTCTACTCAGGTCGCCTTTTTGCACACTTAAAATTGGAAATTTTCAACATTGGGTGAACTTTGAAAGCAAAAAAATCGAAACACACCTTTTCTTAGTGCACTTAATTTCTTCCTTTCCTCTTTGCACCATGAGAAACGAAGAATTCAGTGCACTAGAAAGGATGTGTTTCGATTTTTGAGCAAAAAAGAACCCTTTGAAGTTAGAGCTAGTGGAATAAAAGTTTCTCTATTTTATCAATAGAATTTATTTGTTTAGTTTATGTGACGCTTTTGTGATGGTGAATCACTTTTTTCATTCTCAACGAGAATTTCCTCCAATGGCAAAACATTTCGATAAAGATCTCACCTTTAAATCATCGCATTCTCCGAGAAAACCCTATACGATTATGGCGAATGTGTTTTTAGGATAAAAATCCTCACAAATTTCATAAAGAACAATTGAAATATGAATTGTAAAATTATCAATATCGATAAATTGATAAGAAATTGAAAATAACAAGGCACTTTCTTTGTGAAGATATATTAGGTTGGCAAGTTATAAACGATCGTTTTTTGGTAATGTGTTTTCTGAAAAAACGGCTTATCCAATCAAAAAAAGCTTATTCAAAAGCCCTATCCTTGAGCTACAAAATCGCTTTTTGGAATTTTTGAAAAATATTTTATTTTAGAACTTTTTCAGGCATTTTAATGTAAGAGTTGAAAATCCTGGTTTCTAGCATTCATGAGCTAATATATTTTTGAGCTATTTTTGAGTGATTACATACTTTTTAAAATAAAACGCTTCATCGATTACATAGTTTCCCAAAATTTCAGAACAATCCAATCTTCGGAAGGTTGATTTTCAAATTAGGCTCAAAATGCGGGGGTGGGACAAATGCGACTTTTTTTTGCTGGAAAAGGCCTTAGGAAAGGTCGTAGAGCTTCAAAAATGTTTTCATAGAAGGGAATCGTATGCGTAGATTCCGAATTTCGACAAATCAAAACAAATCAGACCTGGCTGACACGTCAAATTTGGGCTAAAAGACAAAAACTGCGGAAAAGCGTTAAGTTGCGTAGTTTTTGCCTTTTAGCCCAAATATGACGTGTCAGCGAGGTTTGATTTGTCGAAATTCGAAATCTACGCATACGATTTCCTTCTAAGAAAACATTTCTGAAGCTCTACGGCCTTTCCTAAGGCCTTTTCCAGCAAAAAAAGGTGCGCAAATGTCCAGGTGTGCAAAAAAAGGTCGCATTTGTCCCACCCCCGCATTTTGAGCCTAATTTGAAAATCAACCTTCCGAAGATTGGATTGTTCTGAAATTTTGGGAAACTATGTAATCGATGAAGCGTTTTATTTTAAAAAGTATGCAATCACTCAAAAATAGCTCAAAAATATAATAGCTCATGAATGCTAGAAACCAGGATTTTCAACTCTTACATAAAAATGCCTGAAAAAGTTCTAAAAATAAAATATTTTCAAAAATTCCAAAAAGCGATTTTGTAGCTCAAGGATAGGGCTTTTGAATTAAGCAAACCGTTTTTTTGATTGGATAAGCCGTTTTTTCAGAAAACACATTACCCAAAAAACGATCGTTTATAACTTGCCAACCTAATATGTAAAAATTGAAATTAAAACACTTATTGAAGTTGAATGTGATTTGTGCTGATCAGAAATGGTTTTTTTTCTTTTTTCCATTTTCTCCTCTGTGTCTCTTCCAATAAACAAATCTCTCAATTGAACAAAAAAATTTCGATAAACTCTAGTTTCTGCGAATTGTACACTGAAAACGGAAATCTGTTCTCTGCCGCCAATCACTCAAACAAAAACAAAACTTTTTTGAGAGTTTCCCGGGAAAATTTGTTATACATTTTAAATTTTCTAGAATCAAAAAAAGAGTTAAGTGAAAAGTCAATGGTAAACCTTTTCGAGAAGCCATAGTTAAGCTTATTTCAATAAAGACTTAAGAAAATGAATAGCTTCAATCGATTCGCCGACCCTGAAAACTCCCAGGTACAAATTCACAGCTGAATATCTTTTTGTACTATGTAAAAAGCGAATGTGAATAACTGGCTGGTTGTTCTTTGTGTGGCCGCGTAATCGCCCACGATCTGGCGCATGTCTTTCGGTTAACCCCCTCCCTCGCTCCCCTCATAAACTTACCTGGCTGGGGGGCTTTCGTGATCAGAAAGACGGAACCCCCATGGTGAGATGCGGTCATTGCACTTGTTGACTGTGTTGACCCGTGTGGCAGCTCCGAGTTGGAGTTCGCTAACAGCTAAATTTTTGCGTGAGGGGCTGCGTTCGCGCGGCCCTTACCAATAATCGAGAAAAGTTTAATGCAATATTCAGTTCAGTTCACAATTTAGCTCAACTATTCCCCTGAAAAGCAATCATTTGCTCCGTCAATTCAACTTTAACAATTTGTTACTGATTACCAATCAGTCGTTTACCAACTCCTGGCTCCATCAATTTTTGCACTAAATTTGGCCGTATTTTTGCAAAAAAAAATTCTACAATCTTTTAGAGTGCTGCATTTCTTCAACAGTAGCTAAATCGAGAGAACAATGCGATCTGGACTCGATTTTTTTGTTATCCATTAGCCTCCAAATCCAATATAGCAATAAGTTAGTTGTCGACAAAAAAAACAAAGGTGATTTCTTCGATTTCTTCGATTTCTTCGATTTTTTCTAATCTTTTCCCAAAGTCTTCTATAGATTTTCCTTATCGGTCTTCGGCCTCAATGCCGGAGAAAAGAATTTTTGTGCAAAATTTCCCCTCAACATTATAGCATCACAAACAAATGATTCGTTCTTTTTTTTAAATGTTATAAACCGTTTTTGAATGATAAAAGCAGATTTTGATTTGAATTTTTGTTTTAAAGCTTTCTAAAATTTAACAAAAACATGTCTGTTGAATCGATAACTTGCAATTTTGTATCAATCAACATCAAGTAAAATAGTGATCAACTCGGCTCGACGGGGTGCACTAATCAAGTTGAATGAATGTTGCAGTTGAATCAACAACAATTGCAACTTTCTGGCAACTTTCTGGCAACTTTCAACAATTGCAACTGCAACAATTGCAACTTTCTCGCTAAACTTATTTCCATTTCATAGACATTAACTTGTTTGTTTTTTTTTGATTTCATTTAAAAGTAAAGAAAGAGTTTTTTTTGGGTAAAACGATGGTCCACTACAAGCTGCACTATTTTGCTTTGTACGGACGAGGCGAGCCGGCGCGACAACTTTTCGCTCTAGCCGGTCAACCCTATGAAGACGTGCGGATAAGTATGGAGGATTGGCCTAAGCATAAAGCAGGTGAGACAAGAGATTGTAGATGGAGAACATATCAAAGAACTATAAATAATGTTTAAACTTTAAAGCAAAACTATTAGCTTAAGGCTTGAGGCCAAACCAAGCCTAGCCTAGCCTAGCCAAGCCAAGCCTAGCCTAGCCTAGCCAAAGCCAAGCCTAGCCAAGCCAAGCCAAGCCAAGCCTAGCCTAGCCAAGCCAAGCCAAGCCTAGCCTAGCCTAGCCAAGCCAAGCCTAGCCAAGCCAAGCCTAGCCAATTATTTTGCCAATTTCCAAGAAGTTCCAGTCCAAGCCAAGGCTTTAGGCCAAATCCAGGTCAATGCTATTTGGCTATCCTTGTTTTCTAGCTTTTTTGCGAACTTTGCTTCCGTGGGCTAAAGAATTAAAGCCAAGCCAGGCCTCTAAAAAAAATTAGAGCGAAAAAACTGTTTGTTTTTGAGAAAACTTTGAAGCGGCGTAAATTTTTTTCTTTTTATTTAATCTTTCTAATTAAAAAAATTTAACATAATTATCAATGATTCTGCGTTGAATGATACCAAACACTTGATGGTTGGACACGCCTATTCATAATCAGCTGAAATCCATAGTCGGCTACGCCGATTTTGAATGGAACTTTGTAGCGCCCGCAATTTTTAACCTAAACTCACAAATTTGCTACCAATTGCTACCAATGATAAGATGCTACAGCAAAGTTAATCTTTTTTAGAAATGCCTTATGGACAAGTTCCCGTTTTGGAGGTGGACGGCGAGTTTCTCCCACAATCGAATGCCATCTATCGCTTTTTGGGAAGACAATTTGGTAAGAGAAATTTATTGTATTGTATCTAATCTATTGTAATTTATTGTACTATTGTCTTTATTGACTTTATTATACTTTGCGCTTGAAATATTGAGTTGACGAGTCTGAAATTGGCTGCGTTTTCGGACGAACTTTTGACAAAAAACTAAAACGATAACTTTTTCTCAATTTTTTTCTAACAACAATTGAAGTTTTGGTGATTAAATGCATTAAATGATCGAAATCTAATGCAAAGTTTTTGAGAAATGGAAATGCATGTGCTAAAGGTTGATTTTTGACTATCATTTAACGTGTACCGTATTTTCTCTAATATTAGGCTGGCCGGAAAGTTCTTTCCGTTTTTTGACGCTAGATCGTATGGATTGATTGAGGAACGGAATCCCCGGAGTTTCCATTTCTTTCATCAAACAGATACCGTAATCTAAAGTTGATTTCTTTACTTGCAAGAAATATATTTATACTTTGATCTTTATAATTTCTTGTGAGACCGTGCCTCGGCGTGGTTTAATGGTGGATGTCTTGAAAACGCACAATTTATCAAAACTTTCCCTTATTAGGGTAAATTTCGCTCAAACTTGTGCAACCTGGCACTATCACAATTATTAGGTTGACCAGAAAGTTGTTTCCGCTTTTTGACGCTAGATCTACCCTTTTTATTTTACGCATCAAAAACGCCAAATAAAAAAACAGAATTTATCTACTCGAAATATTCACCGTCAACATCAATAACATCCTGCCACTTATCCGGCAACAAATAGATTCCGCGGCGGTAAAACTCACGTGGCTTCGAATCGAAAAACTGAGCGAGTGACAAGCGCATTTCCTCGACGTTTTGAAAGATCTTTCCACACAAATGACGCCAGAGACCTGAAAAAATGATAATCGGACGATTCTGGACAAAATACCTGAACACATGATAGTCCGGTTTTCGAGATTTCAAGGAACTTAGGGGACGCTCTGGGTGCACTACTATTAGAGAAAATACGGTATTCTTTCTTTTCTCTAATAGTATTGCCCTCTCCCCCTCCGCTTGGCCGAGCCGAGTTGATCGCCATTTTACGGTTTCCAAGTTTTCACAGAAGCTCAACACTCTAATCCCCGGCAAGATCTCATCGTCAGCTACATTTTCCGACCCCACATCGATAGGTTCTGATAAGCGGTTTACGAGATTTCGAGGAACTTAGGGAACGCTCTGGGTGCACTACTATTAGAGAAAATACGGTAGTCAAAAATCGACTCCATTTCTGTAAAAACAGTTTGTAACAACAGCAAACTCGACTAGCTTCCAGTTAAAATAGGTATTTTATAAGATAATAGATAAATTTCCATAATAAAAAAAAGACAAAAAAAGAGAAAAAAGACGTGTCTAAGTCCATAAAAATATCTCATCAATTCTCAAAAAGTCAAAAAGTTCTTATTTGAAAATTTTTGGTCAACGAAAATCTTAATTTTATGTTGGTTTTGGCTAACATTTTTGTAAAAACATATTGGCTTAAGCGGCTAAAACATATTGGCTTTTTGAATCTAGCAAGTTTTTGCAAATTTTTAGCTCGCTTTCAAGGAAAAATTAGGAAAGTTAGGAAAATTTTCTATTTAAGGTTATGCTGGAGAGACTGAAATCGAGGCGGCTCAAGTGGACATGATTGGTGATCTTTTCCAGGTCCTTTTCCAGGAATATTCAAAAATTTAAGAATAGCTAGAGACAAAATGACGATATATTTTGATTGTATTTAGGATTACTTTAACGAGTACCGCGAGTATTTCACCGTCGCTGTCGGCTTCACCCAGGGTGACAAGGTTAGCAGAAAAAAAACAAGAAAAGACAAAGCATTCCTGTGTGTTTCAGGAGTTTTTGTTCAACTCGGTGATGGTGCCAGCGAGAAACAAAATGCTCCGATACCTCTCAAACATTCTCCGATCGAATGGGACCGGGTTTTTGGTGAGTCTTGCTAATTTGGTTTGGCTAAAGTCAAGCTTAACAATAAGCTATTCGAATTCTACCATTGTCAAAGCTTTGCTTTTGGGTTTTTACTTTTAATTTTCTTTAAATCTTTTTTAATTTTAAATAAATTAAATCTTTAAATCTTTTTTAATTCTTTGCAAGCAATCTTTGATTACTTCGCCTGACTTCTAACGGTTAAGCCTCTTATAAAGAAGTGAAGGAATTGACAAGAAAAATTAGAAGGGATCTGCTTCCCGGGCAATTGCTCTAACCATTGAGTTATCCGGTAGCCTAACTTGCCAAAAGAAAGAGGGAAGAAGGGGAAGAAGGGGAAGAAGGGGAAGAAGGGGAAGAAGACTGGTCACGGCATCAAGAATGACACTTTGGATTTAAATAACGAGTTCGTTAGTTCAATTCCAGAAATTACCCCTACATTAGATGCGTTTACAAAGAACAAATTTGAAAGGTAAATTCGTAAGTAGCGCAGTGGATCTGGATCAATTCTTTCAAAACTTCGCTTACCAAATTATGAGCTACCAGTAAAAGCATTGGATGATGAGATAAATAAGCATTAGATCATTTCATTGTCAAGTCGTTTTCAATTGAAAGCAATTGCAATTGCAATAAAATTTCATTTCGAAAATTTTCCAGGTTGGGAAATCGGTGACGTATGCCGACTTGTTGCTTTCGATTCACACCGCTGGAATGGAGGGGATTGCGCCCGGGTTCTCAAACGATTTTCCTAGGGTAGATTTTAGAAATAAAATCTAAAACTCAAGAATTTGATAGATTAAACTTAAAGAGCTAGAAGAAAGAAGCTTAAAATTGATTTCAAAGTTGAAATCTTTGAGCGAAGTTGAAATCTTTGAGCAAAGTTGAAATCTTTGAGCAAAGTTGAAATCTTTGACAGTGGAGATCTTCCTTTAAGACGTTTGAGTCTTGAAAACTGATTTTTGAAAGAATTATAAAAGTTTAAATGATTAAGAGGATTTTAAGCTAGCCTTTTATTAAACTTTTCAGCTATTTCAGCTCAATATTTCTAGATCTTGGAGCACCGTGAGCGAATCGAGTCAATCCCGCAGCTTAAGGAGTACCTAGCTCATCGGCCATTCGCTCCATTCTAAAGAGTTTTTTTTTTTAAAGAATCGTATTTCTTTATAGCTAGTCTTTAGTAATTTTTGTTGGACTTCAAAAAACGAATAAATAATTTATTGTTCATCATCATCATCGACAACCTATACATACAGTGACAAAAGAGATCTATCGAAAGCTAGAGGGGAATTTGAAAAAGGGAAAGATTTGGGAAAGGTAAATAAGTTATCGATCGATCGAGATGGATGTCGGTTTTTTGTCGGATGGCGAATGGAGGATGGTGAGTTTAACCGCGTTTGTGGTGTTTGCGGTGTTTGCGATGTTTGCGAGCGGCGCCGGGGTGCTTGCGGGCACCTCGGCGGTGAGCACGGCGATGAGCTCGGATGCGACGGTGGAGGTTTCGGCGGTGAGCTTTGCGTTGACGCTAGAAATTTGAGAAAATTAGCTTTCTTTTTGTCTTCCTGATAGCTTCTAAACTTTTGATACTTCGAAATACTATAGCTAAATTCAGAAGTGAGTTTGAAATGAATTCAATCTCATCTCCGAAATCTAATTTTCCTTGCTATCCCTTGACTTCTTTATTACAAAATCGAGCTTGACTACAAGCTGCTTAAGCTTAAAACCTAATTGAGACCTAAAACTTTGTTTACCTGGAGCTTAGCACGGAGAGCACGACGGTGCTTGCGGATCTTGCGTTGCTTGCGGATTGAGCGGAGTTTGGCGATGCGGGCACGCTTGTGAGCACGCTTGCGTTGAGAGAAAGAGACCGATCGGGTGTGGCGTCTCTGGAATTGATTGATTAATTTACAATTTCAATTCTAAATCTTCACCTTCTTCAAAGCACGACGGTGTTTGCGGTTGGCGTGCTTCTTAGCGACACGGCGGCGGTGGACGCGACGACGCTTGATGAGCGATCGTTTGTGGGCCTTGCGGTTAGCACGGCGGCGCTTGAGGAGAGCTCGTTTGTGAGCACGGCGTTTGCGGAGTTGGTGAGCCTTGCGGTGAGCACGGTGCTTGCGGACGTTACGTTGACGGCGGTGGACACGGTGTTTGCGGAGTTTGCGGTGGTTACGGCGGCGACGGATGGAGGCACGCTTGTGGGCACGGCGTTTGCGAAGCGAGCGGAGCTTCTTGTGAGCACGACGTTTACGGAGAGCGGCCTTCTTGTGGTGAGCTCTGCGCTTGCGGATTGAGGAGCGCTTGTGGTGAGCTCTGCGCTTGCGGAGTGATGAGCGCTTCTTGTGGGCTCTTCTCTTGTGAAGAGACTTCTTGTGTCCCTTGCGGTGTCTGAAAGTTGAGAAGGATTATTTAAGAGTACAGTGGTCTATTTTTCCGTACAGTAGACTATTTTTCAGTAGAATAGCTTACCCTCTTCTCTTCTTGTGATGACGGCGTTTGATGGCATGACGGCGCTTGTGGTGACGCTTACGGAGTGGAGAGCGAAGTTTGTGAACGAAAGATCCGACAAGATTTTTCTTCGCGGCCCTCTTCTCACGGATCAACTCAGTCTCTGAGGTGGCTACAGCCGAATCAGTTTCCTGGAATTGATTTGATAATGGATTCTTGTTCATTGCTCGATTACTGGACTGTACTAGAGCTAGTCTAGTGATATACTATAGCTAGTCTAGTGCTGTACTATAGCTAGTCTAGAATCTAGAGCAAGCTATCATATTTCAAGAATAGCTAACTATATGGCAGTTTCTTGCAGACTATGAGTCTATTGTAGTAGGTATTGTATCAAAAAGAAAGCTATAGGAAAGCGATACAAAGCCAATAGTGAGCCAATATTTCTATAGTTAAAGGGATATGCTAAACTGTAAAAAAACTAGGAATAATAGAGATTATAGTGAAAGAGTACTGTAATAATGTAGAAAATGCCAACCTTCTTCTCCTCATTAGCATAGACGGCGAGTGCCACAAGGGCAAGGCCCAACAGCAGGAGCCACGTCCTCATCTAAAACTCTTAAGTACTGTAAGAAAGCTGCAAGTGAGGTCAAAGAACTCAAAGAACTCAAAGATTGGTAAAATGCTAGCCAAATGGCTTGTTGTTTAAAGGAGAATGTAAAAGTGAGTGTAATAGCTGAGACAAAATCGCGTTTATATATGGAGAAATGGGTGGGAGGGCAGGGAGGAGTGGTTAAAAAACGTGGGGAGTTTTTTTTTTTAGAAGAAGAGGCTGATGAAGAGATCTATTGAAGGAAAGGCTAAAAGCGAGTATCGTTTACCCTCTCTTTCTTTTGTCATTTCACTTATAGTCTTTAAGGTGAATGCCAAAAAGCTTTAGGCTTTCAGCAAAAAGGCAAAAAGGCAAAAAAAAAGGCTGTGAGATGCCATTTCGCAAAGCAGATAAAAGAAGTGCAGATTTTGAGAGAAGATAGAAAACTGTCGCGCACACACACGGGTCGGCGGAAACATGAGGCTAAGGATCACTGTTCTTCTGCACGTTTTCTTGGAGTTGAAAATGGAATGGTGTGGTGACATTGGTGCAGTGTGTTGTGAGCTTTTATGACCGAAGAAATAATTTTTTTTTTCTTTGATCTAGAACGACTCTGGTTTTTAGACTTCTAAAGACTTTAGAATTAGAACTACGGTAGCTTTACAACTACTGTAGCTTTAGAACTACTGTAGTTTAGAGCTACTGTAGTTTAGAGCCACTGTAGCTTTAGAACCACTGTAGCTTTAGAGCTACTGTAGCTTTAGAACTTCTGTAGCTTTAGAACTTCTGTAGCTTTAGAGCTACTGTAGCAGCAGAAAAACAAAACTTAAATCATTTATTAGTCTTTTTGAACACATTTTTTCATATTCAGAGAGAATATCTCTAATTTTTAAGAAAACATAACCTAAAGACACTTTCTTTTTTTCTTTTTTTCTTCCAGATAGCTCGTATTTTTGAGAATTTATTGCCAGCCGGTGAATGAAATCGAAAGAGAATCTTTTCGGGTGTCGATGCATATCAGAAAAGAAAAAAAAGCCTAATTTCTAGGTTTAGATCCCTGGTTATACCAATCCCGAGGGAAAGGGGCCTAAGGAGACCGATCTTGGGAACCAGTTCACCATATGGGTGCGTTTACCTACAGCACACGGTTCAGGGAAGATATCCGTGACTCATCTGCTGGATTCGAACCAGAGACTAACCGATGACGTCTTTTTTTTAATTTTTAAGAAAACACAGCCTAAAGACACTTTCTTTTTTTCTTTTTTCTTCCAGATAGCTCGTATTTTTCAGATTTTATTGCCAGCCGGTGAATGAAATGAAAAGAGAATTTTTTCGGGTGTCGATGCATATCAGAAAAGAAAAAAAAGCCGGTTAGATTCACTTTTTCTTTGGGCATTCAATGATGAACCTATTTCATTACTATTATAGACTTATAAAAGAAGATTTGCTTTTTCTAATGATTACTTAGAGTTACTACATGGGTGTTTTTCTAGAAAGAGCTCTAGCTACAGTAACCCATAAGTTCCAGCAGCTACAGTAACCTACAGTAACCTACAGTAGCCCTGGAGTAACCTACAGTAACCCACAGTAACCTACAGTAACCTACAGTAACAGTAAGTACAATAAACTCCTGCTACAGTAACCTTTGAAGTTCCAGCTACATTAATCTTTGAGTCTGTACTCTGTAGGTTACTGTGGGTTACTATTAAGATCAGCTACAATAATTTTGAGTCGAGTTACAGTAGTTCTTTAGTTCTAGTAAACATAAGCTTCAGCTACCGTAATCCAGGACTTTAAATAGAACTTCAACACTGTAACAGCTACAGTAACATCTAAGAGAACATTTGTTGAGCTTGACTTTAATCAAGTTTGACTTTTGTCTTTCAAATTTCAATGAAATCTCTGATCATTTCATTACTATTATAAACTTATAAAAGAAGATTTGCTTTTTCTAATGATTACTTAGAGTTACTACATGGGTGTTTTTCTAGAAAGAGCTCAATGAAATCAATCAATGCCAGAGTCAATGCCAGATTCAATGCCAGACTATAATCTCATTAGTGTCTAATAAAATCGAAATGAAATCTCACAAAATGATATTAGTGAATCGATTGTCAACGACGATGTATCATCACAATGAAAGTGAACCCAATAAACGAGCGGAAGGGGAGAAAAGAGAAGAGAAGAGAAAAGAGAAGAACTCAAATCATTAAAAAAAAAAGACAATCCATCAAATGACAACCATGCCACAAAAGAATGGATTTGACATAGTCGATGGGATGGACAAGGGGAATTTTGGCTGATGACATGGGGTATTTTATTTGAATAAGCTTGTTGGATACTTGTTGGATACTAGAGTAAACTTTAGTTGAGTACTTTCGTTGAGTACTTTAGTTGAGTGCTTTAGTTGAGTACTTTAGTTGAGTACTTTAGTTGAGTACTTTAGTTTATCCAAAAAGATCTGCTTCCTTTCCTCGTTGTCAACACATTTTTTGATCTTTGAACAGCTATTGTTTTGAATTTTACTCAAATTTTACTCAACTTGAAACTTTATAGAAAGTGCTTGCTTGTGGATTGCTTTAAAGCGCACTTTTCTCAGCTATAATTTATATCGGGGTTACAGGTGATTTATTTTACACTTCTGCACATTATTTTACCAGTGATTTATTTTGCACACACATAATCACAATTTGCACATTAAGACCTAGGGAATATTTTATCGTTTGTGAGGATTGAGACGATGTAGAAGACGATGTAGAAGACGATGTAGGAGACGATGTAGGAGAAGATGTAGGAGAAGATGTAGGAGGCGATGTAGGAGACGATGTAGGAGAAGATGTAGGAGAAGATGTAGGAGGCGATGTAGGAGACGATGTAGGAGAAGATGTAGGAGAAGATGTAGGAGGCGATGTAGGAGACGATGTAGGAGAAGATGTAGGAGAAGATGTAGGAGGCGATGTAGGAGACGATGTAGGAGAAGATGTAGGAGAAGATGTAGGAGGCGATGTAGGAGACGATGTAGGAGAAGATGTAGGAGATGATGTAGGAGGCGATGTAGGAGACGATGTAGGAGACGATGTAGGAGACGATGTAGAAGACGATGTAGGAGGAGAAGGCTACACGCTTTAGCCTGCGCATGAGCTTGCGCATTAGACAAGTCTACCCATTTGGATCCCTGGTTATCCCAATCCCGAGGGAAAGGGACCTAAGGAGACCGGTCTTGGGAACCAGTTCACCACAGTTTTGTGCGTTTACCTACAGCACTCGGTTCAGGGAAAATTAACTTTTGAATAATTTAACATTTGATCAGAGTCGATTAGATCAGAGTCGTAGCATTTGAGGTTACTTGAACTTTTGACTGATCATTACAATTAGACTCATAAGCACAAATTTAATGTTGAGCTAATTGTGGGCTTTTATTAGCTAAAAAGATAAATAATTAACATGAATATGAACGTAAATAAAAGGAAAACTCCGGTCTTGGGAACCAGTTCACCAAATGGATGCGGTTACCTACAGCACTCGGTTCAGGGAAGATACCCCTGACTCATCTGCTGGATTCGAACCAGAGACTAACTGATGACGTCGCTTCTGACGATCTGACGGATCTGACGATGCAGATCTGACGGGATACCGTGTTTCAACGTGGGAGGCCGTAGCTAGTCTCCAAAAATTACTAGATTAGATAGAAGGTTTGAATTAGGTTTTACTCTCAAAAATACTGCCTAAGTACTGATTTAGGTTTAGCTCAGGTAGTGGACTTGGAAGAAGCAGCGAATGTGAAACTTTTAAAACAATTGACTTAGTTTACAAGTTCTAAATCCGATGCTTGTTCTTGTTTAGCTGTAGGTACTCCTTAAGCTGCGGGATTGACTCGATCGCTAGGGGTGCCCAAGACAGAAAATTGAGCGAAAACGAAAAGTAAAAAAGCCGGCTTAAAACCCTTAACATTAAACTTTATAATCTTTCCAACGTTTTCGACTCAAACCTCTTTTAGTGTTTTACCTGTTCAAATTTTTGACATGTTTAGCTTTCATTTTCATTTTCACTTAAGCTTTGTGCTTTCATTTCGTTCAAAACTCTATATAGCCTTTATATAAAAGCCTTTATAGACTTATAAAACTTATATAACTTATATAACTTTATATAAAATGTTTGTGAATAGTGGAAATGATTATCAAAATCGAAAAACCTATCAAAACTCAGTAATTCAGTCAATAATTTTTGATCAACACCAGAAAAGCAGTTGAACAAAAATCGTGATCCTTCAAATGTTCTTTTCTTTCTTTCTTTCTTTTCGGCATTCTTTTCCTTTCGCATTGCCACGGTATGGCAGCATGGCCTGGATCGAAAAGTGAGAATAGAATTGAGTCGAATTTCCTCTCCTTAAAACCTCTCAAAGAACAAACGAACTTGAAAATCGAACTTTTTTTGTGTTCAAAAGCAATGGCACAAAAAATGAGGCAAAGAAATTAGGAAAGAGGACGACTTGGGGACGGTTCTACTTCAACAAAACTTTATATTCTTTTTCTGATTTTTTGTTGATCTTTTGATAGATGAAAAAAAAATGGGTGAGATTCTTGAATAAGCGGCAAGGTCACTTGAAAGAAAAAGAGAGTAATGGTAATAATGTTCTCAAGAATTTCGTGTTGACTCATCACTTGATTCAAAAAACCCCTCTTTATCAATAGAATCAAACTGATAATATAAAAATCAATTCTAACCTTATATAGTTATCAATATCAGAATGATATTGATTCTAAAAACGAGAGCTAGTGATTTTTAGAGCTAGTGATTGTTAGAGCTAGTGATTGTTAGAGCTAGTGATTTTTAGAGCTAGTGATTGTTAGAGCTAGTGATTTTTAGAGCGATCATGCTAGCTTGCGATCATGCTAGCTAGCGATCATGCTAGCTAGCGACATGCAGCAGCGATCATGCTAGCTAGCGATCATGCTAGCTAGCGATCAGCTAGCAGCGACATGCTAGCTAGCGACAGCTAGCTGCGATCATGCTAGCTAGCGATCATGCTAGCTAGCGATCATGCTAGCTAGCGATCATGCTGTAGCGACATGCTAGCTAGCGATCATCAAGCTAGCGATCATGCAGCTAGCGATCATGCTAGTAGCGAATGCTAGCTAGCGATCATGCGAGCTAGCGATCATGCGAGCCAGCGATCATCGAGAGCGACAGCGAGCTAGCGATCATGCTAGCTAGCGATCATGCTAGCTAGCGATCATGCTAGCTAGCGATCATGCTAGCTAGCGATCATGCTAGCTAGCGATCATGCTGTTGAATGTCTATTCGAAATCTCTATTCAAAAATCGATTGAATACAATAGTTTAAACAAAGAAATCTCAAAGAATTCTCCAAATTTCTCCGAAATTTCACAGTTTTTACAGTCTTCATAGTCGACAAAGTGGCCAAGTTTAAGCAGCCAAAGTTTTTTCGAGAATTCTACAGAAAGCAATGAATCGAAATAAAGCCAATTAATTCCAGAATCCGATCTCAAATTATTGACATCAAAAATTTACACCTTTTCTTAGTCAGTAAAGCATTTTTTTCTTTAACGAATTCGACATTGGAAAGAAATCAAGTCAGTTTGACTTTAGTTTGACTCGATTTTTGAATTTCTAATCGATAGATTTCAAGTAGAAATCATAAGAAAGTTGAGCATTCTGAGTTTTAGATCATACCTTTTTTCTATTGTAATCCATTTCCTATTCTCTCCTTTGACTTTGACTATCGATTGGATAATTGGATAATCTAGAGATGTCGATAATCTAGAGATGTCGATAATCTAGAGATGTCGATAATCTGAGGGTCGAAACTAGAGAGGTCGATAACTAGAGATGCGTAACTAGAGGGTCGATAACTAGAGAGGTCGAAATCTAGGAGTCGATAACTAGAGATGTCGATAATCTAGAGAGGTCGATAATCTAGAGAGGTCGATAATCTAGAGATGTCGATAATCTAGAGATGTCGATAATCTAGAGAGGTCGATAATCTAGAGAGGTCGATAATCTAGAGATGTCGATAATCTAGAGATGTTAATGGTTTTCTAAAGTTTATCTACTTTGCATTGATAGCTTTTATTCACTTGTCAATCAAACAATCAATCAAGAAACCTTGTTTTTTAAGTTATCGACAAGAAAAGTTGAACTTTAAGTTTATTTTAACATGTAACAAAGTCAAAAAAATCTGAATCAATCTCAATATAGCAATCTCATTACGTGGTTTTCCCCGAATCCCAGAAAAAGAGTTCAAATTCATGTTCTGCTTTGTCTTTTCGATTGCCTTGGATCATAACGATAGATCGGATCGAAAGGATTGAATGGAGGGAAAGAGTTGAGATTGGAAAGAAGAGCATATCGAAAATGAGACAACACACAGACACACATACTCCTCCCAAAAAGCATTGGCTGAGCATTTCACTTTCTTTCATCGGCAATGGCAGATTTTGGGGGGGAGATTTTCGGCAAAATATTTTGCGTATCGTCTAGAAAAAGAAAAGAAAAGTGGAGATTCGATTGTGATAATGGAGAAATGCTAAAGGAGAAGTGATTGGGGGATTCAGAAAGTCGAATCGACTTTTATTTACAAAAGTTAGCTGGTTTTTCGCGTCAATTGTTTACGTCTTAAAATATGACTTTAGAATCAAGATCGTGTAAGTCAAAAACTCGAAAAATTGATTTCATTTATTTAAAAATTATAGATTTATTTAAGTTTTTATTGTATTAAATAAATAAATATATATATATGTTGTGTCCGATTTAGATTTCCGTCCGATTTAGATTGAATCTAAATCGGACGTCCGATTTAGATTGAACTTATCGCGGACGTCCGATTTAGATTACAGTCTATATCGGACGTCCGATTTAGATTCAATCTAAATCTTATATGGATTGAACAATAATATAAACATGCTTAATATATGTTCTTAAGCGTTTTCTGTAGTTTTCTGCATTTTTCAAAGGTCTTTTATTGATTACAGTCTATATCGGACGTCCGATACAGATCGAACAATAATAAACGTGCTGAAGCCGCTGAAGCCTACAATTTGATGGTTGAAACGCTCCACAATCACCGTGAAAACTGCGAAAAACCAAAACAACCACAAAACTACCACGAATGAAGGGAAAAGCAGAAAACTACAGAAAACGCTTAAGAACATATATTAAGCATGTTTATATTATTGTTCAATCTATATAAGACGTATTATTGCTCAATCTATATAAGATTTAGATTGAATCTAAATCGGACGTCCGATATAGACTGTAATCTAAATCGGACGTCCGCGATAAGTTCAATCTAAATCGGACGTCCGATTTAGATTCAATCTAAATCGGACGGAAATCTAAATCGGACACAACATATATATATGCTTTATTCAGTTGAATAACGACAAAACGAAACCACAATAATTACCCGGAACACCACTCAAAACACACACAAAAGAGTTGGTGAATTGAAAACTGCCTGGACTTTGAACTAAAATTTATTCAACATAAAACCATCAATTCATTCGAAATAATTTCCATTATTATTGACGAATTCTGCCCATTTTACAGGCAATTTGCGAATTCCTTTTTCGTAGTAGGATTTTGCTTTTGAATCGAAAAACTTTCAAAGCCAATTTTTGACTGCTTCTTCCGAATCAAAGTGTTCTCCCGCAAGCTCATTACTCATGATCCAGAATAAATAGTAATCAAAAGGGGCGAGGTCCGGACTGTATGGGGAATGCGACAAAAGTTCCCAAACAAGGCTATTTATTTTAGAGCTAGTCAGTTTTGCAACATGAGGGCGCGCGTTGTCGTGAAGGAGTGTCAATCTTAGTTTTAAAATAGTCTTCTAAGTTTGTTAGTTATGTTCTAAAATGAATATATGCACCTAGTAGCACTTCAACAGTAGGAACTTTATAAGTTGAGGCACTTAATTCAAATATTAGGTTGGTGAATTGAAAACTGCCTGGACTTTGAACTAAAATTTATTGAACATAAAACCATCAATTCATTCCAAATAACTTCCATTATTATTGACGATTTCTGCCCTTTTACAGGCAATTTGCGGACTCCTCTTTCGTAGTAGGATTTTGGTTTGTGTGTGAGACAAGTGTGAGACTCAAAAATGGAGCGGGAGAATGGAGGACTCCCAGTTTGAGCACTTTCTTCAAAGGAAACCCATTTTGGTGTCAATAGAAAAGTTGTAGAGAATCAAAAATTAGGCCTATAGCCAAAATTCCAAAAAGATACACTTAGTAGTTTCGCTTAAAATGCAAGTTTTGTGAAAATTCGTAAATTTCGCATTTCTTGAAAACCAGTTTTTGAATCGTTCTGAAAATTTGGATATAAGCTTGATTTTTGATTCTCTACAACTTTTCCATTGACACCAAAATGGGTTTCTTTTGAAGAAAGTGCTCAAACTGTCACATATGACAATAGCCGGCAGTTTTCAATTCACCAACCCAATAGAACCTAATTTTAAAAATAAATTTGTTTGCTTTCTCTGATTCTTTTTACTCTTTTCAGCAATGATTTGAGTTTTAAGTTCCAAGTTCACTTACAGAGAACTTAGTACTGAAGACTTAGTAGGGTAAAGACTTAGAAGGGTAAAGACTTAGTACTGAAGGTAATAAATTTACATTTTTACTATCCTGAAGTTGAAAAGAAACACACACGTACTTTCACGGAAAAACCGGTGTCATTTTCTGTTTCCAGCCTGGTTTTTGGGTTCCCCTTTTGACCCCGAAGAAATGAAGGGAAATGAAGGGAAATGAAAAGAGTGTGGATTTGGATGGGGATTAACACCGACGAAATCTTTCCTCTTCGGCGGGCATTCAGAAGAACTTGTACTTGGTACAAAGATTTTCGTATTTTAGCTCTTTAGCTGAAAGATTCCTTACTGAAATATTGATTTTTGTGATGAGGATGACGAGATTATATTATTGGCTTTCAATGTTTTTATTCGTTGGAATTGTCGAGGCTGAAATGGTGCTATTTTCTTTGAATATCACATTGTAAAAAAGGAGTTCTTAAAACTTAGATTTGAGGGGAATGAAATGATCATTATTCTTACCGTAAATACTGTAATAGTCTCCCACCCCCATAATGACGGTGCGGAGTGTTGCGTAGTCTAGCTTTAAACGAGTTTTTCTCGACACTGGTTTATGCTACAATGCGCGTTTAGGTATCAAAAAATAGCTCTGAATTTCAGCTATTTTTTGATACCAAAGACGCATTTTTTGAAAGTACGGGCGCTTTGAAAAAAAAGAAATACTAAAAAACTTTTGCGACGACGCGACTGTACGAGGGGGGTGGGGTACTATTACAGTATTTACGGTATCATTGTTCTTATCATTATTCTTATCATTTTCTTTCATTAATCTACAATTTTAGAAATCTAAAGTCATCAAAATTTCTCAAAACACCAAAGCGGGATTTCGTTTCAATCGCTCACTTGTCATGGATCGAATGAGAAAACAAGAGAGACAACAATATGAAATTATGTTAGCTTTTCTATCTATACTATATCAAAATCATATTTTAACTTTAAAAAATTTGAATTTAAATAGAAAAATCAACATTTATAGATGTTAGAATGGGCAAAAAACAGCAAAAAACGGCAAAAAAAACGGGAGTGGGACAAATGCGACCTTTTTTTTGCGCACCCGGACATTTGCGCACCTTGCCCATTAGCGCACCTTTTTTCGCGTTTTAAAAAAGCTCTAAAAAGCTAATATTAACCAATTTCTATTCCAAAAGTTGTTTTTCTAGGTAATTTGAGGGTGTCGAATTCAAATTTTGACATAACAGAGCGTGTGGAACCAATTTGAAAGACCAATTTGAAAGACAAAACGGCTAGATCAAATTACAGAAAATTGTCGATTTTTCTCTTTGTATAACTCCGTCCGTTCGATTCCACAGCTAAGCCAGCTAAGGTTCGGGGTACTGTAGTTGTATCTGGGATCATAGTGCTTGTAGCTTTGGATACCGTAGTTATAGAAGCAATTGCACCAATTCGGGGTACTGTAGCTGTAGCCGATCTTTCCAACAAGGCTTTGGATACTGTAGGAATAGTTGAGCCAGTTCGCGGTACTGTAGCTGTAGTCGAAATGGATACTGTAGCTGGTGGGGTTGATGTTGTCGCTACTGTATTCGTTGCCCTAGCTACAGTACTCCTTCTCATTGTCGGCTCCGCAAAGCCCCCATGCCATCCTTTCGTTATTGGCCTAACGTATAAAGAATTGGACATCGTTGTGTCAATTGGAGCCATCGTAGTCGTTATAGTATTTTCCCTTAGGCTCTGTTATGTCAAAATTTCGATTCTACGCCCTAAAATCACCTAGAAAAACAACTTTTGGAATAGAAATTGGTTAATATTAGCTTTTTTAAAACGCGAAAAAAGGTGCGCTAATGGGCCAGGTGAGGAAAAAAAGGTGCGCAAATGTCCGGGTGAGCAAAAAAAAGATCGCATTTGTCCCACTCCCAAAAAACAGCAAAAATTTTTCTAAACTTTCTTGTTGATCGTTTTCTTATTTCAGTAATAGATTTATTGTAATTAAAGCTTTCAATTCACATTTTATACTTTATTAAAATATAAATCTAAAACTTTAAACAAAGAAAGGTCAAAAAAGATAAAAAAAGATCAAAAAACACTGATGAAATTGATTTAAGTGCTTACGAAAATGAGTAAAATTTAAGCCTCGGTCCTCAATGGATTCCGCCGAGTCTCCGTCAGAAACCACGTCAAAAGGTTAGTGATTTGACAAAATACTAAGCAATTCTTTCATTTTTTTTTATTATTTAGCTATTTGCATTTAACTCCTGGCAACAAAAAGGAGATTTTGAGACGATGAGTCGAGCTCAACCACTTAGACAGCGACAAAGATTTTCGAAAATTCACCGTGAAATTGTGAGTTTTAAAACAGTAACTACTTTAGGTTTAATTATGAGTTTTAAAACAGTAACTACTTTAGGCTTATTTACTCTATTTACTGTAGCTTAAGAATATCGAATTCTTACATAGAAATACTTTTTGAAACCATTGTGTCTCCATCGTGCAAGCATCTTTAGGCTCATCGACGCCGAGAACTTGTGGCCGACGATGAGTGGGAGATCGAGAGAATGGTTAGCTTTGAGTTAAATATATCTAAGAATAAAAGAATCTTTCAAAAATAAGATTCTCTTTTAGCTGTTCTTCATGCTAAAATCATTACAACTTTAGTTCAAAGAGAAACTTTTGGCTCAACAACATTTGGCCCAGCAACCTTTAGCCCAGCAACATTTGGCCCAGCAACATTTGGCTCAGCAACATTTGGCTCAGCAACGACATGGCAACTTTAGAGGAGTGAGTGATGAATACTGGGTTTTCTAAAACGCGCCACCTTTTTGAAACTACCGTAATCGTAAAATGTGTCTCATTTTCTCCAAATTACCGTAATATTGTCTCGATTTTTATCCAATCTATCCACTCCTTCTGTCAGAGTTCGAAAAAGATACAAAAAGCTATAAAAAGCTATCAAAGGTGAATAGGATTTGAGAAAAACTAGAGAAAAATAGGATTAGGACAAGTTTAATAAGTTTAGAAAAAGAAAAAATAAACAAGTTTGACTTTTAAAACGATCCTTACAACGATCCTTACAACTTAAATTTTCCAGGAAATTCGTCGACGACCGCAGAACTTTAAAACAACGAGAACTCGAATGATGTACTCTCGAGATTATGAAGATTTCGATGAAGAACCAAAAGAAAAGATCAAATTCATTTCAAATTACATCAAAGATTTGAAACCCATTGAGAAATCTTCTCAAAAATCAAAGCCAGAAAATCTAGGCTATGCTTTTTCATTCGGGAAAAGCTTCCTCGAAAATTTTGATTTACCAAAGCCGGACCCAAGATTACGAAGGTTGTTTAGATTGAGGGAAAATACTATAACGACTACGATGGCTCCAATTGACACAACGATTTCGAATTCTTTATACGTGAGGCCAATAACGAAAGGATGGTATGGGGGCTTTGCGGAGCCGACAATGAGAAGGAGTACTGTAGCTAGAGCAACGCATACAGTAGCGACAACATCAACCCCACCAGCTACAGTATCCATCTCGACTACAGCCACAGTACCGCGAACTGGCTCAGCTTCTGCTACAGTACCCAAAGCGATGTTGGAAAGGGGGTTTTGGGGGGGCGGCGAGGGGGGGGGGAAGTGGGGGGGGGGGAAAGAAAAAAGGGGGGGAGAAAACCCCCCCCCCCCCGCCCTCGGCTACAGCTACAGTATCCCGAACTGGCTCAACTATTCCTACAGTATCCAAAGCTTTGTTGGAAGGATCAGCTACAGCTACAGTACCCCAAATTGGTGCAACTGCTTCTACAACTACAGTATCCAAAGCTGCAAGCACTATGATCCCGGATACAACTACAGTACCCCGAACCTTAGCTGGCTTAGCTGTTACTAAAGCTACAGCAACCCGAATTATCTCCACTACTCCATATCCTACTGTATTGTCGACGAGGCCGGGCTGGGGTCGAATGGTGTTTCCGACGAGTTTCATTCGAAGAAAGCCAGAGATGACTACGGTATCACCAATTGTTAAAACAGCGTTTCCTTTAAAGAGTCTAAGAGCAACAGTATCTGCTATTTCTAAAACTCCTGTCATACTAACTACTACAAGTGCAACAGCTACAGTTACTGCTAGCTCAACTACCAGTAGAACTACAGTAACTTCGGAATTTCGGGCTCTTTCACCGGTCACAAAATCTACAACAACACCCAGATGGAGTCGATTCACCCTTCCAAATCACTTTGTTCGCCGAAAACCCGGAAATACCGTGGCTAGGAATTTTTCCAATGATAATCAACGCTTTGTTAGAATAAAACCTAGTACCTCAGCTACCGTAATCTCAGATGATTCAGGGCTTAAGAATCAGTTGATGACTGGAAGATCAAAAACTACCGTACAGCTAAATAAGCTACAGGTTAAGAATCAGCGAATGCTTGCTGGAAGATCGACTTCCGTAAACCCGACCGTACTCCAAGATTCACACTTTAACGCTACGAATAAACGAAATCTGGTTGAGAAAGCTGCAAATGAACGAAATCTGATTGAGATTAAGTCGCAAATCTTGCCCGGAGATTCTAACTCACAAAAACATTACAAAATACGTAAAAATGAGTCAAATGCTTATGCAAGGAGTCCTTACTTTATCGGAAAATCTCCAAAGAGATCGAAAAGTCATCGAAATTTTCGATGGATTTTGCCAGGAGTTGACGGTGTAGATTCTAACGTGAAATCATTGAATTCGGTTTCGAATTTCCGATGGATCACCCCGGGAAAGCAATTGTCGACACCGAACATTGTGGTCAGGCCGAATTTCTCCAAGAATTCTCCATTGAAAATCCGAATTTATACGGTTATCGACAAAATTGATTAAATATTTATTTATATTTATAATTTATTCGTTTCATAATAAAATAGATAGCATAGCATTATAAAATTATCTCTTTAATAAAACAAACAGTTTTTTTTGATAAAATACAATGTACTTAGTAAAGTTTTTGTTTTTATTTTCTATAATCGACATTATCTCTTGGAGGATCGCGATCGAATCGGGGGAACCATCTGAAAAAGGATTTGCTATTGATTTGGTTTTGATTTTCTTTTGATTTGCGTTTGATTTGCGTTTGATTTGCTTCTAAAATCTAGACCCTATTGAACGCTTTTTTCACTGCCTTCAAATGTGCGCTTGTGGTATTGTGGATACCACAAGGGGTGGTTCTTGTTTCCAAAACAGTAGACCGAGATTTCGCTCGGGTTCCATCCTTTTCTGTTCATTTTATTTTGATGTTTAACCGCTTGAAATCGCTCGATTTTAACTTTACAACAACTATTATGACATCTTTTATAGTTATTATGACGTCTACTATGACACCTTGATAGCAAACAAAATAACACAAAATTAGCACACGTTTTTCTTGGAACATTGGAATCAGCGTAAAATTCTGCGTCATATGACTCATTTTATCTGTCCACCTCAGCCTTGTGGCCTTCCCTTACGAAGCGTATGAAAGGTATCTTTTGTTGGCATTGATATTCACGATTTCAAGATACTGTAATGAGCCAGGGAATGCGTATCCGATAGTGTAAAGCCCGACTTGTTCTCGCGGCGATCGAATCGAATCGTCCATTCCTGCCAGTCATGTTGCCCGTCGTCTTTCATCTGTCCTAGTGCTTTCATTCGAATAAATGGATAATAACCAGCTTCTTTTTTCTAAAATTTTTTATAAATTCCTTTAACTTTCGAAAAACAATTGGCTTACACAAGTCCAGGCATCTAAAATGCCGAGTGCTTTACTGAAATCGAGATCAACGGTGGCAGAGGTCTTGCTTGAAATCTCGAAGGCTTGCTGAAAAAAAGCGATTAACGTTTTGTTGAAAATGTTTACTCGATAAGGTTTTCGATCTTCTTTGATCTCCATCGTCGGCGCGTAGAAACGAATGCCGAACGGGGAATAGTAAAGAATGAAGATACACATTGTGCCCAAAGAGTGATTTGTGAGCGTACAAGAAACACGGCCGTCGTCCCGGATTCCGTGACGTTTTGCTTCATAGGAAACTAAAAATTTGGCAATGCTTACCATTAAAAGTTGACTTTGTACAAGAGTTTAAAAATAAAACCTTACACTCGACTTGTATATGTCGAAGGCTTCGATTTCGATTCTCGAAAACAAACTGCGGTCCGGTGTAAATGCCTTGAATTCGTTTCTCAGCCACCTCATCATCGACAGTAATGCCTAAAATCTAGATGCTTTTGTTCTGCTTTCGTTGCGTAAAAACTCTTGACGATCACTTTAGCTTGATCTTTAGCTACATTAGCCTGATCAATTTGCATTTGACAAAGTCACAAGTTCGTAATTCTACATACACTGCTCCACAAAATGATATGGACACTTACTTTTTTACCAATTTTATGCTCTTAAGAAACGATAGTGAAAAAAGTTGTTTTATAGTATTTTCCTTATTAGATTTGCTATTGAAGCACGTTAGATATACTACCATAGTTTGGAATATGAATGTTTAAAAATTGAATTTTGTAAAAAATGCCCTTTGGCGCTTTCCACATAATGATATGGACACTTTGTTTTTCGCCCTTTTTTTTTTTTTTTTCAGATAATTTAGCTCTTTTTGCTCAAAAATCATTTCTTTAAGGTACTCTGAAAAAATGCCAGGGGGACCACCGCTGTCTGAAAAGGAAACTGGAATCATAGAGGCAATGAATCGCGAAGGACACTCAAATCGAGCAATAGGACGATTTCTGAACCGAACACCAACGTTAACCGGATCCTATCTGTCTGATCCTCTACAATACGCAACAAAAAAGTCGACTGCTCGAAAACCTTTCGTTTCTGAGCGAGATATGAGACACATTTGCGGAGAAGCATCCAACTCTACGCCTTCCTGCTCAGATATCAAGGCGAATCTCAAGCTCAAAGTGTCAAGCGAAACAGTCCGTCGAGTGCTAAAGAAAAGCGATTTTATTGTGCGAAGGAAGATGCGTAAAGCATCGTTTATGACGCAAGATCATTGCAAGAAAAGACTAGAATTCGCCGACAAAAACAGAAAAATTGACTGGAGTAAGGTGGGTGTGATTACTTGGCTGATGGAAAGTTATTATTATGTTTAGGTCGTGTGGTCGGGTGAGAAGAAATTTAACTGTGATGGGCCTGATAGAAACCGCAGTTATTGGCATGATTTAAGAAAGGAAATGATTAGCTTTTCGCGACAAAACTTCAAAGGAGGTGGTGTGATACTGAAATCGAGATCAACGGTGGCAGAGGTCTTGCTTGAAATCTCGAAGGCTTGCTGAAAAAAAGCGATTAACGTTTTGTTGAAAATGTTTACTCGATAAAATTTTCGATCTTCTTTGATCTCCATCGTCGGTGCGTAGAAACAAAAGCCGGGCGGGGTATAGTAAACAATGAAGATACACATTGTGCCCAAAAAGTGATTTGTGAGCGTAAAAGAAACACGACCGTCGTCCCGGATTCCGTGATGTTTTGCTTCATAGGAAACTCAAAAATTTGGCAATGATTACCAGTAAAAGTTGTTTTTGTACGAGAGTTTAAAAATAAAACCTTACACTCGACTTGTATATGTCGAAGGCTTCGATTTCGATTCTCGAAAACAAACTGCGATCCGGTGTAAATGCCTTGAATTCGTTTCTCGGCCACGTCATCATCGACAGTAATGCCTAAAAGCTGGATGCTTTTGTTTTGCTTTCGTTGCGTAAAAACTCTTGACGACCACTTTAGCTTGATCTTTAGCTACATTAGCTTGATCAATTTGCATTTGACAAGTCACAAGTACGTAATTCTACGTATTTCAAAAATTCAGCTCTTTTTTCGATCCGAACAACGAGGTCCTCCTCGAGGTCCGATCGGTCTACCAAGACCTTTCAGTCCAAAATCTAGCCTGTACCCCCGGCCAAACCGAAACCAGTGTTTGCTGAGACTAGGCTAACCTCGCCTGATTCAATTGTGTCTGTCAGTACTGCTGGAATGAGTGAGTTCAGTTCTATCACTGAACTGATGTTTACTGAACTGATGAACAGGTTCTGGAGACACATGCTAAAGATAAGCTTGCTAAAGACACATGCTAACGAGCTAACGATAAGGCCAGGAGCTCTGGCAATGGGCACAGGCTAGTTCTAGCGAAAAAGCCTCGTATAGTTAGCGCTAATTCCCCATTGATAAGCCTAACAAGGGGAAGGCACCCGGTCAAGGTGGCCTTTCAAAAAGAGACCTAGTGTACCAGATAGAACTTTTTACGCTGATTCCGATCCGTATTTAAGTTTTTCCCGTGCCGCCCTGTAACGTGAGATATTTGGCTTACCAAAATTGACCCGGATTCGCCTATGTTTAAAACCTTGCTTTATCGTCCTATCTTTAATGTGAGCTCGTGGCGCAGTGGATAGTGAGCTGCCGATAGTGGATGTCCTCACGGTTCTTTACCTCGGGTTCAAATTCCCACACTGACAATTTTTTTAGTTTTTGCGAAAGAAGACATTATGGACATTACAATAGGCTTTTAAACATAGGCGAATCGGGGTGGTCAGTTTTTTTATGCCAATGTATCTCGCGTTACAGTGCCCCACTGGAAAAACTAAAACCGGATTTGGAATCAGCGTAGAAACTTCTATCTGGTACACTAGGTCTCGTTTTGAAAGGCCACCTTGATCTGGTGCCTTTCCCTCGTAAGCTTTAACGAGATAACAAAAAGATTTATAAATTTTACCCGAGCGGTGACTAGTTAAAGAGAGATCTCTGAATTGAACACTCAGTCGGCGTCGAGATCGAGAGCGATTTCTTGTCACTTTTTAAGACTAAATGCTAAAGAAATGAAAATACTTTTTGAAAACTTTGCTTCTTGTTTTGGTGACAGACGGAAAGCGAAGCGAATTTCGACTCTTGCCCGCATTCCGAGCATTTGAAAGGCATCCTTTCAATTAAAATTATTTAAGTTTAAGTTAAAGAAAAAGAAATTAAATCATTTTCAGTTTTCAAATTGTTTTAGAATTTTTGAAAAGAAGAACTTTTGGCTGGCTGTAAAATGTGACAGATCTTAGGCGACGAAATGAAAAAGTGTTATCAGTTTTGTGTTGCACTTTCGACTCTTTTATTTGGCCCTGTGAGATGCAAGAAAAGAAAAAAAGTATTTGTAAAATAAAAAAGAAAAAATTGCGAAATACTACAGTGCGTTGCAAAATGATAGGACCACTCTCGATTTTTGCGATTTTTGATTTTAAATAACTAAAAATGCGAAATGATGCTTAAATTTGAATTTTATCTACAAAAGTACGCCCCGTTTGCCAAATAATTTACTTTAAAAGGGAAAATTCTTTAAGCATTTATTTATTTTGCACCTGTTGCAAAATGATAGGATCACTACGTTTCTTTTTGATTTTCTACCTGTAATAACCATGTTTTTTGCTTACTTTTTGCTAATTTTTATTTTTTAGAAAGATGGGGCGTGGAAAATCGCTTTCGGGGATTGAACAGATGAAAATTGTGTTTTTTGAAAGGAATAAAATTGTAGAATCGGAAGCTCGCAAAGAAAATGAAGCGCTCGCACCAAGTTGTCGCAAATTTCTTGAAAGATCCTTTTAATTATGGCAAGAAGAAGTCTCCGGGATGTCATCGAAAGCTCACGGTTCGCGCTGAACGGCATATGGGACGTCTGTTTTCGAATTCGGTGATGTCGCTACAGGAGGTCAAGGTACAAATTGGAGCTCCCGTCCACAAAAGCACTCTTTCTCGAGCCATCAAGTGTTACATCCGTTACATCAAAAGAGCATGAAGAAAGCACCAAAACTGAAGCCGGCACACAAAGAAAAAAGGATGTCTTGGGCTCGGGATCACATCCCCATCGATTGGAAAAAAGTAAGCTTTTTACCTTGAGTTGTTAACTATTTTTTTTCTTTGTAGGTCATCTTCAGCGATGAGAAAAAATTTAATTTGGATGGTTCCGACGGCAACTAGTACTATTGGCACGATTTGAGAAAAGATCCAATGCTTTGTGGGCGTCGAAACTTCGGAGGAGGATCACTGATCATATGGGTGCTTTCAATGTGGATGACGTTCTTGATTTAGAATTTGTGACTTGTCGCATGAACTCGAACAATTACCAGAATGTCCTTGCGGATCAACTACTTCCTTTCCTAGCACAAAATCGAGGGAAACACTATATTTTTCAATAGGATAATGCTTCAATTCATGTCAGCCAATCCACTAAAGCTTTTCTGCAACGTCACAACATCGATTTTCTCGAATGGTCTGCCTGCTCACCGGACTTAAACTCAATGGAAAACTTATGGGGCATCCTTGTGAGGAATATTTATGCTAATGGAAAGACTTACGACACGATTTCGCAACTCAAAAAAGCAATTTTGCAAGCTTGGACGTCAATTCCAGCATAAACGCCTCAAAACTTAGTGAACTCGATGAAAAGTCGACTACTCGACGTCATCGAGAAAAAGGGAGCATCTATTGATTATTAATGAACTTTTCATTCGTTTTTCTTTTGTTGATTCTCAAATTTATTGTTATTTTTTATGTGGTCCTATCATTTCGCAACAGGTGTTAAATAAAGAAAATGTTATAATCTTGTTGCAATTTGTTTAGATAATGTTAAAAATGGTATAGATGCCTATTTTTGTATATATTTTTAAGATTTAAAAGCTATTTCGCTTTACTAAATTTCATAGCCAAAAAATGCAAAATTTAGGGGTGGTCCTTTCATTTTGCAACGCACCTTATAATGCCTCAGAAACTAAAGTTTAACAAACTTTTCTTTTTTCTATTCACAAATTTTTTTCAATTGGACAGTAGGAATGCATTTAGCCCTTTAAATTGCAAAGAGCATTCTTTGCTCATAAGAAAAAAAACATAAGAAAAGTTTGTTAAACTCTAGTTTCTGATGCATTATAGTATTTCGCAATCTTTTCTTTTTTATTTTACAAATACTTTTTTCTTTTCTTGCATCTCACAGGGCCAAATAAAAGAGTCGAAAGTGCAACACAAAACTGATAACACTTTTTCATTTCGTCGCCTAAGATCTGTCACATTTTACAGCCAGCCAAAAGTTCTTCTTTTCAAAAATTCTAGAACAATTTGAAAACTGAAAATGATTTAATTTCTTTTTCTTTAACTTAAACTTAAATAATTTTAATTAAAAGGATGCCTTTCAAATGCTCGGAATGCGGGCAAGAGTCGAAATTCGCTTCGCTTTCCGTCTGTCATCAAAACAAGAAGCAAAGTTTTCAAAAAGTATTGTTATTTCTTTAGCATTTAGTCTTAAAAACCGAAAAAAAATGTCAATAGGTGTGCAAGGGAAAATCGGGTTTCATCGCTTTAATGTTAGATTTTTGTAGAATTTATGAAAAAGTAGAATTTGAGCATGAAAAAGTTTCACCTTCACTTTTCATCTATTGATGTTTTTTTTCGGATTAGTACACTGTATGATTGTACATGAAAGTACAATGTATCATTGTACATGAAAGTACACTGTATTGTACATGAAAGTACAATGTATCATTGCACATCAAAGTATACTGTATCATTGTTTACATTTACTAAAAGTGCTTTAGCTTAAAGAATTGCTCGTGTGCAAGAGTTGTGAGAAGAAAGCACAGCACAAGATTTGCATTCAGCATCATGAGGCGGCGAAAACAATGGTTTGTCTTATGAATTCGATTCAACGAGAATCTTTGTCTTGTTAACTAAAATTTAGCTAAATAAAAATCATTTTAAAACCTTTTTATCAAAAAAACTCAGAATTAACATTAACAAATCTATTCTTTAGATTACTTTCAAGAAAAAAAACATGTGCAAATGTCCCAAGTACTGAAAAAAAAGAATATAATAAGGGCTCCCCCAAAAATTTAAGCGTTCTCTGACAAAATTGTGTTGCGTTTTAAAGTTTAATTATTTGAAAATTCCGAATAATGAACAAGAAGGTTTTATGTTATGTTTTAATTGCTTTAAATTGTTTCAGGGTGATGCTTTCGATCGAAAAGTCGAGCAGATCACCTGCGACGAGTTGCCCGAGATACGTGAAGAGCTTTACGAGTTTGGAAAGAAACTCAACGATAAAGTCAATGTTTGTCAATGATTTGGTGCAATTTTCATGCAAAATTTTAGTTAATTCGTGCACGCAACAAAGAGATGTGGGATGAGATTTATGGGAAAACGGGAAACATCGAATATGCGATGAATTTACTCGAGAGAACATTGGATGTCGATGAAGAGGTTCAGCAAGTGAAAGAGCTATTGAAGAAGATCGAGAAGAAATTGAAACAAGAGGTGGGTTTGTTACTGAATTGGAAATAGTTCCTGCGCTGTTGTAGAAGATTCAGATCAAGCACCATAATCTCGCCATTTTGTAGATGAGTGGCTCAGATTTTCAACACCAGCCACCGTAATCTCGTAGCCTACCGTAGTCCAATCATGCTCGTCATCTTCTGCGCCAGTTACCATGATCCTCTACTATTAGTCCAGATTAAACTACCGTAATCCCGAGCAAGCTCTTGTCTTTAACTACTGTAATCCTGTAGTGTAGGTGGTTACCATACTGCAGCAATCTTTTCACGATCAGCTACCGTACTCCATAGATTTTTATCAGCTAATTCCCCAATCCAGGTCAAGCTACCGTAATCCCACCTACATCCAATCAGTGATTATCTATGATTTTAGATAACTAGCAATCAAAACGTTAATCGAACCATGTCATCAGCGTCATTCGAAGAGATGAATGGGAGCTCGGTGGAATTGATACCAGGTGAGGAAATTAAAGAATGAAACAAGTTGATAGCTTCAAAATACTTGAGAAAAAAGTTTTGTACTTGAAGATGACTACATCCCACCGCCACCCTATGAAGAGGCTGACTGCGATTTGGTGAACAGGTCGTCTCCAGAATCGGCAAATCCTTTGAGACCGTGAGTTTAGAAATCATCCGTTAATCGAAAAATTTATAAAACAATAGACTTGAAACTTTCTTTTAATAATAGGATCGGATTGTTCTGATAATCTTTTTTGATCATTTGATCGGATCCGTTTCCTTGATAAAGTCCTGGATCAGCTCTGTTATGAATTCGATTCTACCCGATCCCTGCCTACTAAGCAATTTTAGTTTTTGAAGAATATTCAGCTGGTTACAGTGATGGATACTTTCAATCAGACTTTGAAATAAAACCATGTCCGGTACTGTAGCTTTTACACTATAGTAGTGCACTGTAGAAGCTTTTGGATAAAAGTTTTCCGCAAATAACACCCATCTAGAATATTAAATATTAAAATTGATATTGAGATCTATCTAGGATATTGAAAAGGGATGGCTACTCTGTGCCGGTGGAGGAGAACATTGATCGTCGCTCGCGCCCAGTGACAAGAAATCGCTCTCGATCTCGACGCCGACCGAGTGTTCAATTCAGAGATCTCTCTTTAACTAGTCACCGCTCGGGTAAAATTTATAAATCTTTTTGTTATCTCGTTAAAGCTTACGAAGGAAAGGCACTAGGTCAAGGTGGCCTTTCAAAACGAGACCTAGTGTACCAGATAGAAGTTTCTACGCTGATTCCAAATCCGGTTTTAGTTTTTCCAGTGGGGCACTGTAACGCGAGATATTTGGCATACAAAACTGACCCCGAGCCGCCTATGTTTAAAAGCCTATTGTAGTGTTCATAATGTCTTCTTTCGCAAAAACTAAAAAATTGTCAGTATGGGAATTTGAACCCAAGGTTAAAAAAATCGTGAGGATATGCACTGTCGCTAGTCCACTATCCACTGCGCCATGAGTTCAAATTCGCGGGACGATAAAGAAAACTTTTAAACATAGGCGAATCCGGGTCAATTTTGGTAAGCCAAATATCTCACGTTACAGGGCGGCACTGGAAAAACTAAAATCGGATCGGAATCAGCGTAAAAAGTTTTATCTGGTACACTAGGTCTCTTTTTGAAAGGCCACCTTGACCTGGTGCCTTTCCCTTGTTAGGCTTATCAGTGGGGAATTAGCGCTAACAATACGAGGCTTTTTCGCTAAAACTAGCCTGTGCCCATTGCCAGAGCTCCTGGTCTTATCGTTAGCATGTGTCTTTAGCAAGCTTATCTTTAGCATGTGTCTCCAGAACCTGTTCAGGTCCAGGTTTAGCTTAGATCTAGACCTAAACATCAGTTCAGTTATAGAACTGAACTCACTCATTCCAGCAGTACTGACAAACACAATTGGATCAAGCGAGGTTAGCCTAGTCTCAGCAAACACTGGGTCCGGTTTGGCCGGGGGTACAGGCTAGATTTTGGACTGAATCGGTGAAGGTCTTGGTCGATCGATCGGACCTCGAGGAGGACCACGTTGTTCGGAACGAAAAGAGCTGAATTTTTGAAATACACTGCTCCACAAAATGATATGGACACTTACTTTTTTCAAATTTTATGCTCTTAAGAAACGATAGTGAAAAAAGTTGTTTTATAGTATTTTCCTTATTAGATTTGCTATTGAAGCACGTTAGATATACTACCATAGTTTGGAATATGAATGTTTAAAAATTGAATTTTGTAAAAAATGCCCTTTGGCGCTTTCCACATAATGATATGGACACTACATAAAATTTTTTATTTAGTAACAAAAAAATGATTTTAAAAAAGAACAACAACATTTAATAATCAATAGGACCTCCATTGTTTCGAATCAATTCAAAAATTCGATTATCCATGCTGGCCACAAGTTTATCGATCAGATTTTGGTCTACTTTTCTCTAGGCATCAATTATTACAGATTTCAGAGAAGGCACGTCTTTATAAGTCTTGTTTCCTGCGTAAATGTGACGTACCATGAACCATACACTTTCTTGCACATTCAAGTCGGGAGAATTGATAGGCCAGTCGAGGAGACGAACTTGCTTCCGTTATAGCCATCTTTTAGTGCTTTGGCTTGCATGTATTGGAGCATTGTCCTGAACGAAAATGTGATTTTGGCCTTGATTCCGACGCCAAAACAGAAGAGGTGATTGCCGCAAGATAAATTGATAATGGGCTGAATTCATACGCTTTAGGACAAATGCCAGTTTTATTCGGCCAGATGAAGCAATTGCTACCCATACCATCACACCACCTCCTTTGAAGTTTTGTCGCGAAAAGCTAATCATTTCCTTTCTTAAATCATGCCAATAACTGCGGTTTCTATCAGGCCCATCACAGTTAAATTTCTTCTCACCCGACCACACGACCTAAACATAATAATAACTTTCCATCAGCCAAGTAATCACACCCACCTTACTCCAGTCAATTTTTCTGTTTTTGTCGGCGAATTCTAGTCTTTTCTTGCAATGATCTTGCGTCATAAACGGTGCTTTACGCATCTTCCTTCGCACAATAAAATCGCTTTTCTTTAGCACTCGACGGACTGTTTCGCTTGACACTTTGAGCTTGAGATTCGCCTTGATATCTGAGCAGGAAGGCGTAGAGTTGGATGCTTCTCCGCAAATGTGTCTCATATCTCGCTCAGAAACGAAAGGTTTTCGAGCAGTCGACTTTTTTGTTGCGTATTGTAGAGGATCAGACAGATAGGATCCGGTTAACGTTGGTGTTCGGTTCAGAAATCGTCCTATTGCTCGATTTGAGTGTCCTTCGCGATTCATTGCCTCTATGATTCGAGTTTCCCTTTCAGACAGCGGTGGTCCTCCTGGCATTTTTTCAGAGTACCTTAAAGAAATGATTTTTGAGCAAAAAGAGCTAAATTATCTGAAAAAAAAGAAAAAAAGGACGAAAAACAAAGTGTCCATATCATTATGTGGAAAGCGCCAAAGGGCTGTTTTACAAAATTCGATTTTTAAACATTCATATTTCCAACTATGGTAGTATATCTAGCGTGCTTCAATAGCAAATCTAATAAGGAAAATACTATAAAACAACTTTTTTCACTATCGTTTCTTAAGAGCATAAAATTGGTAAAAAAAGTAAGTGTCCATATCATTTTGTGGAGCAGTGTATGTAGAATTACGAACTTGTGACTTTGTCAAATGCAAATTGATCAGGCTAATGTAGCTAAAGATCAAGCTAAAGTGATCGTCAAGAGTTTTTACGCAACGAAAGCAGAACAAAAGCATCTAGATTTTAGGCATTACTGTCGATGATGAGGTGGCTGAGAAACGAATTCAAGGCATTTACACCGGACCGCAGTTTGTTTTCGAGAATCGAAATCGAAGCCTTCGACATATACAAGTCGAGTGTAAGGTTTTATTTTTAAACTCTTGTACAAAGTCAACTTTTAATGGTAAGCATTGCCAAATTTTTAGTTTCCTATGAAGCAAAACGTCACGGAATCCGGGACGACGGCCGTGTTTCTTGTACGCTCACAAATCACTCTTTGGGCACAATGTGTATCTTCATTCTTTACTATTCCCCGTTCGGCATTCGTTTCTACGCGCCGACGATGGAGATCAAAGAAGATCGAAAACCTTATCGAGTAAACATTTTCAACAAAACGTTAATCGCTTTTTTTCAGCAAGCCTTCGAGATTTCAAGCAAGACCTCTGCCACCGTTGATCTCGATTTCAGTAAAGCACTCGGCATTTTAGATGCCTGGACTTGTGTAAGCCAATTGTTTTTCGAAAGTTAAAGGAATTTATAAAAAATTTTAGAAAAAAGAAGCTGGTTATTATCCATTTATTCGAATGAAAGCACTAGGACAGATGAAAGACGACGGGCAACATGACTGGCAGGAATGGACGATTCGATTCGATCGCCGCGAGAACAAGTCGGCTTTTACACTATCGGATACTCATTCCCTGGCTCATTACAGTATCTTGAAATCGTGAATATCAATGCCAACAAAAGATACCTTTCATACGCTTCGTAAGGGAAGGCCACAAGGCTGAGGTGGACAGATAAAATGAGTCATATGACGCAGAATTTTACGCTGATTCCAATGTTCCAAGAAAAACGTGTGCTAATTTTGTGTTATTTTGTTTGCTATCAAGGTGTCATAGTAGACGTCATAATAACTATAAAAGATGTCATAATAGTTGTTGTAAAGTTAAAATCGAGCGATTTCAAGCGGTTAAACATCAAAATAAAATGAACAGAAAAGGATGGAACCCGAGCGAAATCTCGGTCTACTGTTTTGGAAACAAGAACCACCCCTTGTGGTATCCACAATACCACAAGCGCACATTTGAAGGCAGTGAAAAAAGCGTTCAATAGGGTCTAGATTTTAGAAGCAAATCAAACGCAAATCAAACGCAAATCAAAAGAAAATCAAAACCAAATCAATAGCAAATCCTTTTTCAGATGGTTCCCCCGATTCGATCGCGATCCTCCAAGAGATAATGTCGATTATAGAAAATAAAAACAAAAACTTTACTAAGTACATTGTATTTTATCAAAAAAACTTTTTGTTTATTAAAGAGATAATTTTATAATGCTATGCTATCTATTTTATTATGAAACGAATAAATTATAAATATAAATAAATATTTAATCAATTTTGTCGATAACCGTATAAATTCGGATTTTCAATGGAGAATTCTTGGAGAAATTCGGCCTGACCACAATGTTCGGTGTCGACAATTGCTTTCCCGGGGTGATCCATCGGAAATTCGAAACCGAATTCAATGATTTCACGTTAGAATCTACACCGTCAACTCCTGGCAAAATCCATCGAAAATTTCGATGACTTTTCGATCTCTTTGGAGATTTTCCGATAAAGTAAGGACTCCTTGCATAAGCATTTGACTCATTTTTACGTATTTCGTAATGTTTTTGTGAGTTAGAATCTCCGGGCAAGATTTGCGACTTAATCTCAATCAGATTTCGTTCATTTGCAGCTTTCTCAACAAGATTTCGTTTATTCGTAGCGTTAAAGTGTGAATCTTGGAGTACGGTCGGGTTTACGGAAGTCGATCTTCCAGCAAGCATTCGCTGATTCTTAACCTGTAGCTTATTTAGCTGTACGGTAGTTTTTGATCTTCCAGTCATCAACTGATTCTTAAGCCCTGAATCATCTGAGATTACGGTAGCTGAGGTACTAGGTTTTATTCTAACAAAGCGTTGATTATCATTGGAAAAATTCCTAGCCACGGTATTTCCGGGTTTTCGGCGAACAAAGTGATTTGGAAGGGTGAATCGACTCCATCTGGGTGTTGTTGTAGATTTTGTGACCGGTGAAAGAGCCCGAAATTCCGAAGTTACTGTAGTTCTACTGGTAGTTGAGCTAGCAGTAACTGTAGCTGTTGCACTTGTAGTAGTTAGTATGACAGGAGTTTTAGAAATAGCAGATACTGTTGCTCTTAGACTCTTTAAAGGAAACGCTGTTTTAACAATTGGTGATACCGTAGTCATCTCTGGCTTTCTTCGAATGAAACTCGTCGGAAACACCATTCGACCCCAGCCCGCCCTTGTCGACAATACGGTAGGATATGGAGTAGTGGAGATAATTCGGGTTGCTGTAGCTTTAGTAACAGCTAAGCCAGCTAAGGTTCGGGGTACTGTAGTTGTATCTGGGAGCATAGTGCTTGTAGCTTTGGATACTGTAGTTGTAGAAGCAGTTGCATCAATTCGGGGTACTGTAGCTGTAGCTGACCTTTTCAACATGGCTTTGGGTACTGTAGCAGAAGCTGAGCCAGTTCGCGGTACTGTGGTTGTAGTCAAGATGGTTTTTTAAAATACAATATATCTAATGATATTCAAGCTTTAGAATATATACGGTATAATATTTTATCAATATGAAGCTTTTTGGTACTTTTCGTTACCACGATAATCACTCGTTTCTTATGATCGGTTAGCTTTTCTGTGCTGATTATGGTAACAAAATGAAGCTAGAATATCGAATGTTAAGCACTAATCAGCAATATAACCAATTCAAGCTATTCATTTGATTAGTATTTCAATTACTGAGTAGCGAATAGTTAAATAGTTGAAGACCGTATTTTCTCTAATAGTAGTGCACCCTGAGCGTTGCCTAAATTGGTCGAAATCTGGTAGATTGATGATCTTGAAGTTGAGTACGACTTGTGTAGCAAACGATTTGGATCTTAGCTTCGGACCGAGTGTCGACTTCGCCAGGCTCTTCGCCGTCAGCTTCTGCTACAGATGTTGCTCCAGTCGAGTCAGGCTTTCCTGCACATTCGCATCTTGGCAGAGAAATGTATCGAGTAAAACAAAATTAAGAACACAACACAACTTCGCTATAAACTAAATTACGCTATTGAAAATTGTCCAGAATGAAAATTTGTCAAAAGTTTCTCCTTTTAAACACGATTAACCACGAACTAGCCCTTGGCGGGTTACGGTAAACAGCTTATAAGAAAAATACCATTTTTTCTATTCTCAAATTTTGTCAATTGGACAGCAGGAATGCGTTTAACCCTTTAGATTTTAAAGTAAAATTTCGAAAGTGAAGGATTCAAAGCAGTTAGTTTTATGTTTTAGGTTTTTGTTTTTGTTTTTAAACTCTTGACATCAAATTAGCATCGATTTGTTTATCAAGATCTCAAAAATTCATAAGTCCATAAAAAGCCATCGATTTCTCCACAAAAATCCACAAGTCTAGACATTTTTTTTTTGCAAGAAATTAACAAAAATCAAATCGTCTATCGGTTTAGAGCCATTTGTGAATATTTTCCCGTTAGATCTGATCGATTTTTGATCACGTTTCTTACTATTAAAGTTTTTTTTAAATCTCATTATTTTCTAGTTTAAATTATTCAATCGAATTTCCCTGAATATCTTTTCTCTCATTCATTTTTTTGATCATAGCATGCCTCGGGTGTGAATGTGAATTCGAGAAAAAAAAATCTCATTTTCTTGAGAGTGTTTCTTTCTTTTGTTTAGTAGAGAATGAGATGGGCATATAATTCTCAAACTTTACTTTATAATTATTAGGTTATAAGGGCATAAGTCTTTACTATTTAAACTATTAAAAAGCTTAATATTTTCTTTGCAAAATGTTCTCTAGGGAATTCTTGAAAGTAGTTGTTTTTGTGGATTTTCAAAAGGCTTAAAGACGAGCACTTGAAACTGCTGCGGTGCCGAAAAGGTCGCAATTTGGACACTTTCTTCAATGCAAACCGATTTTGATGCTAAAGTAAAAAAGATAGAGCTTATTTGATTATATAAGTCTGTAAAATTTGAAAACGATTTGCTTAGTCATTTTCTTTCAAACAGCGATTGAAAATTTTACATAAAAATGGGTTTTTACCGAGTTAAGAAAAGCTTTGAGCTTTCTGAATGAAGAATTTTTGGTTTTTATATACTTTGTGCTTAAGCGCTTCCAACAAAAGATCCTTTTTAGTGCACTGGTTTGCGTTACTGAGACAAAATGACAAATTTAGAACATCAATAAACTATTGCCTTCGTTTTTTTTCAGTATGTACTGTGCTTCGTGCTATAACTGTCCAAACACACACAATCTGGCGCGCTGAATTCATCATTTATCTTGCAGAAACAAAGGATGTTTGTGCAAGAAAAATGTTGCCTTATTAGTACTTTAGAAGAGATTAAGTATGCCAGAAAGGGAGCGTTTGTTGAAACAAAAAGCATTGACAGTGTTGTGCTCCTAATTGAATGCACCTTTCTGATGCACGAAATTCCATCGTTTTCTTGCCGAAGCGGCTTTTATATCACAAGAAAATGAAGGATTTGATGCGCCAGAAAGGGTGCGTTCACATTTTTTTAAGCATACAAAGAAGCTTTGTTTAAGACAAAGCCTTTGCTAAAAAAATTGTTAGAAAAATTTATTCTCAAGGTGATCAAGGTGATTGATCGAAACTCTGCATTTGTTTCTTTTTCAATATTCTGTTTACAAACGATTATTGAGATGTTTTGGCTGTTGTTTCTCGATTTTCTGACAACTCGAATACTGGCTGAGCCACTTCCAATCGAGCAATTGAGATATGTGGCAGTGGTTTGTGTTTACTTTCATTATTTATAGAGTTTTCTGAGAAAATAGGTTATATTTTAGTCAATGTTGCTCTAAAATTAATCTAATTTTCCGGGAATAAGCCAGATAAGGATTAAAAACTTGTTTTATCCTGACTTTTCTTGACTGCAGTGCAAAAAGTTGCTCGGCCCGGTTTATGATCGGGCCTGACTTGTCTAGGGATCGATTAGAACATTTTAATGACAAGATAATTAGATAAAAATGCCTAAAATTCATGATTTAATCTAAAGACAGGGAAAAACTAAAAAAAGAAAGTGATAGTTCATCTTTATCATTACCTTGCACAGCTACCGTATTCTCTCTAATACTAATGCACACCGCCAAGCCGAGTTGATCACTATTTTACGGTTTCTAAGTTTTCACAGAAGCTCAACACTCAAATCCCCCGACAAGATCTCATCGTCAGCTATATTTTCCGACCGCACATTGATAGGTTCTTATAAGCGCTTTTCGAGATTTCGAGCAATTTAGGTGAAGCGAAAATACGGCATAGAGTTGAAAGCTAACGACTCTTCACATTTGCTTTAAAAGTACCTTTCACAAAAAGCGTTAGAAACAAAAGTAAAAGAAAATCCACATTTCGGAAATAAATTTGATAGGATTATAAAGAATTTTTTTCAAAAAAAGCGAAAAAAAGTTGTAGGCAGAGCTTTTTGGGATACAAAATGAGAAGCAAAAAAAGCAGGAGCTAAACTTGATGATGACTATTTTACGCCAAGCCGAGCCGAGTTGATGATTATTTTACAGTTCCCAGGTTTTCGCAGAAGCTCAACACTCTAATCCCCCACAAGATCTCATCGTCAGCTACATTTTCCGACCCCACATCGATAGGTTCTGATAAGCGCTTTTCGAGATTTCGACCAATTTAGGCAACGATCAGGGTGCACTACTATTAAAGAGAATACGGTCTTCAACTATTTAACTATTCGCTAATCAGTAATTGAAATGCTAGTCCAATGAATAGCCTGAAGTGGCTATATTGCTGATTAGTGCTTAACATTCGATATTCTAGCTTCATTTTGTTACCATAATTAGCACAGAGAAGCTAGTCGATTAGAAAAGAGTGATTATCGTGATAACGAAAAGTACCAAAAAGCTTCATATTGATAAAATATTATACCGTATATATTCTAAAACTTGAATATCATTAGATATATTGTATTTTAAAAAAACCTGGGATCTTTTCCTTTAGCTATTTCGTCATGGTGAGCGCGGTCCGCTTTTCGATTTCTCTAGCAACAAAGCTCGAAGTCATTTCAAGAACAAAACAGGCCAATTGACAGAGGTAAGATAATAAATTCGTTAAAGATAATAAATAAAACAGAATTTGACTTGAAATGTAAAAATTTCTATTTAAAATCTTTAGAAAGGGAAGCAACAAGCCACTCAATTCGGCGAGTACCTCAACAAACGATACTATGATGGAAAAGGAAAAGCTTTGGTGAACAAGCTTTAATGGTACTAGGATCGCTAAAGTACAAGTTGTTAAGTTAAGATTGTAAATCGAGACTCCAAGAGACTCGAACAGATTTGGGTCACAGATTTTACCCGATTGAGCCTCTAAGGATACTTACAGCTCTTTACAGACGCTACTGGTACCGCTAAGTCAAGTCTAGCTAACAGAGCAAAATGTTCAATCTGTAAAGTATTGTATGTGCCTTTCAAAATAGAGTCAGCTACTCAGTTCCATTAACGACGTGTGTTAGTGGTAAATAAATAATAGTTTCTAGATCATAAATCAATTGGTTTATAATTCATTTCAAAAAGTAACCTTTGAAAAAAGCGAACAAGATCAGAAGACAACCTAATCATTGAGCATTTCGATTTCAATTTTCATTCTATCGCTTTATCATTGAGTAATGATTTAGTTACTTAATTTAGTTTCATTTTGATTTTGTATTTCTTATTTTTTAAACAATCAATTTATTAGGTGAATGCGGGTTTAATTGCGCCGACTGCAGAAACGTTTGAAGCCGAGAAAATCATGCAAGGAGTAAGAAAAAATTTCGATTTTATTCTCTATCTTTTCCAAAGTTTCCCTTTTTTTATTTCCGTTCTTTAGGTGATAATTTCCTGGTTTAAAACCAAGAAAAGCAATGAAATTTCAAGTAAAAACTAAGTAAAACTTTCGATTTTCGCGCAATGATCGTTCTAGATGCACGAACTTTCTGAAGGCTACGGGGCATATGTAGAGGATGTGGTCGCGAAAACCTCGTCCGGACAATTAATTTCAAGTTTTTCTTTTGTTTGATTGATATTTTTAAACTTATAATTATAATAACTTATAATACGTATGTAATTCCTTTGTAACTTGTAAAGGAACATTGAATATATCAGAATTAATTCTATCGTAGTTTTTGTCTAGACTACGGCGACAATTTCCCGCCCCCCCCCAATAAAAACTAGCAAAAGACCGTTAAAGATATTCAGCTAAGCAACTGAAAGTTAATGAACGGTTTTGTTTTGGGGTATTTAAGTTTCTTTTGAGTTCCTTTCTTTTTTTTCACATCTTTGGGGGGTGGGACAAATGCGACCTTTTTTTTGCGCACCTGGACATTTGCGCACCTTTTTTTTGCTGGAAAAAGCCTTAGGAAAGATCGTCAAGCTTCAAAAATGTTTTCATAGAAGGGAATCGTATACGTAGATTCAGAATTTTGACAAATCAGACCTCGCTGACACGTCAAATTTGGGCTAAAAGGCAAAAACTACGCAACTTAACGCTTTTCCGCAGTTTTTGCCTTTTAGTCCAAATTTGACGTGTCACCGAGGTCTGATTTGTCGAAATTCGGAATCTACGCATACGATTCCCTTATGTCGAAATATTTTCGAAGCTCTGCGGCCTTGCCTAAGGCCTTTTCCAGCAAAAAAAAGGTGCCCAAATGTCCAGGTGCGCAAAAAAAGGTCGCATTTGTCCCACCCCCCACCTTTGTAATCTTATTAAGTTTTTCGCTTTTTCTACTCATTCTTTAAATTAAGATCCTTTATAACGTTTGTAATTGTAATATGTAATTCCCCCAAACCCACATTTTAGTCCTCTACAATGAGGTGATCGCCGAGCGAAACGAAACTTTGGTTCACTTTGTTTCAACGGTAAGTGAAATGGGGAGTTTTGAATGGGCAAGACTTTTAACAATGCAACATTAAGACATTGAATCGTGGATGAATTGGTCCTGAGAAAATTGGTCAAGTGTTTTACCAAATGATCTCGTGTACTTACTTGGCCTTGAGAGTATTTGGTTTAACTTTTTTTACTGAGCGATTTGTCCACCGACAAGTTGTGCCTAATAGTAAGGTGTTTGTTTTTGAAAGATTTACCCCTGTAGCTGATAAGTTGTGCCTCTACACACGAATCTGGCTTCGATCCCTTAAGCCGTCGTAGCCGACCGGATAGGAGTCTTGTCTCATAGTCGGGAGGTCAAAGGTTCGATTGGTTTTGATTGGTTGCTTCTTTTTCCCACCATTATAGGTTTTTGTTTTCTTAACAACATTTGAATAATAGGGTAAAACTAAGGGTAAAAATTTCCTCCGCTGTGTTGTAATTGATTATTCATGTCGAATAAAACTAGACTTTTATCTTTGCCTACAAACCCGGTAATCAGTAACAGTCAAATCAAGATCGAGTTTTAAAATGAGTCATAACCCATCTGATAGCTTTCATCGGGCTTAGCTTTTAAAGCTTTTTTTTCATCGGGCTTTTTAAATAGCTTTTAAAAAGCATTGATTCACACGAATAATTTGGTACAAACAATGCAAAAGCAACTCTAAGCTCTAAATGTAGAGAAAACCCATATATATTGGAAAAAGGAACTAATCATCTAGCCAGCGGGATTGAACCCTAATAAGCCTGACTAGGAGCCTGATTAGCCAATCGATCATGGCGGTGTTTGATGTGGCGATATCTCAAATGATCCTTGTTTTAGCTTAGCTTTTAGCTTAGCTTTTAGCTTAGCTTTTAGCTTAGCTTTTAGCTTAGCTTTTAGCTTAGTTTTTAGCTTAGTTTTTAGCTCGTTTTTAGCTTAGTTTTTAGCTTTCTGAACAAACTTTATAAGTAGAAATGCCATCAAGAGATCGTAAAATAACTTCTCCAGATGTCACAAAAATTTACAAACAAAGAAAGAAAAAGTCACAAAGATGTCATAAAGAAAGAATCAAATAAAGAAAGATCTTCTCCGATTTCACAAAGGAAAAGTTTTCTAGCAAGATTGGATCATCGCGAGTTCAATGCAAATCCTAGGCGTTTCCGACTTTTTGCAACACAGAAATCCGCCTTATCTGTGAGTTGAGATGATTAAAAATGATTGTAAATGGATATAGTAAATGAAAATCTATTGTTAATAATGTAATTTATTAACTAAAGTTTAAAAAATTATCTTATAGACTTAACAATTTTGAAATTTTAGGTCATCGCTTACTGTGGAGGCTTGGGAAAAGGGAGAAAGGGGGAAAATCAAGGTAAAATGCTGTAAAGTTTTACGATAAATAGTTTAAGTTTAAAATTTGAATTTATATAAAATAAAATAAAATAAAATAGCCATTAGAAATAGGGGAAAATTGTATTCAAATTACCGTAAATACTGTAATAGTACCCCCGCCCCCATAATGACGATGCGGAGTGTTGCCTAGTCTAGCTTTGAACGAGTTTTTCTCGACACTGGTTTATGCTACAATGCGCGCTTAGGTATCAAAAAATAACCCTGAATTTCAGCTATTTTTTGATACCAAACACGCATTTTTTGAAAGTACGGATGCTTTGAAAAAAATGAAATACTAAAAAACTTTTCCGACTACGGGACTGTACGAGGGGGGTGGGGTACTATTACAGTATTTACGGTATATCTTTATTTTATATCGTCTTCTGAATATCTTTGCGTAGACTGAATATCTTTTTTCTCATTTAAACTGTGAAATTTGTTGTTTCATCTTTTCTTTTCAATTGTTCCAAGTGAAATTTGCATATTTTACATAAAACTTTGTTTTCCCTTTTATCTCTTGTTTTTATGATAAGTTTAAAAGTTTAATTAGCACAAATTGCGCCTTTGTTATACTTTCAAAAGCAGTGGAGAGAGCTCTAAATAAAGAAATAACTGGCTATAGTTAAGCACTATCAGTCAAGCATCTAGTCTAGCACATAGTCTAGCATATATTCTAGAGTCTAGCATAAAGTCTAGCATATATCTAGCATCTAGTCTAGCATATAGTCTAGCGTATATTCTAGTATATAGTCTAGCATAAAGTCTAGCATATATTCTAGCATATAGTCTAGCGTATATTCTAGCATAAAGTCTAGCATAAAGTCTAGCATCTAGTCTAGCATATTTCTAGCATATAGTCTAGCATAAAGTCTAACAGAGAAATCTTTCTTACAACATTTAAAACTTTTAAAAAAGATAATGATTTAATGATTTTTTCTGAACTTTTAAACTTTTTCAGATCTTCTACCAAATGCTGAATGCTACCGGAACGATTCAACGAGTCAAAGAGCTGGCTTTAGGTAAAATTTAACAAAAATATAAAAGAAATATATCACATATGCTTATACTTTGTTTCCTTTTGTCAAAATCTCTTATATATTTGATTTATTTTGTAAAATTTTCCATTTCCAGACGAATTCACGAGAAGATTCTCGTATTTGAAAGATTTCGACGTAAAAGAGTACTGTAAAGAATGATCAATGAGTGAATTTTGAGGGAGTGGGACAAATGCGGCCTTTTTTTTGCGCACCCGGACATTTGCGCACCTTTTTTCCGCACCTTGCCCATTAGCGCACCTTTTTTCGCGTTTTAAGAAAGCTCTAAAAAGCTAATATTAACCAATTTCTATTCCAAAAGTTGTTTTTCTGGGTAATTTTAGGGTGTAGAATCGAAATTTTGACATAACAGAGCTTGTGGAAACAAACGGACGGAGTTATACAAAGAGAAAAATCGACAATTTTTGTAATTTGATCTAGCCGTTTTGTCTTTCAAATTGGTTCCACACGCTCTGTTATGTCAAAATTTGAATCCTACGCCCTAAAACTACCTAGAAAAACAACTTTTGGAATAGAAATTCGTTAATATTAGCTTTTTAGAGCTTTTTTAAAACGCGAAAAAAAGGTGCGCTAATGGGCAAGGTGCGAAAAAAAGGTGCGCAAAAAAAAGGTCGCATTTGTCCCACTCCCAATTTTGAAGAAAAGTAATTTTTTTTTCTTTATTCAAATCTCATCTTATTTGCATTTTTATATAGATTTTATTTAGAAATCTTTTTTTTTTGCTTAAAATTTCTCTAATTTCATCCCTGTCAAGTGCATTGCGTGTCTTTAATAAAAAAAAAGTTCCTTCTTTCTTTCTTTCTTTTTCTAAGTAAACTCTTTGTAAGTATTCTCTTTGTTTTTTGAGTAAATTGTTGTGTTTATTTGATTTTAGAATCGTTTTACGTTACAGTACGTTACAGTATTTTTTACAAATGAACAATCAGCCGGAAATTGACGAACTTTCGGGCACTCGGCCGTGCAAAAATCAACGTAAATATGGACGGTTTGTGGTGACCTTTATGCTCAGAAATAGAAACACATTCTTTCTAGCGTACTAAACTATTCAATTTTCTTTATTTTTCTTTATTAATATGTCATTTATTTCAGTAATAAAGACTAAAGATTCACAACATTCAAAAATTTATATTAAACAGTTTGAATCGAAAGAAAGGAAAAAAAACAAACATAAAACCATTTACAGATCAAGTAAATTGAATAATATTGATTGTTGATTTGTTGATTCTAAAAGAAAATAAAGAACTTAGTGCACTAGAAAGGATGTGTTTTCATTTTTGAGCAAGAATAACAAAAAAAATTGATAACAGAATGAGATAAAACTTGATGTGAAGTTTTTAAATCAAGATTTAGATCAAGATTTACCTTTAATCGTGCGTACTTTTTATTTATGAAAACATCTTTTCTGATGCACGAAATTCTTTTACTTTTCTTGCATTTAGCAGCGGAAACTAAAAGATTGGTTTCCATTTTTTTTTTTTTAGTTTAATCTACAGGGTGACCAAGAATTACCGCAACACACAAAAGGCCTGGCTTTTAACCAAATATGCAACCCATCTCGAAAAGTTAACTTAAATATCTTTATTCAACATATAACAGTAACAAATTAGCAATTAAATTCAAATTGGCCTTCATCGGCATTCAGACAGCCCTGAAAACGTTTGGGAAACGCGTTGACCGTGGCGAGCAAATAGGCATCATTGAGGGTATCCCATGCTTTGATGAGCGCCTTCTTCAAACTTTCGATATTTTTATGTGATTTTGCACATGCCCTGGCTTCAAGAACACTCCAGACTGAGTAATCCAATGGGTTAAGATCGGGTGAGCTGGGTGGCCACTCAGAAAACGAGATGAAGTCCGGGAAGGTCTTTGAACAAAACTCTTGCGCTTTCTTTGCCTTATGAGCCGGCGCACCATCTTGTTGATAAGTCCAAATTCGATTTTTGAAGTGGCGTTGAGCCCACGGAACAACCTCCTTCTTTAGCAAGTCCAAATAATAAAAGTGAAAGGGGCTCATAACATAAGACGATGTTGTTGTGGTAATTCTTGGTCACCCTGTACAGCTTGGGAATTAGTTAAGCTTTTAAACACTACAATCTGTCAAAAAAATTATAGACGCACCCTGTTTTTTGCTAGTTTAGAGCCGGACATAAGTGCTAGTCCAGTGAAAAGTATTTTTTAGTTTCTTTAATGTAAAAAAATAACCCATGCTTTATCGTACAAAAAAACGTTTTATCAGCTGTCAACAAAACTATAGACGCACTTTTATTTTATCAAGAAAAAGTTAACAGAAATAAAAATAACAACACAAACCAAATCAATTAATAATGTGTGGCCCCTCCTTGCTTTAGTCCAACTTCAAAAGATGTCTCGGCATCGAAGAGACAAGGCGCTGTTGGCTGGAGCCGATTCCAGGCTACTTGAATGGCTTTCTTGAGTTCATTCACGCTCGAATATTGCTTGTTTCCCTTGTAGACATCTCGAACGAGTGTCCCCCACACATTCTCAATCGGGTTCAAGTCTGGGCTGCAAGCGGGCCAAGCGACAGTGTCGATTTTGTGCGCTATCAGCCAATCTCTTGTGGAGCAACTTGCATGAATACTCGCGTTATCGTGCAGAAAAGTAAAGTTATTGCCCGGATTGTTGTTCAGATAGACGACTAGATGTTTGTCCAACACTTGTTGATAGTCAAGCGTCATCTGGGTCGAAATAAACTCTAAGCCGACCAGTTCACCGTCTCGAAAGGCTCCCCATACCATACATGATCCACCTCCAAAGTTCCTCGTGCTGAAGACCATGCCCGGCTTTCGTGAATCCTTCCAATATCCTCGAAAACCATCAGCACCATCAAAGTTGTACTTCTTTTCGTCACTCCAAAAAGATCTAAACATAAAATATATAAGAAATACTAGTAAACCAACTCCCTTCCATTTGGTCTTCTGGTTCTTTTGAGCGAAATTGATACGGGCGGCTTTATGGTCCTTTGTAAGTCGTGGAGCTTGCTTCATGAGTTTGTATTTGAGTATTGTAGATCGTTTGACAACGTTGTGCACAGTCCAACTTCAAAAGACGTCTCGGCATCGAAGAGACACCGAAGAGCAAAAAACAGGGTGCATCCATAATTTTTTGACAGATTGTATTTTCCAGAGTCAAGTTTGAAAAGTGTTAGCACAATTTCTCCAAAAAGATCCAGTGAACATAGATAAGCGTCTAAAATAAGAAAAAACAATGAATCAGATTATTTTAAGAGCAAATAATAGGACTTTCTGGTAACGACCATTGGTTGGTTTTTGAACGATCACAATTGGTTCATAATTCATTTCAAAAAGTAAACTTTAAAAAAAGCGAACAAGATCACTAGACTACCTAATCATTGAATGAACATAGATAAAAGTCTAAAATAAGAAAAAAAAACAATGAATCTGATTACTTTAAGAGCAATAAAACTTGTGCTTTTTGATTGTTTTCACTTTTGTTTTCAAAAATTCTTTAAAACTTCAAGATTTAAACGAAAAGTTTACAAGACTCAAAAAAACGCTCAAAATCCTGCTAAACTTAAAGCGGAAATCCGATTGAAATATGTAAAAGTTCATAAAAGATCACTGAAATAGTTTTAAATCCAAAAAAAATTCAATTTCTAAAACGGAAATAATAAATTATAAAAAGAAAAAGATGAGCTTTCGTCAAATTTTCAATCTCCGAATTGACCAATCTTTTCCCATTCCTTTTTTCCTTCAACCTTTTTCGAATTGAGTCTCCAATTTCAAGAAAGATCTCTCTTTTGAACATTTTTTTTTATGCTAAAGAAGAAAGATTTGTCCTTTTTCAAGCAAAAACAAAGTGAATTTCGTTTTCTTGGCTCCATTATTGGAACTTCTTCATTGCCAAGCATAGAAATTCTGTCGATTCGTAAATCCACTGACTTTAGCTATCGATTTTGACTTCATTTTTTATTACACTGAATTATATTTTGAAAATCAGCTGCAAATCTACTGTAATCTTTTTGCTATTTTGTGCTAAACGCCAACTCTACAATTATCCCAAAGAAAATGTCACGGAAAGTTCAGTTTGAGTGAGTTGTTCAAATTTCAAATATTGTACCTTTGAGATTGTTACGCGGATGCTATACTTAATAAAATGAATAGCTCCAAACGATTGGTCGACCTGAAAACCCAATTGAAATTTCCAATTTGGTACAAATTTCCAATTGAATATCTTTTTGGATCGTCTAAAAAGCAGAAGAGAAATTCTTGAAGAAAATGACTGGCAGGTGTTCTTTGTGCAGGCGCACAATCTCTCATCGTCCACGTCCCCGATAGATAGGTGTTCCTTTTGATGCCCGTTAAGGCGCTTGGAAAGGCGCAAAGGAGCCCTCTCCGTGGGCCAGTTTCCCAATTCTGTGCGTGATTAAGCCCAAACCCTTCGGATCGATATGTGCCTTAATTCTGGGTATATTTTGTAATAAATACCGTTGAAACGATATCCCGTCTGAGGCTAGTCTGAGAACCCAAGTTTCTCATAGAATAGCGCTCACAATCAGGCTTTCTCCAACTCTTTTGTCCATTCAAAGTCATTTAAAACTTTCAATTCCTCAAAAAAATACTTCGTTCCAGCCGCAGTTACAGGAAAGTACACTAGAAATAAAATGCAATATCTAGATTTTCTCAAAAAAACGTTGATTAAAGACCATATTTTCCCTGCAAATGTCAACAAAAAAGGCGCTTCATCCAAATTGCAACCTGCAAATTTCACCTGAACTCTAGAAAATGAAAAAACGGGAAAAAAAATTGTTGAGAACACTTTAAAATAAGAAAAATTTATTTACAATCAGAACTATTTTCTGAAAAATTTCACGATTTTTATTTGAAGAATGCTAAATTTTCAACAACGACGCCATTACCGTCGAAGGGAAAGCACTTTTAGGTGAAAAGTTGGGAGTGGGACAAATGCTACCTTTTTTCCGCACCCGGACATTTGCGCACCTTTTTTTCCGCACCTTGCCCATTAGCGCACCTTTTTTCGCGTTTTAAAAAAGCTCTAAAAAGCTAATATTAACCAATTTCTATTCCAAATGTTGTTTTTCTAGGTAATTTGAGGGTGTCCAATTCAAATTTTGACATAACAGAGCGTGTGGAACCAATTTGAAAGACAAAACGGCTAGATCAAATTGATCAAATCAAATTACAGAAAATTGTCGATTTTTCTCTTTGTATAACTCCGTCCGTTTGTTTCCACAAGCTCTGATATGTCAAAATTTCGATTCTACGCCCTAAAATTACCTAGAAAAACAACTTTTGTAATAGAAATTGGTTAATATTAGCTTTTAGAGCTTTTTTAAAACGTGCGCTAATGGGCAAGGTGCGCAAATGTCCGGGTGCCATTACCGTCGAAGGGAAAGCACTTTTAGGTGAAAAGTTTTAAGAAAAGAAATATTTTAAACATTTCTTAACTTATTCTTAGCTTATTTCTTTAACTTTAAGATCTTAATAATGTTAATTTGTTGATTTTCTTTTTTCAATTTCGTCTAGCCAAATTTCAGCCTGAGGATCCGATTTCTTTGACCAAATTTAGACGCTGTTTACTCGCAAAGGGAAACGAGGAACGGCTAAATTGAGAAATTACGTAAAACATCGATTTCTTTTACAAAATTTCGAGATAAATTCAGTGAATATCTTAATTAGAACTATTATTTCATTAAGTTTTAATAATCTCAAGCTATTTCTTGAATGAAATGCCGAAAATGAGCCTTCGAAAAGAAAATGAGATTGCCGCGGTGTTCTTTATGCGCGCACGTAATCGCTCCCGATCTGGAGCACGTCTTTTAGTTAACCTCATCTGACGATCGGTCTCTAAACCTAAAGGGGTGGGGGCACTTAGTGCTCATGATGGATTGCAATTTTTGACTGCATTTACCTGTGTAGCAGCTGCGGTTGGGGGTTGGCTAACAGCTAAATTTTACGGAACCGAAAGTTCAACTACTCTCAAATGATGAGGAAAGTCCAACTATTTCATGAAAAGCAATCCATTGCTCAATCGATCCATCTTTAACAAATTGATTCAATCATTTACTGATTTACAATCTTGACGTTTTCTCCTAAAGTCACCTATTTAGAAAACTACCGTAATCAAACAATTTTTCATTTAATTATCCTAATTTTAGTATCATTTGATGAGGATCACAAGGCTTATAGATTAGAAGGGATTACGGTAGCTTAATCTGGACTACGGTAGCTTAATCTGGACTACGTTAGCTTAATCTGGGCTACGGTAGAGATTGTGCGCCTTTTAGAAACTCATTAGCATTAAGCATTTAACTCAAAACCCTAAACCAAAATTAGCCAGATGAGATCATTGAAACCAGCTTCAACTTCTTTCACAAAAAAAAGACCAAGACAATCGTTCTCTCAATTACTCCTTTCATCTTTCATCTCCAGAGCTCCCCTTTTTCTCCTCATTTCTTTTTCCACTTGAGAAGCGTCCCTTCTCAATTACTCTCTCTTTCAAAAAAAAAAACTGAAATTTTCATGCAAAAATTCCTCATTTCTTTATATTTTCTCGATATTACTCACGTGTTTAAAACTTTTTCAAATGGATTTTATTCGATTATCTGAAATTTCAAATGGATTTTATTCGATTTTCTGAAAGATTCATCCGATTATTCGAAAGATTGCTTCTAATATTTTGAAGGCACAAGGTGAACTTGCTAACTTGCGAAATTTGATAATAATTTCATATTTTTTGAAAAGATTTTTGATTCAGATTCAGAATATCACGTTTTTATAAAGAAAAACATGATGAATTCTTCATGAACTTTCATAGATTTCAAGATGGAGATGTTTATTGAAAGATTTCAAGATGCAGATGTAGCTTTAAATCATTTATGTGGTTTATTGTTAGTATAAGTTAGTACAAGTGATTGGTTCACCCATAGCTTGCCACAGCTTGCAATTAGTCTATAGTACTCATAGCTGCGGTAAACGGAAACTACTCGTAGCCGTTACAGAAACTTGAACTTGAGAACTACAGTATTCTAATATTAGCTACAGTAGATACAGTAGAATAACTAGTAGATGCTATAGCTATATTTAGTATTTAATGGATAGCAAAGTAGCTACAATACTTGGGCTACAGTACCCTAGTCTTAAGCTACAGTACCTTAGTCTAACTTGAGCTACAGTACCCTAATTCTAAGCCGCAGTACCCTAGTCTTAAGCTACAGTAACCTAGTCTTAAGCCGCAGTACCCTAGTCTAACTTGAGCTACAGTACCCTAGTCTTAAGCCACAGTGACCTAGCCTTAAGCTACAGTAACCTAGTCTTAAGCCACAGTAACCTAGTCTTAAGCTACAGTATCCTAGTCTAACTTGAGCTACAGTAACTGATTAGGTTTAACTCTAACTTGATCTTGGTCTAGTCAAACTTACGCGTTAAGTTGAGAATCGAAGCTGAAATGGATTTGGACCAAAAATTTTCCTCGATAGTGGCTTTGTCAATATCAAATCGAGAAGCAATTAAGATTCACGGCTTATCGAAAAATATTCAATGCTTTAATTGACGCAATTTTTACAGGATCTTTAAGCCACAGTACCCTAGTCTAACTTGAGCTACAGTACCCTAGTCTTAAGCTGCAGTACCTTAGTCTTAAGCCGCAGTACCCTAGTCTTAAGCTACAGTACATTAGTCTTAAGCTAAGGTACTGTAGCTTAAGAATCTTTACCCCTTGATCCCTTAAAATTTCTCATTTTCGAAGATTTGAATGAAAAAAGAAAAGATTCTCGTTGATCCAAAAATAAACTGAACTCATTTTGTCCCCAAGAAAAAAGTGCTTAAGCGCTTTTTTCGCGTTTCATGTATTTCTGATCAAAAAGATCAGAAAATACATGAAAAAATGAGAAAAATAGGGAAAAATAGGGAAAAAAACGTTTCTAGAGCACGTCAGTGCTTAATTTTCCCCTCTAAACGATACCGTAATCCGAATCCGGCTCTCTATTTGTTCTTCTCATTACCATTTTTCGCGACTCGATCATTTCCCAATCAAAATACATCTAAAACCGAAATTTCTATTTGAGAAAATGAAGTAAATTAAAAATTTCAAGCGAGAGGGATTTTCTTGAGGTAAGCTGATGAGCTAACACTGGGAAATTACTCGTAAATTTTGAGGAAAAGAGAAATGCCACCGCAAAATCCTCACAGAAAAAAGAGAAAACACAAATCTTTTCGGGAACTTTTTGAATCAAAGAAAAGTTCTTCAGGAACGCTTTTCGAAATATTTTTTTGTTTTTGAGCTGAAAAACCTGAGAAATGAATCTTCTGAAGGTGCAAGCGGGGAGGTGAGTTTAGAGATTTTTTTCTTTCTTGATTCATTTAAATCAAGCTCTTGATTCATTTAAATCATTCAGCTTCTGTGCATATTTAAGCCACTGGATACTATTCAAAAATACTATATTTAAGCCACTTTAAACGATTAAAAACAATGTAAAGGACTTTAAGTCAATGAGTAAAGTAGTAAGTGAGTAAGTAAGTAAAGTCGATTGATCGTTGATCAAAGCCAATTGATTGCTTATTGCTTGTTCAAATCCATCCGCACTGCACTTTTTGCTTAAAACAATACTTAACTCCTTCTTATCGGAAAGACAGACTGTGTTCTGGCGTAATGGTTAGCACTGTTGCCTGATAGGCGAGAGGTCCCGGGTTCGAGTCCCGGCGGCGCCCTTTTGATCTACCCTACTTCCAACTCAAGCTTTGTGTGGAGCACTCGATCAGTGCGCCAGAAACAATGCGTTTTGACGTTTGAACACAAAATACATGGTCTGAAAGCAGTGTAAAAGTAAATTAGAAGCATATTTTTTCAGAAAAATCAGTAAATCTGGATCTTTGTCTTGAAATTTTATAAAACTTCATAAATCTTCTGTGTTTAGTCAAAAAGCGTATATATTTTCAGAATTCATTTAAAATTGAACATAATTTGACTTAGTTTTTCAGAAAAACTCAGAATCATATGTTTCAAACTAATCTTAAAGCCGATTTTGATCACATTTTGTTCATAAATCTATTTTGAATAGATTTTTCGATAAATCCAGGTTCATGATGAAATTCTCTGAATAACGTTTTCAAATTCAATCCTCTAACATCATTTTTATCAGCTGAAAGGCTCTCTTTATAATCCCAATTCATTCAATCACAAAATAAAGCCGATTTTGAACACATTTTGAAGAGATTTTCCGATAAATCCAGGTTCAGGATGAAATTCTCTGCTTTTTTAAGCTAAATATTTCTTCAAGATCCCGGGGTCGAGTCCTGGCGGCGCACAACTTTAGATCTGCCTTAGTTCCAACTGAAGCTTTGTCTGGCGCTAATTTTAAAAACCAAATTTTAAAGCCGATTTTGATCACATTTTGTTCATAAATCGATTTTGAAAAGATTTTTCGATAAATCCAAGTTCAAGATGAAATTCTCTGAATAACGTTTTCAAATCCAATCTTCTAACATCATTTTTATCAGCTGAAAGGCTCTCTTTTTAATCCCAATTCATTCAATCACAAAATCCGAGGGTAAAATCGAACGTTTCGGAGAAAAAAAACAAAGCGATTAGGGCCAAAAAAAAGGAAAAAAAATGTGCCCCCTCAAAAAGCCATTGTTATTTCTCGAGTCAACAATGGTTTAGAATTCGCAATTTTTTCTCTTTCCTTTTTTAAAAAAACTTCCAAATCCTAAAGAATTCGAGCCTTCTTCTTCCTTCTTCCTTCTTCTTCTTCCTTCTCTTCTTCTTCCTTTTCCCACAAAAATTCCTTCCGGCGCCTTTTTCAATTGAAACGTTTTTCGTGTTTTTACAAAAATTTTCAAAAAAATTTTTCCATTTTTTTGCAGTCTATTTTTGGCTGTCTGCAGAATATTTCACTATTCAATTCGTCTACATTTAAAAAGAAGGTTTGAATATATTTTAAGGTGTGCTTTGTGCTTTGTGCTTTCCTCAAAAACACAAAGCTTTCTGGTGCACTGAAAGTCTCTAGTTTTTCTCTCAAAATAAGGATTTGAGTACACGAGAAAGCGTGTGTTTTCTGTTTTTAAAGCGCATAAATTCAGAGCGTCGAAAATCCGAAAAAGATTTTAGATATCCAAAGCTAGTTTGTGCTTAGTCAAAAAGCGTATATATTTTCAGAATTCATTTAAAATTGAATATAATTTGACTTAGTTTTTCAAAAAAAACTCAGAATTAGATGTTTCAAACTAATCTTGAAGCCGATTTTGATCACATTTTGGTCATAAATCTATTTTGAAGAGATTTTCCGATAAATCCAGGTTCAGGATGAAATTCTCTGAATAACGTTTTCAAATCCAATCCTCTAACATCATTTTTATCAGCTGAAAGGCTCTCTTTTTAATCCCAATTCATTCAATCACAAAATAAAGCCGATTTTGATCACATTTTGAATAGATTTTCCGATAAATCCAGGTTCAGGATGAAATTCTCTGATTTTTCTTAAGCTTTAAGCTAAATATTTCTCCAACATAGCGCAATAAGTCTCCGAGTTTCTCTAAAATTTAAAAACATTTTTGATAATTTTCAATTACAGTAATTGCGGCTCGCGGAGGATCTACTACCGTAAATACTGTAATAGTACCCCACCCCCATAATGACGGCGCGGAGTATTGCGTAGTCTAGCTTTGAACGAGTTTTTCTCGGCACTGGTTTAAGCTACAATGCGCGCTTAGGTATCAAAAAATAGTCCTGAATTTTAGCTATTTTTTGATACCAAAGACGCATTTTTTGAAAGTACGGGCGCTTTGAAACAAATGAAATACTAAAAAAACTTTTCCGACTACGGGACTGTACGAGGGGGGTGGGTACTATTACAGTATTTACGGTAAGTAGAGATTTTCATAATGTTTTTCTCACATTTTAAAAGACTTTTGTCCATCAATTTTTGGCTCAATTTTTGTTTTATTAAAAAGTTCATGACACTTGATAAATTGTCAAATCCATCTTTTTGTAATGTTAAAGAGAATTAGAGAATTAGAGAGATCTTTGTAATTAGAGATCTCTTTAAATCTTTTAATCGTTTGCAAATTGGTCGGATTTGGATCAAGATATACAAAGAAAAAACTTCTAAAAGCCAATGTTAAAAGGCTTTTGTCCATGACTGTAAACCATATTCACCAAAAATTTTAGAAAACCGAATTGCAAGTTATTTTTATTTTCAAACTTTTCCTTTATAGGTTCTAAAAATTTCATTTTCTCCACCTTTCCCTTCTATGAGAGAATCCCAAGGGAAATACGCCTTGAGCTTCCACAAAAAAACATTGAAATTCTTCGTCTCAATTTCCTTTAGCTGAATATCTCCTTGAGTACCTTTTTTGGAAATCGAATATCGTAAATTCGATTCCCAGAAAAGAACTTCCTGCTTTGTGCATTAAAACACAAGTTACAGTATAATAATCTTTGCATTTATCAAGTTATCTTTTTATTTAAGTACTTAGATAGTTTCTATTAAGTTACTTAAACTATATACTTTCAATTTTTATAGTAATAGCTATCAAAATGTTAATAAAATGTCATCAGTCAGTTTGTGTCTCGATTGCTAACAGTTACCTAAAAGAGTGCCGTAATTGTCTGCTTTTTCAAAACTCCGCTGTCTTACAACAGCTGGATTGAACCCTCAGCATCCCGACCAAGATACAAGACTCTTATCCAGTCAGCCATGAAACTCAATTGATCAAACTTTAGACGTCTTTAGAGATCAAAACGAATCTGACTTGATCAGTTGGCCTCTAGAAATGAATGGACAAATCTGCAGATTCTTGTCGAGTCCAGCCGATTAGCTAGACAAGATATGATCTTTTTTAGCTAATCCAGGTCCAGTTCCCAACTTCGCACAGAATTCTTACTATAGAAACAATCGTACTATTACTTCTTACTTACCATAGAAGCTTCTGTAAGCCAAAACCTGCCTTCTGACCCTGAACTTGCTTGGGTCTAGCTATGCCAGACTTACTATTAACCTTAAACAATGTGACTAAACAGCTATTATTTCAATAGAATATAGCTACTGTTCTTTAGCGAAATCTCTCCATATCTTCAGATCTCCTTTTGAGTATCGGTATCCGGGAAATCTGTGTTTCCAACGTGTCATCGAAAATGCAAACGATTTTGCAAAGAGAGCCACAAAGAGATTCAAGAAGTCAAAGAAATTTCTTAAAGAAAGGGAAGTCAAAAAGAAAAAGAAAAAGAAGAAAAAGAAAAAGAAGAAAAACTCTTGAAAGAATCTCTTTTCAAAGTTCAGATGTTTTCTGACATCATTCAGATGTTTTCTGACAAACATTCACTCTCCGGAAGCTAATTATTCAAAGAGGAAAATTCTTCAAACAGTCATTTCGAAAATCACAAATTTTACAAGAAAATGGTTTTCTTCATTGCCGCGCCTGGGCTTGAGCAACGACAAAACGAGAAATGGTCAGTGATTTTTAGTTTTTTTTCTTTGTAAACTTTGTTTTAATGTTTATAATGAGTTTGTCTTGTACTGTAAAATTGAAAGAAAAACTAAAGATGTGATTGATGATTGATGATGGAACTCTTTTGAATGCATTAATGAAAGATTGATGATACTTTTTTGAATCAATTAATGGAAAGATTGATGGGACTTTTTTGAATGAATTAATGGAAAGATTGATGACACTTTTTTGGATGCATTAATGGAAAGATTGATGGTACCTTTTTGAATGAATTAATGGAAAAATTGATGGTACTTTTTTGAATGCATTAATGAAAGATTGATGGTACTTTTTTGAATGAATTAATGGAAAGATTGATGGGACTTTTTTTCTAGATAAAATTCGATCATTTCTAACGTTATCTATATATTTAAATGGTATTATGGAATGATGCCAAATTTCACAAAGTAAACTTACGCTTTTTTGTGTGAATACAATGGTTAATAGAAAGCTCAATGTCTATTTATGCTTATCTTCTAGTGATAAATTAAAGAATAAAAGCATGAATCGAAGAATATAAAACAGAAAAGTTCCTATAAAGTTTCTATAAAGTTTCTATAGGCTTAAATTGAACTAAAAAAAAAGAACTAAACAAAACTGATGTTGTACTCTGTCTTTATGTACTTTTTCTTTTTTTTCATTTGATTCCTTTTTAGGTTTATTTCATTTGAATTCATAGATTGGTGTTTTAAAAGTTTTTTGCTCATCCAACTATCGAATTTCATCAATTCGGAAAACTTTTTTGAACATTTCAAAGAAAAGAAACAAAAAACTCGAAAAGTAGAGTGAATTTTTGAAGCCAATTGCTTTATTTTGATCTAAATTTTCGAATCTTTATGAAATCAGTTGTTAAAGCCAAAAATCTTAAAAGGAAATGCTCTCAGCTCGAGATTGAGAATCGAGTCGACCCAAAAATTAGCCGCAAACACCAACACATTGCTTTTTGCTTTTTGTTTTTGTTTTTGTTTATTTTGTTGAATATTAAATTTTTAAATGAAATGAAATGAAATAAAACATGAAATTTTAATGTAATGGCATAAGAAAAAGCTTTCTCAAAAAAACCGGCAAGGGGAGGAATCGAACCCAAGCAAAAGAAGCTTCGCCGGTTTTGTAGACCAGCACGCTAGCACCTAGACCACCCGAGCCGTTGGGAGGGTCGCTTGTGACGGCCCCTTAAAACAAATTTAAGCGATTTTCTATGCCTCATAAAGCCACTTACGCGAATTTTCTGTGCCAGATTGCTCGCGTTTCCGTGCAAGTTTGGAACTAATTTTTGCAGATTTAAAATCAGCGTTTCCGATTCTATAAGATGCACGAATCGAAACGATTCTCAATTTCGTTTCTCAACCATTCCTTTGTTATTTCCATTAGTTTTTAAGCTCAAAGTTTAACCCAACAACTCATTCCAACGATTCCATCATTCCAAACAAAAACTTTTGCTCTAGAATGGAATTTTCAACTCCTTTTTGCATATTCTAGAGTTGTGTACATGTAGAAAGGGAGAATAATAACCTTTTCACTTCTGGGTTCCGTTTCACACACAAAAAAAAAGATCACAAAGGTTTTTGAGGTAAAGAATTTCACGCCTGATTTCTTGGGGTTGAGGTGGGTTTTATTGAGAGTTGAAGCGGGAAATTAGGGTCGTTTTTAAACCAAATTTTCAATTTCTTTCATTTCTTCCATTTCTTTCAGTTCATTTGAAGAAATTAGAATTCAAATTTGCATTGTTGTTTCTTTTTGATCACTTTCTAAAGATGTTTTTGACGAAACCTACAGTACTCTGCTTACTTTTTTTTGACTTTGATTACTTTTTTTAACTCTGATTATGATCACTACGCTTTTATCCTCTTATCATAACACTTTAAGTGCAATAATTTTACATTACGTTTTTAATAGTCTCTTATCGTTCTATTCACTTACTATTAGTTGATGGTTTTTTTTCAAAACCATTATTGGCTATCTGCAGATATTACGATAATAAAATAAACGATTTCCCTAAGTACTTCACTTAGTTACAATTGATTAACGTCCAAGTTCTTTCATAAAGTAAAGAAATGAATAGCAAAGAATTTGGAATCAAGGGAAATTGAATCCTCGACCTTCCGCTTACGCTCTACCACCGAGCTATCGGCGCCTTCTTTACCAAAGAAATAGGAAAGATAAGGAAGAAGAAAGGAAGAAAGAAAGGAAGGAAGAAAGAAAGGAAGAAGAAAGAAAGGAAGGAAGAAAGAAAGGAAGGAAGAAAGAAAGGAAGAAAGAGTTACAGTAACACTGATATATTAAATAAGTATTCAATTTTAAGCTAAAGTTGTGTAAAAGTTGTTTCGGTTCTCACAAATTTACTTCCTGTTGACGTCGTTCGTTTCGAGAAAGGGGGCAAATTCGGGATGGATGGGGTGACTGATTGGGCTTTTTTAAGATGGCACCCCCTTTGGACTGAGACTTTTAGCCATGTGCGCAAGTTTTCTTTTTCGAGTTTTTTTTTCTGATCTCAAATCAGAACGTTTTCTTCTGCACTTTGCCTCTTCTCCACATTGATTCTTCTATAAAGTTTTTATCTTTAAGCTAAAGAAATTTATCTTTCTTGAGTCTAAGCCTTCATTGACCTTCTTATTTAGTTCATTTGCTCACAAAAATTGTAAATGCACTCTTTCTAGCAAACTTGTTTCTCTTTAATGTAATGGCATAAGAAAAAGCTTTCTCAAAAAAAAATGGCAAGTTGGAGGATTCGAACCCAAGCAAAAGAAACTTCGTCGGTTTTGTAGACCAACATGCTAGCCCCTAGACCGACTAAGCCGCTGAAAGGGTTGCTTGTGACGGCCTCTTAAAGCAAATTTAAGTAAATTTTCGATGCCTCATAAAGCGAATTTAAACGAATTTTCTGTGCCAGATTGCTCGCGTTTCCGTGCAAGTTTGGAACTAATTTTTGCAGATTTAGAATCAGCGTTTCCGATTCTATAAGATGCACGAATCGAAACGATTCTCAATTTCGTTTCTCAACCATTCCTTTGTTATTTCCATTAGTTTTTAAGCTCAAAGTTTAACCCAACAACGCATTCCAACGATTTCCTCATTCCAACAAAAGCATGCTAGCCCCTAGACCACTAGAGCCGTTGTGAGCCTTCCTTGTGACTGCCCCTTAAAACAAATTTCAACGAATTTTCGTTGTTCGTTGATTGAAATTGATTGATTGAACATTTGAAAGATTTAACTTATTCTTTGGAATGTATTTTGTACAGCAACGTACTCTTTCTAGCTTCCTAGCGTACTCTTTCTCTTGAATTCTTTAGTTTTCTTGAAAAAATAAAGAATCAAATGCTCCAGAAAGGGTTCATTTGTCAAGCACAATTCAGAGAAGCAAATCCAGGAAAAGTACAGTACAGTACAGTAATTCTAGTACAGTATAACAGAAAACGTACAGTACTTATAATCCTTTAGATAAATATATTACTGTAGACTGTTTATCTATAAAAAAACATTAGAAAATCAACTTTTAAAACTCAATTTCTTTCAATTTCTTTCAATTTCTATAACCTGATCAGAACAATTCATCAAATTTCAATCAAAAACTTTTCAATTCAATCGAAAACTCTCTCTATTCAGTCTTTTTTTTTGAAATTTTCTTAAAAATACAAAATCTATTCATAATATCTATTCATAATATTAATATAAACAATTTACTCATTCGTTTACAAAAATTTTGATACTTTTAATAGCTTTTTACTAGACCAACGTGTCATTTCCACTCATCTTCCCTCAGAAAATTCTTTGATCAACGTTTTTTTTTCCGAAAAACAATTTGCAAATAATTCTATTCTGTCGGAATGAGCTTTTTCTGAAACGTTTTTGGAAACAGTTCACTTTTATGAGATGTAAAGCTAAAAATAATGATTTGATGTCATTTTCTTTCCAATTTCACAGCTTTATTGCTTTCTCTGTTTTCCATTCATTTCTAAAAGACATCTTTTTAAAAAACTATTGTAATCAAACCGCTAGTTTAAATTCAATCAATCACCTTACTTTTGGTATCATTGACGGACAATGAGCCTTGCCATTGACGGGCAATGAGCCTTGTCATTGACAGACAATGGGCCTTGTCATTGACGGACAATAGGCCCTGTCATTGACAGACAATGGGCCTTGTCATTGACGGACAATGAGCCTTGTCATTGACGGACAATGGGCCTTGTCATTGACGGACAATGAGCCTTGTCATTGACAGACAATGGGCCTTGTCATTGACGGACAATGAGCCTTGTCATTGACGGACAATGAGCCTTGTCATTGACGGACAATGAGCCTTGTCATTGACGGACAATGAGCCTTGTCATTGACAGACAATGGGCCTTGTCATTGACGGACAATGAGCCTTGTCATTGACAGACAATGGGCCTTGTCATTGACGGACAATGAGCCTTGTCATTGACGGACAATGAGCCTTGTCATTGACGGACAATGAGCCTTGTCATTGACAGACAATGGGCCTTGTCATTGACGGACAATAGGCCTTGTCATTGACAGACAATGGGCCTTGTCATTGACGGACAATAGGCCTTGTCATTGACGTGTCATTGACAAACAATGAGAACAAAAAGATTTCTCATTGAAAATCCAAATTGGGTTAACGATTTTCTAAAATAGAAATACTTTGTGCATAAATCTGTAAACTCACACTTTTTGATGCACTTAAATCATCATTTTTCTCATGACACCAAGTTGCTTCTTTGAGGAAAATGATCAGCACACTAGAAAGGGCGCATTCACACTGTTACCTGGAATTGTTTAAGATTACGATATGGTTATAGATTTTTTTACGTCACTCAAACCCCAACTCGAACGTTTTCTAACTATGAGAAAACGTTTTTCCTAGAAAGCAAGAAAGCACCAAGTAAAACCCAAAGTTTATGTTTACTATATTGTTTTTTTTCACTCTACAATCTACCCAAAAGACATTCTTCTCTTTTATTTTAAAATCCAAGATATGTACTTGTTCAAATTGTCGAAAAACTTGTCGAAAAACGAAAAACGAAAAAGAAATTCTGTCACAAAACAACCTTTGGAAATGTTGAACTCAATTTTCTGCATGTGAATCCAAAGAATTTCCCCGAAAAAATTCGTCTATACCCTTAAGAAATGCGATTTTTTTTTTGAGCGTTCACAATAACTGAAGTTCTATTCAAAATTTTCTCAAAAAAAACTGACGTTGTGAAAAGCAGTCGGTAACGAAATTCTTTTAGTAAGGAAAAATTCGCGGAGAGAAATTTTCGTCGACTTCAATAAGATGAGAACTTGTCGTCAGTCGAGCGCTTTTGCCTCGAAAAATGGCAGACGTTTTTCCGTTTTTTTTCCCCCTTTTCCCTTTTCCTGGATTCTTTGAAAGATGGACAAAATCTATCTCCATTTTTCCATGTCTTTCATCCAATCCTTGAGTGATGCTGAGTTCTATATTCTTTAAAAATTCTTTCAAACCAATCAGATCACTTTTAAAAGTCTAGATCTTCATTCTTAGATCTTAGATCTTCTCAAAATAATTACAAAATCTGTCTTAAAGTTATTTAACTAGTTTCTTTTACAAACACGTTACTGTAATAAATCTTTTGTCTCTTCTATTCTTTCAGAATCTCTATTAAAGTCAAGCTGATCATTTTTAAAGAATTAAATCCTATTTACACTTAAAGAAGATGGTCCTAACTCAGCTTTTAACTTTTATTCCTCTTTGAATTAAAAATTAAAAACGTTAAACTTTAATCTATCGTAAATACTCTAATAGAAGCGCACCAGTTGACTGAATATCATTGAGAAAGCCAGAGAGGATGCGTTTCCATCATTCAGCTCAAAGTAAACAGTATTTGAGCTTTAATATAAACAACTTCTTTAAATAAAGAAATAAATGCTGAACTTGTTAAAGTAAGGATAACCCAAAAACTTGTTAAGATATACCGTATTCTCTCTAATAGAAGTTCACCCTGAGCGTTGCCCGAATTCCTCGAAATCTCGAGAACCGATTATCAGAACCTATCGATGTGGGGTCGGAAAATGTAGCTGACGATGAGATCTAGTGGGGGATTCGAGTGTTGAGCTTCTGCAAAAGCTTGGAAACTGTAAAATAATCATCAACTCGGCTCGGCCGGGCCGAGGGAGAGAGGGCAATACTATTAGAGAGAATAAAGAATACCGTATTCTCTCTAATAGTAGTGCACCTTGAGCGTTGCCTAAATTCCTCGAAATCTCGAAAAGCACTTATAAGAACCTATCGATATGGGGTCGGAAAATGTAGCTGACGATGAGATCTAGTGGGGGATTCGAGTGTTGAGCTTCTGCAAAAGCTTGAAAACCGTAAAATCCTCACCAACTCGGCCCACCGGGGTGCACTTATATTAGAGAAAATACGGTATTATGAAATCATGCAAATTTTTGTGAAAAACAAAGCGTTTTGGAGTATAAATTTTTGTTTTTAATATAATTTTCTTGTAATTTATTTTTATCTCTGTTTAAACATGTGGGTGGATTCGAAATTATCAGATTATCCCAGTTTTTCAAGAAGATTTCCTTTCTTTTTTCCTTTTAACCACCGGAAATTCAAATTCATCTCGGAGGAAAAGCTTTTAATGCAAAAAAATAGCCGTTTCATTTTTGGCAATGGATGCTTATAGGCCTGTATACTAACCGCTTTGTCCTTTATTAATTGCCCTTGGCTTTAACCACCGGAATTTTGACTTTAAATTCGATACAATTGACTTTTGAGTCTCTTGGAAAGTTGACGTAATTGGGGCTAATTCTTTGCTTTAGTCGCTCACTTCACAAGGCAAGTAAATGGCCATTTTATTTTGAGGTAAACAAAGGTGCAAATGCAAATTTAAGGTGCAAATGAAAGTAAAGGCTTTATAAATTTATTTTATGTAAAATGTCTTTTATTTCCTTAAAAAACAAAACAAAACAATTTCGTCATTAAGAAAAGAAAAAGAAAAACGAAAAAGAAAAGAGAGAAATTGTCCTCGTAAGACTTAAATTTTAACGAGAAAAGCCGTCGATTATTTCCAAAAAAAAAAGTCTGTAATCCTTTTTTTGTTGCCAAAAATGAGAAAAGGCACAAAATTCTTTGGGAAAAAGTTCCTGTTTCTCAAAATTTACTGCACAATTTTTTTTTCATCAAAAGGATTTCAGAAAAATTTAGGCGTTTATCAATTTTTCAATCTCGACTTTTTGCTGTCTCAAACGCATCCTTTCTAGTGCACTCAATTCTCATCTTTCTTCAAGAAATGACTTGTTTTCACATAGAAAATGAAGAAATCAGTGAAGAAAGGTGTTTACAAGTTTGAGCACAAAGTACCGTATTTTCTCTAATAGTAGTGCATCCCAGTGGGCCGAATTGATGACTATTTTACGGTTTCCAGGCTTTCGCAGATTGATCAACACTCTAATCCCCCGCAAGATCTCATCGCCAGCTACATTTTCCGACCCCACATCGATAGGTTCTGATAAGCGGTTCTCGAGATTTCGAGCAATTTAGGCGACGCTCAGGTTGCACTACTATTAGAAAGAATATGGTCTTCAACTATTTAACTATTCGCTATTCAGTAATTGAATTTTATTCTATATTGTTTAAATTTGTTCATTTTCTCACTGTTACCGTGTTTTCTCTAATAGTAGTGCGCCTCGGCGAACCGAGTTGGTGACTATTTTACAGTTTCCAAGCTTTTGCAGAAGCTCAACACTCAAATCCCCCACAAGATCTCATCGCCAGCTACATTTTCCGACCCCACATCGATAGGTTCTGATAAGCGGTTCTCGAGATTTCGAGCAATTTAGGCAACGCTCAGGGTGCACTACTATTAGAAAGAATACGGTATGTCTTAACAAGTTTTTGAGTTATTCAGCTTTAACAAGTTCAGCATTTATTTCTTTTTCTAGTTTTATAAGCACTTAAGCTTTTTTTTGTTATTTTGCGAGATTTTTGACCTTTTCAGCAACTTTCTATTGTTTTATATGAAAATTAAGGCCAGAAAGTCATTCAAGCATTGCACGAATGATTCGGAGTTTCATATAGTTCCCCCGATTGATTCATAGAATATTCTAGCATTGACTTTTTAATTCTTTTTTCCCAGAGCTAAATCCGGTCTGTCCTTTATGCTTTCCTAAACAAGTCCTTTCTGACAAACGAAACTCCATTTTCGAAGTTGGTCATTTTATTGATTTGTCTTCAATTTGTATCTTCAATCAAGAGACAGGTGTGCTAACGAGTTTGCTAGATCGTGTGTGTTTCCTAAAGCACAAAGTCTACTCAGGCACATGGTACTCATAGTCGTCACCTGTGCTTTCTTCATTGCCAAAAACATGGCTCCTGGCACACTTGACTTTCTAAGCTGCTTGAATATCTTTAGCCTTTCATTTGCTTGAATTTGAAATAGTTTTGACTTAAAGCTAAAGTCCATCAATTGTCATTTGTAAATAAAGATAATCTTATTTCACCTCTATACCCATTACTTTCTAATTTTATACTCAAATTTGTTAATTTTAGCTCAAGAAAAAGCTCTAAAGAGCTTCATAGAGTGATTTTCGTACTCGACGAGAGCTGAGAGAACTCCTTAAAAAGAAAAAACGCAGTAGAGAACCGTTCGAGCGAATCAAATCAAATCGAATCTTTTCGGGAAAAGAAAAAAAAGAAAAAGGAGTCCAAAGAGGAATCCATTTGGGGGAATCTGAAGAAAAATTGGGAGAAAAAAAAGAGAAGAAAGGACCAGAAAGAACAGGAAAAGAAAGAGCGAAAGGAGAACGAGTTCTTCCATTCGACTTCACGGTGATTCTCTTCTTGATTCTCTTTTGGATTCGTGGATGAAAAGAGCTCGGTAATCAACACGTCACTTTTTTTTGACGATACTCAGAAGATCTACAATTTTCTGGATTTACAATTGATCTAGAGATCAAATCTTGAAGCTACAATTGTTCAATTCTATCAAATTTGAGAGTTCAATCGAATTTGAACTATTTAATTACTCAATTCTGTCAGATTGAAAAGATTCAGAAAGATTTTCTTTACTTGAATCGATTTGGTTCATTTGCTAGAAATTTGACTTTGACTTGAGAACAATCAAAGTTCTTACAGTTCTTGAATCCATTCAAATCTGTGACTTACAGCTGTTACAGCTGCTTTAAAAGATTCATTTTCATTCATTCATTATCTTCAATCAGATACTCAATTCAAAGAACAATTCAAAGAACAATCCAACGAACTTCCAGAAATTCCAAATTCTGGAATTACATTCACATCTAATCGGATCGAAAAGCTTTCTCAGACTTGAATCCTCCGTACTTCAAGCCTTCAAACGTACATTCAAAGATGTTTCACTTGTTTGACAATATTTAAGTCAAATAAAATGTTCGCAAGAGTGCACAAAACGTCGCAAAGTCATAAGATCTCCGGGCTGGACCCAATCGCTCAAGTGTCGATCCTCAGCCCGATGGCAATGCTTCAACGCTATCATCATCCACCGAAAACAAGCTGGGTGCAAAGGTAAAAAGAAGTTTAAGAAAGTTTTAAAGAAATTTCTTCATTCTACATGAACAAATGAATGGTTTATTAGCCGAATTTTGTCTTTAGCTCGACAAAAGATAACCCGGATACCATACTCAAGGAAGAAAGTTGAGAACTTTTTGAAAATCGGGCTTAGCAGGGATTAAAGAGATGTTGTGTTGCTTAGATACTGTAGTACTTAGGCATATCCTTAAAAAAAGAAATATCTAACAAATAGACTTTCTATAGTAAAGAGATACATCTACAGGATGGCTGAAAAGTCTTGTCTTCTCTCCTAAAATGGGTAAATTTTGAGAGAAACTTTTGTGAATCCAGCTAAACGGTGTTGATTTTCAAATTCTCTATGCATTTTCACAGCAAGAATCAAATTTTTAGATTGCTAGCTTTATTCGGAGAATTTTTATGTATATTTCTTTATAGAGAATCTGAAAAACAACGCCATTTCGCTGAATTCTCAAAAGTTTCTCTTAAAATTACCCATTTTCGAAGAAGATAAGCTTTTCAGCTACCTTATATTATGTCTGAATGGAAACAATCAAAGATTCTCACTCAAGTTTTGAGTTGCGCAAAGTTAGAGCTCTGTCCTTTGCTCATTGTCAGATGAGCTTTGTGCTACCGTTTTTACCGCAAAAGACTTTATCTAAAGTCTAAAAAAAAGCTTTCTAAGCTAAATTCTAATCTTTTAAACTTGATATTTAAAAATTTAAAATAGAGTATTTTCTCTAATAGTAGTGCACCCCGGTAAGCCGAGTAGGTGACGATTTTACGGTTTCCAAGTTTTCTTGTTTAGAGAAAAACAAGTTTGAAGTTTTGTATAATAACTTAAAAATAATGATAGAAATTGGAGTCAAGATTACGGTAAAGATTGATGTTTTGATGATGTATACCGTATTTTCTCTAATAGTAGTGCACCCCGGTGAGCCGAGTTGGTGACTATTTTACGGTTCCCAAGTTTTCACAGAAGCTCAACACTATAATCCTCACTAGATCTCATCATCAGCTACATTTTCCGATCCCACATCGATAGGTTCTTATAAGCGCTTTTCGAGATTTCGAGGAATTTAGGCAACGCTCAGGGTGCACTACTATTAGAGAAAATACGGTCTTCAACTATTTAACTATTTGCTATTCAGTAATTGAAACGCTAATCAAGTGAGCGATGAGTGAAAGTGATAGTTGATCTTTATCTATATATTGCACAACTACCGTATTCTCTCTAATAGTAGTGCACCCCGGTGAGCCGAGTTGGTGACTATTTTACGGTTCCAAAGTTTTCCCAAAAGCTCAACACTCTAATCCACCACTAGATCTCGTCGTCAGCTACATTTTCCGATCCCACATCGATCGGTTCTGATAAGCGGTTCTCGAGATTTCAATGAATTTAGGCAACGCTCAGGGTGCACTATTATTACAGAGAATACGGTAATAGATCCCTTAAATGCTTCCTTAATAGCTTCAAATATAAAAATTCATCTAATTGATGACCTTTTGGCGAGCGAGAATTCGTTAGCCACCGAAAAATTTCGTATTTCTTAAAATATCAAAAGTTTTCTTATTAAAAAAGGCTTTAGATCGATTTGATGAAAACATCTCCATTCGGATTTTTCTCCTTTTTTCCCCGTTCGTTTCCAATTCATCGACATCATCGGCCTTTATTGGCTCATTTATGGGTTTCTCCGCCTTCTCTTTGTCATAAGAACATTGGAACTCTCTTGCGGAAAAATAACTTTTCAACATAGCTTTTAGTTTCTGGTTTGAACTACTTGAACTTCTTTTGTTTTTTGCGGTTAAGTTTAAAGCTCTAAAGATCCAAATTTTAATCTTTTTCTTCACTTTGTGACAACAAAGTTAGCTCAAAAGATTGAGATGTAAAAATTTAGCTTTTTGAGTTTTTGGAGAAGATTTTGTGAAAGATATAGCAGCCAATTTGTAAGACGATATGATTTGAAACAATTTTAAACAATTTTGAAACAATTTTGAAACAATTTTAAACAATTTTAAACAATTTTAAACAATTTTGAAACAATTTTGAAACAATATGAAAGAATTAAATTTGAAAACGTCAATTCGTCGTCAACAACAATTTCAAACAATTATATTTGAAATTATCAGTTCAAAATCTAAAATAATTTGGCAATGTTAAAAACTTTACAATACTCATAATGAAAGGAGGCACGATTGAATAAAACAAGAGCCAAGAGTGATGTGATCACACACAACATAACATTTCTAAAGCAACAGATTTACATTTACCCATTTTTATCATAATTCTTGAAATCTTCTTGTCTTTTTGTCAATAAAGTTGACCTTAAAGAAGTTCTGAATATTCTCAAATTCTCAAAGGAATTCGAAATTGTTATATGCGGTTATGTTTATACTCTTTATTCTATCGTATTCTCTCTAATAGTAGTGCACACCGCCCAGCCGAGTAGGTGACGATTTTACGGTTCCCAATCTTTCCCAGAAGCTCAACACTCAAATCCCCCACAAGATCTCATCGTCAGCTACATTTTCTGACCCCACATCGATAGGTTCTGATAAGCGCTTTTCGAGATTTCGAGCAATTTAGGCAACGCTCAGGGTGCACTACTATTAGAGAGATTACGGTATATGGAAAAAGATCTAAATTTTCCAGCCGCTGGAATCGAACCGTATTGAAGTATTGAAATCACAAAAGGATTTTAGATTGAGATTAGACCAAAATCTGCATATTCTCTTTGTACATTTAGGTAGGATATCTTTTGCTGATTACCGTATTCTCTCTAATAGTAGTGCACCGTACCGAGCCGAGTTGATGCCTATTTTACGGTTTCCAATCTTTCCCAGAAGCTCAACACCCTAATCCCCCGCAAGATCTCATCGTCAGCTACATTTTCCGACCCCACATCGATAGGTTCTGATAAGCGCTTTTCGAGATATTGAGCAATTTAGGCAGCGCTCAGGGTACAATACTATTAGAGAGAATACAGTATCTGATTCGCTTCTATTCGCCCTTTGAATAAAGCATTTATATAAATAGAAATTCTAAATAGAAGCAATAAAACAAAGAAAAAAAAGGGATTTCGTTTTTCCAAATCTTGCAAATCAAGTTTTCCTTTAGCTAAATAGCTTGATCATTTCTGAGTTAATTTTCGAGAAAATTTATTGTTCCACTTTTTCCCACGGTGCAACGAAAATTTAGGGTTTTTTGCGATATAATGTAAAAACATTGATTTCTCGAGAAAATGCTTAACTGAATATTCTTAAAACTTATTATAAATCTAAATATTTTTTCTGTATAACATAATTATATTGATTTAAAGTATTATATTTTAAAAAACAATGTTTTCCTCAATCACCGCTTTCTCGTGTATCACTCTGGGAAAATCAAATGTTCAAAGTCAGGTTAAAAAAGTCTTATCGAAAAAATCTAATAATCATTTAAATGAATAGCTGAATAGCCTTTAAATTCTTTTAAATACTTTTAATATTATTTGAATAAGTGGTGTTTCTGGGGGTGGGACAAATGTGACCTTTTTTTGCGCACCTGGACATTTGCGCACTTTTTTTTGCTGGAAAAGGCCTTAGGAAAGGTCGTAGAGCTTCGAAAATAATTCCATGTAAGGGAATCGTATGCGTAGATTCCGAATTTCGACAAATCAAACCTCGCTGACACGTCAAATTTGAGCTAAAAGGCAAAACTGCGGAAAAGCGTTAAGTTGCGTAGTTTTTGGCTTTTAGCCCAAATTTGACGTGTCAGCGAGGTCTGATTTGTCGAAATTCGGAATCTACGCATACGATTCCCTTACATGGAATTATTTTCGAAGCTCTACGACCTTTCCTAAGGCCTTTTCCAGCAAAAAAAAGTGCGCAAATGTCCAGGTGCGCAAAAAAAAGGTCACATTTGTCCCACCCCCGGTGTTTTTTCTTTAAAACTTGAAGAAATTCAAATTTTCTTTCAACTTTTCACTTTTGAATAGGTTGAAATTTAGAAAATTTTCCAAAATCTTATTTTAGTTTAAACTTCAATAGCTTAACTTTATTTGTACTTTACTTGTACTTGTAAAATACTGTACTTGTACTTGTACTTGTACTAAAATTCTCCTTAAAAACTCAAATATAATCGTTCTAGAAAGTCAAAAAAAGGGAAACTTTTGCTATTCTTCTTTTGGATTTTGGGATTTTGGGGTTTTAGGATTCTTTTTGGGATTCTTTTTGGGTTTTTTTGGATGAAAATGGCAAAGAAAAGTGAACACGCGAGTCCTCTCTTCATCGGGTTGCCTAGAGAAAATCGTTTCAATAAGAAAATTTTTTCTTCTGACTTTTTTTTCTCTCTTGGATTAGATCTTGTTTCATAGTTTCCCAGTGATTCATTGTTTTTTTGGTTTCCTTCTAATCACTGATTTGTCACGTTTCGGTAAAGAAACACTTGATTGATCCTCTAAAAATTTTGTAGAGTTCGTAGAGTCTAGAAAAAGTCCAAAAAAAAGTTTGATTACTGGATCTAATCGAATTTACATTTGCATTGAATAGCTTTTAAAGTTATTAAAATAATATCAAGATATTCAGTTCGATTAAAAAATGATCGATTAAGAACTATTTCGATTAGGTTGGAAAGAAAGTTCGTAGAAAAAGTTTGCACGGTGATTTCTCAAAAATGAAGCCATAGATTCATTAAATCCATTCTTTCCAGATTTAGATTATTCTAGCTTCTTCACTGTTTACTAAATTTGATATTCCAAAGATCGATTTACAGTACTGGACAATGAAATATCATATTTGAAAAATGATCGTCACTTTCGCGCGTCGGTAACTCCCTTGTCTTTGAGTTTAAACTATTAGTGTTATACATTTCTGAAAGCTCTTTTCAAGGGCTACACAATGGTAATATTAATATTTAGAAATACGGTAAAGACAAGGGAGTTACAGACGCGCAAAAGTGACGATCTTTTTTCAAATATGATATTTCATTGTCCAGTAGTGTATTAGAACGCGATCACCAAATTTCACCAAAGTCAGATCCTAGTAGCTTAGCTAGTTCGTAGAAAGTTCGTAGAAGAAGTTTGAACAGTGATTTCAACCAATTTCAACCAAATTCTACCGAATTGACATGATCTATAGCTCAAAAAAATAGAGAACCTTAAGAGCTTTCGAATGAACTAAAGCACATCGAAAAATACTAAGGCTAAAGAAAGTTACAGTCGTTTGTAGTTTATGGTAGCTTTATCCCTTAAGGAATCATTTTTCTAATACAAAAACTGAGCTGAATTTCAGCTGGAAAATAAGGATTTTTCAAAAATCTCAAAAATTTTATGGGAAAGCTGCACTCATTTTTTACGAGTAATTTCTTGGAGTCCACTTGTAAATCGTAGAACAAAATGTTCTTGTTCTTGGTGGATTTCTTTTTAGGAAATTCTAGTCAAACTTTCTCCGAGAAGTTTCTTTCGAAACTAATATATCGAAAGAAAGATGAAAAGACAAATTTTCTCCAACTCATTCGGTATTTTTCTTTTGTAGCTTCAATTTTATAGTTTCGATTAGAAAACTGAAATTTTTTCTTTTTTCATTAAGTTTTCTCAAAAATCACTCAATTTTTCATTATCAGAACTAGTTTTAATCAAAAATTTCTTTGAATTTGAAAGAAATCTTGAAAGAAAACAAGTTTCGATTGGAAGCATCTTTTAAAGTCAATAAGTTTTCTCAGAGAAAAGCTTTTAGTTTTATTTGTCGTGATTTGTTGAAAGGTGACGTTCTCAATGGGTTTCCGTTTTCAATGGGTTTCCGTTTACAATAGGTTTCTATAAAAAGTAAGGAGCAAATTCACTCCTTAAATTGCCACACAAGAAATACGATTTGTTTTAATGAAAATTTTGCCCAGGCTTTTGTCTTTTTTTATAGAATTTCCCCAGGGAAACCTCATGTGATTTCACAAAAATTTTCAAGAAAAAGAAAGTGAAAAAAAAAAGCTAAAATTTTCCCTGGAATTTTTCATGTTTTGTGAAGCGATTTTTGAACACATTGTGTGACGTTGAGAGGGGAATCCCTTTTGGAAAGAGATTTAAAAGTTTACACCACTTTTTCTTCCCGCCATTACCTAGCGTCACACCGAATTTTCGATTGGATAATCCGCTTTGGAGATTAGCTAGGCGAGATTTGTGATTTCTTACTTTTCCAGATTTAACAAAGAGATTTTCTGAATTTGAAAGAAATCTTGAAAGAAAACAAGTTTCGATTGGAAGCAGATGGCTGCTTTCGAGTTGCCTATGAGCTTCGAAATTTCAAAATGCTTAACTTAAAGGTAGACTTGTAACGAATGACTTTGTAAGCCTTTACAGTAAACTTGTAACGAAAACATCTGTCGATCCTTTTTTGCCGTTAGCAATTCAAAGTTTTTCGTGTTTTTTATCTGAAAGATTCCTCTTTTAAATTTAAACATTCACTAGACAAAGACGCTACAAACTACAAGGTCAGACTACAAACTAGATTTTTAACGAAAACATCTGTCGATCCTTTTTTTGCCGTTAGCAATTCAAAGTTTTTCGTGTTTTTCTCAGCACCAACCCATCAATTTTGACTATTTTGATTGTCATTCGATGCAGAATAAAATTGCGCATCAAATGATACCAAAATTAACTCAAAATATAATAACTATGCAAAGTTGTTGGCTAAAAAAAACCGAAACCTCACTCATTATGGGCGGGACTTAACCTTTTGCCTCACGACTTTGCATAGTTGTTATATTTAGAGTTAATTTTGGTATCATTTGATGCGCAATTTTATTCTGCATCGAATGACAATCAAAATAGTCAAAATTGAAGGGTTGGTGCTGAGAAAAACACGAAAAACTTTGAATTGCTAACGGCAAAAGAAAGGATCGACAGATGTTTTCGTTACAAGTTTACTGTAAAGGCTTACAAAGTCATTAAGCCACCAAAAATTAGACCCTTATCACCAGGATACTTTAGTTAAATAGAATATTACAGTACCCAAAAGCTTACAATTAAATGTGCTTTTGTTAGATTCTGTCTAGCTTACAGACAATAGAACTCAACTAGAAGGTTCCTGGTATAAATCGAATATCTTTTGAAAAGCTTTTAAAGCCAAAAAAGATGTCCAGGCTTGTCATCTGAATACTCTTTATTTGTGCTGTAGTGAGACAGATCCTTACAACACTCAGAAAGTATTCAGCTCTATTCTGAACAGATTTGAGTTGTACTTTTTGTTTTTTGTACTTTTGTACAGTACATTTTGCTCAAAATTACAAAAAACGCCCTCTTTCTGTTGCACTTGATTCTCGTTTTCTGCAAATGAGTGCAAGAAAAGATGAAGAATTGAGTGCTCGAGAAATGATGGGTTTGAGCGTACTTTGTACTCCACAAAGTACACGTTTTACTCAAAATCACAAACGCCCTCTTTCTGTTGCACTTGATTCTATAAAGAAAATTCTATAAAATCTTATAAACAAGTTTGATTTTAGTGAAGAAGAACACGTATTTTTTTCAAAGACCAAACGCATTTTTTTCACGAGATCCCCTAATGAGATAATAGAAAAAAAAACTCCTCGATCCAAAGAGAAAAGAAATTTCTCTCTGGAAAATTCCCAAATTTTCTATGTACTCGTGAAAAATTCAAAACGTAAACATAAGAGATCACTCGTAATTGCGAGCTTTTTGAATTATTGATAAAGAGAATGATCGGGATGAGATTTTAAAAGGATTTAAGTAAAGATATTCAGCTAAACACATATAGATATTCAGCTTATAAAGTAACAAAAGATAAAAGTAAACGTATTTCGGGAGTAAACAAAAGCCAATGAATTGTTCAAATGATCTCCTAGAAAGCTAAATTTCTATAGAAGTTCTTTATCCTTAATTTTATTTTATTCTAAAGACCAGCAGTTTTCAGCAAGATTCTATGCGATCTAAACCATTCTAGGCAGAATTTTATGCTGATTTCGAATCTGTATTCCGTTTTTGCTAAATGACAATATGTTACGAGTTATAAGCGTCTAAAATTTTGTTAGTTAGTTGCTGAAAATGTGGCCATTTGGGTCTCGGTCTGGCGCGCTCTATTCGGTGCAGTCATTGTGGTAGAACGCTCGAGTGGTAGAGCGCTCGTTTCCGGAGCGAGCCCTCACAACTTCGATCCCCACTTTGGGTTCTTCTTTTGCTTTTTGTCAAGTGCTTGAATCGTTTTCAAGTTCAAGCAGTTCGATCCAGACTAGTGTTCTTTGTAAATATTAAATACTTTAAAGCCACTGAAAAGGATAGCAAAATGTTCCAATTAAGATATTCAGTTATGTTTTAGAGATTAAGGAACTAGTCCAATTTTTAAGGCATTCAATGACTCTCTTCTCAAATATCAAAGTATTTTCGTGAATCCGTGACTTTTGCAGAAAGAGAGCAAGATAAACGAAGATAAAACGATGAAAAGAGAGGGAAATTGGGAACATAAACGGATTTGAAGAGGGATTAGAATGGAAGAAACATCCGACAAAAAAAAGGGGGGACCGTAATTCTTTTACGGGGATTCTTCTCTTTCCAACAAATCCCCCCAGCAATTCTTGTCTATTCAAAAAATCCCATGTCCAATTAGTCGATTCTCTGGAGAGATTCGAAAATATTCTGAAACTTGAAAGTTATTTTTTGGATCATTTTCTAAATTTGATTTGAAATGCCCTTCCCATTACGGCGTCGACAGCGCGAGCAAAACCGAGATAAACCCCAAAATTTGAATGCCACCGATTTAATGCTGATGGGTTTATTGGAAGAAGCTTATGATATTGCGTGAGTCATCAAATCATTTCAAATTTTGTTTGAAATTTGAGATTTACGATTCAAAAAGTTAGCCTTATCTTTTGTGATTACTAGACCCTAGACTTGTACTTTGTAAACAAAATAACTAGAAGAAGCTTATGATATTGCGTGAGTCATCAAATCATTTCAAATTTTGTTTGAAATTTAAATTTACGATTCAAAAAGTTAGCCTTATCTTTTGTGATTACTAGACTGTACTTTGTAAACAAAATAACTAGATAAAATTTTAAATTATTCTTTAAAAGCTATTTAAAAGCTTTAAAAGCTTTAAAAGCTTTAAAAGCTATTTAAAAGTATAAAAGCTATTTAAAAGTATAAAAGCTATTTAAAAGTATAAAAGCTATTTAAAAGTTTAAAAGCTTTAAAAGCTTTAAAAGCTATTTAAAAGCTTTAAAAGCTATTTAAAAGTATAAAAGCTATTTAAAAGTATAAAAGCTATTTAAAAGTTTAAAAGCTTCAAAAGCTATTTAAAAGTTTAAAAGCTATTTAAAAGTTTTAAAGCTTTAAAAGCTAAAAGCCTTAAAACCTAAAAGCTTTAAAAGCTAAAAGCATTTAGAGTTGCTAGTTTTATTAAAAATCAATTTTTGAGATTTTTAAAGCAATCCAAGGTACTCAAGGTAAAAAACTAGACTAAACTTGGAAAAAACAAAAGATCAAATCATAAATTTTACCTAATTTTATAAAATTATTATATTAAGAATGTTATTTAGAAATTATTATCAATACTTAAATGCAAAATAAGAAATAAAAGATTCCATTAAAAGACTTTTTTTGAAATCTTGCTCTTGTTTTCTAGCTGAAGTTCGTTTGTAATCAAAATTCAAAAGTTCTGATATTTACATGTTTTTCTCATTTTTAAAAGTTTTATTATCTTTTCAATCAAAAACTTTTCTCATTGGCTAATGCGATATTGAAAAAAAAAACCACGTGATTAGCCGGATGTTGGGTAAAAAAAAATTTGTCTTTCTGTTGTAATCTTTGAGTTTTTTAAAGCTTTCTTTAAAAGCCAATGATATCATTTTAAAGATAAATGTTAATTTAACTTAAATGTTCATTTATTTTATAAAGTTGATTGATGTTGTTTTACTGTTAACTTTATCCGTTTCCTGTCAGTTTTGATCTGAATGAGTATTCAGACGGGAGATTAGTGGGAAAAGGCAAAAAACCGGAAAGATTTTGAGTTATTAATTTTTCAAAAAAAATTATCACAAAACAATCGAATCTTAATGAAACATTTAAAAATAGCAAAACTAAAAACTCAGCTGGGTAACTGAATATCTTTTAAAAATGGTTATATGAGGAAAAACCTGAAATTAAGTGTAAAATCAGGGTAGGCTAATTTTCGCAATTTTTTTTTGCGCAACAGGGTTATTTGCGTAACTGGGTCGTTTGCGCAACTCGCTATAACTTTCTTCTAAGTAGACCAATCTTTATGATTTTGGTTTCATTTTGTTGCACTTATTGAGATCTACAAAATGAAACCAAAACCATAAAGACCGGTCCATTGGTTAGAAGAAAGTTATGGCGAGTTGCGCAAATAACCCTGTTGCGCAAAAAAAATTGCGGAAATTAGCCTACCCCCGTAAAATCAAAGCTTTAGAGCTATAAAGTTTTATCAAGCGAGTGAGGATGGCTTTTTGCGCCAAATTTTTTTGTGCAACTCGTAACTTTCTTTTAAATGGGTCATTCTTTATGATTTTTGATGTCATTTGGTAGATCTCAACAAGTGCAACAAAATGAAACCAAAATCATAAAGATTGGCTTATTTAGAAGAAAGTTATGGCGAGTTGCGCAAAAAAAATTTGGCGCAAAGGCCATCTCCATAATGGATATATCGCTTAAGATCAGATGATAAAACTTTATAGCTCTAAAGATTTGATTTTTCTATTATATTATATTTATTATATATATATAATTATATAGTTTATTTTAGTGTGATGTCTGACATCAAACGCTCTCTACTCGACATTTCACCTGGATCGAAGGGCGATGGGGATGAGGAAGAAGATGAAGACAGCCAAGCTCAACTTAACCCAGAGACTTTCGCCGAGTTTTGCACAAGTGGGGAAATTGTTTACGGTTTTATAATCTTTAAAGAACATATAAATATTTAGAGAGTCTAGTTTTAGTATGTAGCCAATCTTTGTGTACTGAAGAGTAACCAAACCGGGCTCTAAGTCCAAGGAGGCTTTTAGCTAACTTTTGAGCCAGATCTTTAACCTTTTTGGTCTTGAAATTAATCCTAATAACAAGCTAATATAGACGATTTTATATAGTGATTCTGAAGGGAAATTAAAAGCTGATTTTTTTCTAATACTGTCATCAGAATATTTTCTAGGACAAACGCGAAACGTGCTACATTTTCTCGTCGAAGATTGGTGTCTGTCAGCGTGTCTCGGGATCATCACTGCTGTCCTTTCTGTGGGGATGGATGTAGCCATTGAGGAGATTCAACATTGTAAGTGGAAAGCTTTTGAAACCGAGTACTTTCTTTATACGTGGTTCTAAAGGATTTGCTGTTTATCAATCTTTCTCTAATCTTTTTATCTCTTTCACTCATCGGAGATCAAAGAGAGAGAGAGATTTGGTAGCGAAAAACACTTTTTTTTCTTCCCCCTTGTCGTTCCCTTTTTTTTAAGCTACCAGATAGTTCAGTGGTTAAAGCAATTGCGTTAGAGCAATTGCACGGAAATCAAAAGAAGGAGTTCAATCCCTCCGGAAATCTTTCTTTGTCATTCCTTTACTTCTTTAATACCTAAAGTACTAATACAAATTAGCAATAAAAATTTAGAAGGTTAGTAGAAGATTTAGATTTAGATGAAACAACCATAATTATAAGATTTAGTGCACGTTGTGGCTCATGATTGGACGATTAAATATTTACCGTCGATGGCTTTATCGACTTGGGTCATTCACGTGGTCTTCTTCACCGCAATGGCTACATTGTTTTGTAAAATTGTATCGGAAAAAGCTGTGGGTTAGTGCATTTCAGAAAGATTTTATTTTACCGCCATTGATTTAGGCAGTGGAATTCCGGAAGTGAAAGTGATCATGCACGGCTTTAAAATGGATGGATATCTCACACTTCGAACGCTCATCGCCAAAATGGTCGGTCTAACGCTGGCGATGGGTGGCGGGTTGCCAATCGGAAAAGAGGTTCGTCGCAAAAATGCAAAAATATGGTTACATTTATGCATTTAAAGTAGATTTTGGTTAGATCTCTCTTGTAGCGCACTTTGTACTCAAAAAAATGCAAACATTAACTTCTGGCAAACTATCTCTTGTTCCAAAAGAAAATTTTAATGAATTTAGTTGCAAAGCTGGGCATTTGAGCATTTGCAGAGCATTTGCATTTTGCATAATTGCACCCAAAACACACTCTTTTTGTCGCTCAGACAGAATCCGTTGTTTTTCTTTAATTTCCTGTGAATCACAGCTTCATCTCATTGTTCTCAAACAGGAAATAATTCAGAAATTCTGTTTTTATTCATTTTGTTAAATTTTTGATTTCTTTTGATTATGAAAAGACAAAGAGACAAAAGTGAGGAGGGAAATCGAAGCGAGACAAATGAGGCTTTTGTTCGAGCCCTGTTTTTTCTTTTTTTTTTTCGTCATTTCCCCATAGAGATGACTGAGGAAAATCCGGGAACTAAGGAAAAATGAAAAAATTGGATAAATTGGAGTGTAAAGTTTAGTTTAAATTGAGAATTTACAAGAAACTTTGATGAACTTTGAAATTGCAATTGAAATTTTTGAACCCAAAACTTTAGCTAGCCTTGAGCTCACAATTTCTTGATCAAGAACAGCACTAAGCAATTGAATATCAAAGTCTGACAAAAAAAGTTTCAAAACTAAAGAACTTGACAGCTATTTTAAACTCAACTTTATAAAATTTCATTGAAAATCATGATTTCTTTAAAAAATGACGAAGTTTTGGTTGTGTTTTTTGAATTTTCAAAAACTCTTAGTTTCTTGGAAAGGGAAAAATCCAAAAGATCAAGTTTGAGCTTTAGAAGAATCGCTCTGAAGCTTAACTTTAAACTTTTTATGGCTTCTGGACTTTTTCAAAATAGAGTTTTGCTTGTTTTCCTCCGCCAAAAACAGATTTCACAAATTTCCATGTAAAATGTGCTGAAATGTTCAGTTTTTTTCGGTGCCAAACTCAATTTTTATTGATCAAGAATCAAAGATTTAGAGGTTGCAGCTTTTGGAAAATAATATTTGAACAATTTTTAGTTTGCCCACAAAAAAACCCACTCAAAAAGCTTTCCTCATCAATTAAAGTAAAACCTATAAGATATGAAAACTGATTAGATGTAGGTGAAGCTCAAAAATTGAAAATCAAATGTGTAATCTGAACACTTAATCTAACATTAATTGGCTTTTTAGGGTCCATTCGTGCACATTGGCGCCATTGTGGCGACACTGCTCTCGAAGATCACCGCCTCGTGTCAGTACTCGGCTTTCTTCTCGAATGAAGGTAAAAAAAATTTGATAGATTTCAATGTCCAGTCGAATAGATCCTTAATAGATTAAAAGCCAGTTTTTGTCAAATAATGTACACTACTGGACAATGAAATATCATATTTGAAAAAGATCGTCACTTTCGCGCGTCTGTAACTCCCTTGTCTTTACCGTATTTCTAAATATTATTATTACCATTGTGTAGCCCTTGAAAAGAGCTTTCAAGAAATGTATAACACTAATAGTTTAAACTCAAAGACAAGGGAGTTACCGACGCGCGAAAGTGACGATCATTTTTCAAATATGATATTTCATTGTCCAGTACTGTATGTACCTAGTTGATGAACTAGAGTAAACCGATGTTCAAGCTACCTTTCTTGGCTTTCCAGAGTTACTGCAGACATTAAGAATTTTGATTTTAAATCGTAAGAATTTAAATAATATGCTTAGAGTCTGTAAAATTGCCTTACAAAAACTCTTGGCGCTATCTTCATCTTATGAAATTTTTACTGGCTTTCCTTTCTCTACCCTACAGCTTTGAACTCATTTTGCAGGCTTAAAATTTTGTTTTTCGCCTTTTTCGCTTTGCTAACTTTTTCGTCACCGCTGAGCAAAGTGGCTTAGAACGTTCTACTGATGACAAACAGATAAACAGCTTATTGTTAGATTTAAGATATTAAATCCAGAATTAGCATTCAGTTTCTATGAAGTAGGGATTTCTTGAAGAGAGACAAATCGATTCCAGGCCGAGAAATGGAGATGCTGTCGACGGGTTGCGCTGTGGGAATCGCTTGCACATTCAGTGCACCGATTGGAGGTAGAATTGATTTTAAAACCAAAAAATGAAAGAAATTTGTTATTATCAATATTTTCAGCCGTTCTTTACGCTATTGAGTCGACAAGTAAATATTTTGCGGTGAAAAATTATTGGCGGAGTTTCTTGGCGGCCACTTGTTCAGCTATCGTTTTTCGCTTTGCTAACTTTTTCGTCACCGCTGAGCAAAGTGGTGAGTTTTTGAAAGTAGAGAAAACTTGAAATGTAAATTTGTTTTAAATAAACTCATACAATAGCCTTAGGCACGATCACCGCTTTCTACCAAACGCGTTTCCCTACCGAGTCGTTTATGATCGAAGAGTTGCCCGTTTTCGCGTTACTTGGGTAAAAATAAGAGAAAGATATAAAGATTATAGTAACAGATTTAATAATCAGATACTGTTTAAACTCATAGTAAAAGAAATATAAGAAAAGAACTCTACAAGATCTCCAAGATCGGCTGAAAAGTTTCAACCAATATAGTCCGATCTATTAGGTTGATGCATAAGTGTTTTTGTTCCTTTTCGTCTGCCGTTTCAAGCCAACAAATGCACGAATTAAACTACGGTTGATTTCATTAGAAAAACCAATTATTTTTCTGCAAAATAACATTAAAACGGGTTTAAAAATATTTTATGCCTGGATTTTCTTGAGAGTATGAAGTCGGGCAGTCAAAAAGGGCTAACTCGATGATGCGGTTTAGACACCTTAGCTAAAAAAAACCTATCTTCGTGTCAATAGATAAAAGATAGAGAAAAAAAGTTTGATATTTCGCCAAAATTTCAGAGAAATTCATTCAGCCAATTTTCCGTAGAGTTTTTTATAGATTTTTACGAAAAAGGCGTTTTTCACTCTCGAATTTGCTTGAAAGTGAACCGAAATTCATTTAAAAAGATGCAAATTGAACAAAAAAACACTTTTTTTATAGAGCAAACTATAGATTAATTGGTGAATTTGTTACTTTTTAACAGAAGTACGAAAAAAACGAAAAGACTTATGCATCAACCTATTAGATGATACAATAGTCTAGATGATCTAGACAATAGTCACCTACTAGATACTTGGTCTATTATCCAATATCTACAATACTCGATGCATCCTATCTATATGATACCAATGCAAATAAATCCAACCTTTCAGCCTCTTCCTTGGCATTCTGGCAGCTTTATTCACTTTCACTCATCGCCGCATTTTCCTCTTTCGACAAAAGAATCGACTCTATCGATTGATCTTCAAGAATAAGTGGGTTAATGTTTTAAAATATCTTCTAAGATAAAATGTACTTAGATTTTTCTTAATTATCCAAAAAATTTAGCTTCTTTTCCTTCACCCTCTTCTTCGCATTCATCGTCGGCGTGGTCACCTATCCGAAAGGTTTTGGGAAGTATATCGCTGGACGGGTAAGTGATATAAAATATAATACGAGTAATCTAATATGTAAAAATGTTAGATAACTTTTTAAATCCTAAAAATTTCAGTTAACTTTCCGCGAGACAATGGCTGATTTTTTCAACAATTGCACGTGGGGAGCAAATGATTCAAGGTAGAGAGAAAAATTGATTTCAAAAGTCTTAGTTCTTTTTCTTTTACTGTAACCTTTAAGATATTTAAATTCGTTATCTATGTAGAGAATTTGCATAGAATTTGCATACGAGTTACGAGTTTGTAATTACCATTAAAAGAGATCTAAAACGATCGGCTATACTTTGATTTTTGGCTTTCTTTTTTTCAGTCACTTCAAATGCAAATTTCTAAACAAATTTCTTTACAAATTTCTATGCAAATTAACCAAATAGAATTGCAAGTATCAAAGCTTTATTTAACTTCATCGCTTTCAGAGCTTGCTCGAACACATTGCTCAATCATTGGATGGGCGGCGAGGAGAGAGATGTGCCGATCTTTCTCTCATTAGCCTGCTACATTGCGGTCTATGTGAGTACTATAACTATAGAAAATATCTATAAATTATCTAATTCTATCCAAATTTTTTTGAAAGAATCAGAGCTTGCTCCAGGATTTGCTTTTGATCATAAAAAGTTTCTTAGAACACATTGGGTCTGGCTCCTGATACCCTGACCTGACCTAGAGCCTAGCCTGGATCTGGGGCCACATTTGGGTAACTAAACCGGATCAATATCCAAAAATAGAGTCGCTTTCTTTCAAAACTAATAATGGATTCGAATTCCTCATCCTCGAAAACCCTTGATTGCAAATCTTTAGCCTAATCGGCCAAAAAAATGCTAAATGCTTTTATGGATAAAAATGTAATTCAACCAGTAAATGGATTAACCTGAAAAGCAGGATTCAAATTGTAATTTTAGTTCGTGCTGGTAGCGATTTGTATCAGCATCAATGTGCCAGCCGGAGTCTTCGTCCCATCATTCATCATCGGTGCGGCGTGTGGGCGCTTGACTGGAGAAACGATGATGTTGCTCTTTCCGCAAGGACTCCGCGGACCCGGCGGTCCACCTATCTACCCTGGACTTTACGCTGTTGTCGGTTCGTGTTAAGCTAATACATTTATATATATCGTAGCCGTTTACGAAACTCAGCCGTTAAAAAAAGGTTTGTTAGGGGGGAAAATTTTAAAAAGGGGGAAATCGTAGCCCACTATTTATATGGTCCAATACTAATATCTTTTTCTCGTTTAGGTGCTGCCGCGTACACGGGCGCTGTCACGCACACCCTCTCCGTAGCGGTGATCGTTTGTGAGCTCACCGGGCAATTGACCCCAATTTTACCCGTATTGGTAAGTAATTGAATACAATAATCCACGCGATTTTGTGCTCTTTAAAACAAACACAGTAATCAAAATGTCTTCGATTCTAATTCAGCTTATTCAGATCGCAATGTTGATGGGCAATGCAATTTGTAAATTTCTCCAACCGTCGATCTATGAGAGTATAATTCGAGTCAAGAAATACCCATATTTACCAGAGTTGCCACCAAGTCGATTCAGGTTGAAAAGAGAGTTTCATATTTTTAAAAAAAAAACAAAACTTTAGTGTTCACACAGTAAAAGTCGAGCAGATCATGGTTGAAGATGTGATCTATATCACAAAGGATATGACATATCGAGAGCTCAAAGAAATCCTTACATCAGCGCCACACTTGAGGAGTTTCCCCATTGTCACCGATCATAGTAAGGACTTTTTTCTTTTCTTTAGTTTTTCATTAACTTCTTCGTCGAGTTGTACTTTGTGCTTTGAAAATTGAAAATGACCTTTTCTGGCATCAGTATTACTCTTATAGTATCAATCTAATGATATAGGAAAGCGAAATGATGTCTATTTTTCATTGTGAGTACAAAGTACAGTCTTGTCTAGTGTTTTAGTCTTTAGAATCTATAGTTTGCATAGAGAAAACTCTATTTTTATATCTAAATACCTTTTTTTGAAAGTTAATCAAGTTATACAAGTTAAGAGTATACACGTCAAACTTTCTATAATAATCTTCTTTCATCTTTAGCCAACAAATTGCTGCTTGGCTCAGTCGCAAAGCGTTACTTGGTGATGTTGTTGAGGCGTCACGTGTTGATCTCTCAACAAGACAGTCGAACAAGTCGCCTCTCTCCGGCCGATATCATCAACACAATTCGGAGGACGTCGATGAGGTAAAGAAGAATAAGTGAAAAGCATATACTTTAATACAAGGTGTTCAATATTTATGGGGATCAGTAGATTACTAGGTTTCGAGCTCATTTTGTACAAATCTAATGCTAAAAAGGAAACACACTTATCAATACGTCCAATGTGAACAATTTTAAGTTACTTTTTTCAAGAATTCTTACCTTTTCCACTGTTGCTTGCCTAGAAGCGCCTAGAAGCGCCTAGAAGCGCCTAGAAGCGCCTAGAAACGCTAGAAAGTCGAATCAATTTAGTTTATCACAAACTCTCGTTAAGCTTTCTTGGAAGAACCAAAATTTGATTGGAAAATTGATTTAATGTGATTCTAACATTTTTAATTTTCTGTAGATTCGAAAACTGTTAAAGAATGAAGACTTTTTCATTTTTAAACAAGAACAACAAAGATAAAGAAGAAAAGAACAAGAACTAGGATCTGACTTTGGTGAAATTTGGTGATCGAGTTCTGATAAATCGATTTTTAGAATATCAAATTTAGTAAACAGTAATCTAGAATCTAGAATAATCTAGAAAATAATCTATTCTTTGAACTCCTGTGCAATGCTTTCTTGACGATTTTTTTTCATAAACCAATTTTGAGAGCCCTAAACAACTTGCGAGCTGAAAAGTTTCCATAAATATTGAACATCCTGTAGTATGTGTACTATACAATAAGCATAGTTATTGTACTATGCTGTAAACTCAAGCAAAACTTTCGAGTAACCCTTAAGCATTATGTCATTTGTCTAACACATTTGTCACGTTAACTGTCACGTTAACTGTCACGTTAACTGTCACGTTAACTGTCACGTTAACTGTCACGTTAACTGTCACGTTAACTGTCACGTTAACTGTCACGTTAACTGTCACGTTAACTGTCACGTTAACTGTCACGTTAACTGTCACGTTAACTGTCACGTTAACTGTCACGTTAACGCTCTCAAAACAATATTCATTGTGTCCAAGTCAAATTCAAAGCTAAACTTCACACAAAAGCTTCTTCGTTTCAAAAAAAAACTTGCAAGCATGATGAGTTTCCTGTTAACAATAAAATTTTCAATGTAACACTGAAGTCTCATTGTTAGCACTGATGAAACGATCAATTTTCATTTGATCATTTGATTTTCAACGATCAATTTTCATTTGATCATTTGATTTTCAACAATCAATTTCCTCTCAACAAAATACTCAATGTAATCACTCGAATCTTAGCACTTTAACCGCTCTTCAAGTGCAAGTGTCCAGCATCAGGTGAATCAACAAAAAAAATAAATGAAAAGGATTGAGTAGACTGGGGAAATTTTGAGATGAAATCGGATTTTTGAAGAGGTTGTTAGCTTGCAAATTGAAGAATTACAAATTACAAATTTAACTCAATACTTTTTAAAGTTTAAAGTCTATTTTAAAAGTTTTTGCATATTGTTGCAACCTCTTTTAACTTAAAAAGTCTCTTTCCGGTTTTATAGATCTCAAAATTTCTCATTTTGTGATCTTGTTCTTACATCTGTAAAACGGTAAAAGACTCAACTTGTTCTTTACGGTGTACATTGTGCTGAAAAAACGGAAACGCATCCTTTCTGGTGCACAAAAAGAAAAAATTTCGGGATAATAAGTCTTTTTTGGAGAAACGAGTGCACTAGGAAGTCTGGATTTCTATTAGTACATCGTACATCGCAAAGAACGAAGTAATTGGGGAGATTTCGGTTGAACTTCTTCTAAACTCTCACTTCAAACTGCACTCCACTCATCTCTAGCGATTCGGTTCTTTTTTTTCTATTTCTTTTCAAACTTTCTCACCTGTCACCTCGTTGCAAAAGTCGAGATTAATCAGTTGAATATTGTTATCATTTTTTTTGGTGCTTGTTGATCTTGTAGACTAAATTTGCATTTAAGCTTACTCAGGAAGCTCACGAACATGCGTGACGATTCGCGTAAAAAGCATAGAAACAAAATTGTTTCAAGTTTCAGGCAAGTCAAAGCCAAAGTCAGCTCTAGAACTATTGCAGCTCTGGCCCAGGTAAGTACCTGAAACTGGCAGAAAGCTGGCCAGCTTTGACAAGGCAAGACAAGACTAGATCAAAGTCAGATCTGGGATCAGGCTTGACTTGGCTCAAAAGCCCTAGAGTCAAGGTAAGACAAGGCAAGACAAGACAAGATCAAAGTCAGATCTGGCTTCAGGCTTGGCTTGGCTTGGCTCAAAAGCCCTAGAGTCATTCCTGAATGCATTCAAATCCTATGTGTTTACAAACTTAAATGCAAATTTACCTGTTTATAGTATCTCATTTAGATCATGTTTATAGATCAACAAGTATCTCATTTATTTTTGCTGTTTTAAAATCAAAAAAAAATGAAGATTTTAATATAGTAAACAATTTTAGACTCTCGAAGAGAGGGACAGCAAGGCGACAAGAACAAGAACAGAGGATTGCCGAGAGGGGAATCTCACGAGTCGCCTCGAATCGATCAGCTGAGGTGAGGGAAAGATTGGGGTTACTCTATAGAAAAGATTTGTACACTTAAACAACATTTACAAGAACTTACAAGAACATTTCATAACACTTATTAAGTGTATAAGGATTACTGTAACTAACAAGGAAATGCCCAGATATGGGGGTGACCGTTTGGGATGAGTGATACCTCATTCGATAAATCTAATGATAAATATTGATGACCAAAAAAGCTGCTTATCTGGATTTAAACACAGATTTCTGTGTTCCTCTCGGTCAGCCAAAGCTAAAGTCTAACCATGTCCATCCAGATCAGGCCAGGGTCTTAGGCCTTGCTTGACCCTGGTTTGCCCAAAAAAAACCATGAAAAATCATCATTGACCTAGCTGGATTATATGGATGGTCCGGATAGAACCTTGGCTTTAATAATTACAGCTTTCAATTCGAAATACTCATCTACAACTTGTTTTTTTTTTAGAAACCCAAAATCAAGGCCAACAAGGTGAGTGCTAGTTGAGATGAGAAAAGAAAAGACAAAAGAAAACCCAGTGAATTCCCTTATTTGCTGTGCTTTGGGATGCTTGTTTTTTTGATTTTTCGGATGCTTTAGTTTAGGTTATTGTAGAAATGAGGAAATTTCAGAGTGCACCCATGTTGAGTGTGACGAAAGAAGAAGAGCAATTTGATATGGTCAACGATCGGACATTCAGCGGGAATACGTACTTAAGGTAGAGATTCTTCGTGTACTTTGTGCTCAAAAGTAGAAACGCACGCTTCTGCCTCACTGAATCCTTGACTTTTCAAGTTCTTCACTTCACTTCACAAGTGAAAAGTGAAGAATTTCAAGCTTTCAGACTCCAAGAGAGAAAAGTGAAGAATTTAAGTGCGCCAGAAGAGGTGCGCTTAAATTTTTCGAGCACAAAGTACATGAATATAAATCTAGAATGAAACTATTCATGTACTTTGTGCTCAAAAACGGAAAGACACCTTTTCTAGCAAATCAGAGCTCATCTTTCTTTACATTGAAGGCATGATAATGCTTCAGTTGCGCCAGAAAGGATTTGTTTGCAAAGTTTGAGCACAAAGTACATAAAGAAATGGGAAAATGCTTAAAATTCTAGCATTTCACCCCTTCACGCTCCGAACAACGTTCCACTTCATGCCGTTTTCACTCGGCCATCCTCTTCAGAACTGCACAAGGTTTTTTAATAGAAAAATTTGAATAATTTTGAAGAATTCTTTTAGAAATAAATATCTAAAAGAATTAGATATTTAATTCTAAAGTGGATATTGATAATTTGTAGGATCAAAGTGAAGAGGAGCTGCTTGGACGGACGATTGACTTGGACGAGATCGCTATTGATTCGGCTCCATTTCAACTCGTTTTGGCCTCATCTTTGTACAAGGTAATACTAAAAATCTTTTAGATATTAGATTTTAAATATTAGCTAATAAATTCTTCAAATTTAAATGCCAGGTTCACACATTGTTCTCCCTTCTTGGCCTTTCGCATGCCTATGTGACGGACAAGGGTCGTTTAATAGGTGTCGTTGGGTTGAAAGAGGTTTGTTATAAGAAAAAAAATTGATAATCTATAATCTACTTTTAGATAATGATAGATAAATATCTAAAGATCATCGATATTTTTAATTTTAGCTTCGTGATGCTTTAGCGCATATTTATGTGAGGGGAGTATTGCCGGCGAAACCTGATCGAAAGCTGACCTCGGGGGTGATCGGTGTGATTCAACGGCATCAAAGTGATGAAGAGAATAAAGATGATGAAGAAGAGGATGGATATAAGGTAGAGAATAGGTTGAAATCGAAATCAATCAGAAAAACTATGTGGTTTTAAATGAATTCGGATTTGGAAAGACGATTTGATTCAAAAAAACCTAGTGAATGTTTTTCAATTTCCGTTTGGAGAACATTTGATGTTCTTCAAATGTTCAAAGTGTACAAAGTACTTTTGGTTATAACTTTCCATAGATTCTTTCTACGATTTGCTATCATTCTTTCTCTTTTTCTTTCTTCTCTTTCTTCCTTTCTCTTCCCCTTTGTTTATCCTCTTTCTTCTCTCGATAAAGATACCAAATAGCTCAATGGTTAGAGCATTTACGCGTCGGTTCATAAGCATCAGCAAAAAGGTCGAGGGTTCATCCCTCTCCGAAAATCTTTCTTTGCAATTCCTTACTTTACTTTATTGTCTATCAGTCTATAAATCTATATCTAAATCTATATCTATCATCAGTGATGAATATATATATGAAATAAATGTTCTCCCGCATTCGCGCAACTACTGATTGATTGATTGTATAGCAAAAAGGTCGAAGTCGAGGGTTCCCTCACTGGAAATCGTTCTTTTTACTTTACTTTATTATGTACAACTGTTCAATTACCATATCAAATTATACAATCAATCAATCAATCAATCAATCAATAGTTGCGCGAATGCGGGAGAACATTTCCTGTCAAAGATCCGGGAGATCATTTCCTATCGAATGATCGTAGATCGAACGACGAAAATCGTAGATCTTTTAAGTTTTGAGTACTTGTTACACCAATGAACATTTATGTGTTCCTCTTGAGTAATGCGTTTTCTAAAATGTACTTATTTGAGAAAACTATCGTAGTCAAATTGCTAGTTTGCATCAAATCAGCTTAAGTTTGGTATAATTCGATGATGAATCAAAATAATGTGAAATGATAATGTAAATGATGTAAAAACTGAGCTGATTTGATGCAAAATGACCGTTTAACTAGGGCGCTTTTCTCAAATAGGTCCATTTTACTTTACAAATACTTGTGAGGAATACATTCTATTTGTGAAACTAATATTGGATATTATCCTAATATTGTTCTAATATTTTCCTAAAATTGTCCAAGTACTAAAGCACTAAAGTTTTGAGTTGTTAAATGTTTTTAACAAAAGTATTTTAGTCAGAGAACGGTGACGTCTCGAATGGAAATGGGATCACAATCCGAGCGAATCCGACACAAAATTTCGGCAACACTCTCACCGTTCCGTCAAATGTTTAAATATTTAATGTTACTTTAATAGATTATTTACCGTATTCTCTCTAAAACCCGCCGAGCCGATTTGGTGACTATTTTACGGTTTCCAAGCTTTTGCAGAAGCTCAACACTCTAATCCCCCACTAGATCTCATCGTCAGCTACGTTTTCCGACGCCACATCGATAGGTTCTTATAAGCACTTTTCGAGATTTCGAGGAATTTCGGCAACGCTCAAGGTGCACTACTATTAGAGAGAATACGGTATTCTGTATTCTCTCTAATAGTATTGCCCTCTCTCCCTCGGCCCGGCCGAGCCGAGTTGATCACTATTTTACGGTTCCCAAGTTTTCACAGAAGCTTAACACTTAAATCCCCCACTAGATCTCATCGTCAGCTACATTTTTCCGACCCCACATCGATAGGTTCTGATAAGCGGTTCTCGAGATTTCGAGCAATTTAGGGAACGCTCAAGGTGCACTACTATTAGAGAGAATACGGTAACTAACTAAAAGCTTAGCTAAAAGCTTGTTCAGCTAAAAATCCTCTAAACAAATCAACAATTCCTTTTCTATTTCATAATAGACTTTGATGTGAATTTTATGCTCGAATTTGTAAACACATCATTTCTAGTGCAGTCATCACTTTTCTACATAACGTTACTGTTGGAAAAGTAAAGAATTCTGTGCCTTAGAAAGGGTGTGTTTCTATTTTCGAGCAAAAACTGTAGCTACAATTTTAGTGTTGAAAAGTTTTATCATTTCTTTTATACATAAAATTGTTTTGTTATCATTTGCCTACTTTTTGGCCCTGTAAAATGTTCGCGTTTTCTAAAAAAACGTGTCAACTTTCAAAATGATCCTAACTTTAACGGATTAAAGATCGATTTTTTTAGTTTTTTTCAAAAATTTATTCTTTAAAATCTCGAAAAAACCCTTGTAAATAGCTTTATTTCCTCAAACTTCTAGTCAAACGAATTCTAATTCTAATTTTTTTCCATATTTTGTTCATTGTTGTCAAAAGAACATTTCTAGGTAAGAAAAGTGAAAGATTACGGTAATTTTACCCATCGTTTACTGGTAGCTGAAATGATTTTAAAGAAGTTTACTCCAATTTTTTTCCAAAAAAAACCATTACTTAATGAAAATTACAGGTTTCTTGATAATCAAAAATGAAAGTTTTTTGATTTTTGATCATCAAATTGATTTGTTTCATTAGGGTAATTTTTTGTGCTTTTTTTTTATTGATTGTTGTTTTTAAAAGAACGCTTTATTTGTCTGTTTTGTGAAAATTTTTCAACCCGGTGAATCATTGAGTGAATGAGAAAGATTTCTTTTCTTTTGATGTCAATAAAATATTGTTTTTTTTTGATTAATACTTAAAACATCAAAGCAAAGTACAGGAGAGTTATACAAGACTGTCAATTATGAGACTAGACTTATCGTTTTTTTTTATTCAAAACCCCTTTTATATCGCCGTATTTACTTTGATATCTTATTTACTTTTTGCTATAAAATTCTTTTCCACCCTAAGTCGCATCCAGATTTTCAAAGCCTCTTTGAAAATTGTGGAAAGTCTTAGAAGTACACGTAGTGATCCTTATCAAATTTCGGTCGGTTCTCATCCTCATCACCTCTCTCTTTATCATTCTTTTAACCGTATTAGTAGGGTTTGGATCTGGTATCTTCTCGTCTGTAGGAAAATTCAAAGTAACTTGATTGTATCAGTAACTTGGGAAAGTTGAAATAGACCCATGGGCTCATTGTTGTTTAAAAATGTTCAGAATTCACCTCTAATTCCTGATCAATAAGCACTTCCATTGCTCCGATGAAGGCTTCACGGATGTCATCGCCGTCCAAAGTCAATGCTGAAGATTGTCAGGGTTTAAAAAAAGTCAATAATTGTCTTACAAACTAGTTACAACCGATGTCTACTATGGATCGGTCGATCGATCAAAAACTATCATTACATACCATGTTCGGAGATTGTTGGCCTTGGAACAAAGAGAGGAATCATCATCTCATCATCCTAGAATAAAGTATACTTTTATTGACTTGATTGACTTTCTTCTGTCAATCTCTTTCATCAAAATTTCAACGTTTCTAATTGATGGTAGTAGAACTTTCGAAGTGTCAAACAAGGAACGAACGATGCAAATATCGCGACGAAGCGCTTTGCTGAATTGGTATTGATGTTAGCATTAATAAATATCATCAAAGAAAAAGTTAAATACCTATCAGCATCTTTCGAGTCTTTCAGGCGTTGAACCGCTTTCTTGAAATAACTAAAAAGTTAATAATATTATAAATTAATACACAAATACTTGTTGATGATGAATCGTGCGAAATCAATTTTAGCCTGGATTGGGATGTTCCAATGGGCTTTTTGATGAACTTCATCGAAAAGTTCCCCCCAATGCTGAACAAGTTCTTTGAGAATTCATATGGTCGTTTCCTTGCTTGGCTCAAGAATCATCACAGTTGAAAAGCCAAATATTGACACTCAAACACCTTTCAAAATATTGCATTCATAAGTTCATCGATATCTTTATCTTCACCTTGGCAATCGAGCTAGAGCTCTCTTTTTGCTGATCTCAATGTTTTTTTCTTTCTTTTTTTCTTCAACCTCACACTCGTCACTCCTTTGCAAATCCTCTCCCGTCCCTTCAACGATTGATAGAATCCTGAATGGGCTCAATGAATTTTAATCAAATTTCAATACTTTTCCAAGACATTTTCAGCAATTCTTGGTGACTACCAGTCAGCTGTCAGCCGACAAAGGGTTCGCTCTTCTTCGGTTAATGCGATCTTTGGCTCATCATTTTCAGCCAAAGCAGAGCACTCCACCGTTGGCACCAAATAGAAAATGTGAGATATGATCTAAAAGTTTATCTATTGGTATTAAATAAAAAAAATACTTGAACGACGCGATAGGTTTTCCCGAGGTCGTTGACGTCCAATCCTTCCAAAAGAAAGATGACATGGCATCTAAAATCTAAACATCTAAACATCCAAAGCTAAAATCTAAACGCCCAAAGCTAGAATCTAAAATATAACATCTAAAATAAAAGTTGATCAAGTAAAGATGTAAACCTGATGGAAATATTCGGAATGTCCTTTTGATCAATCAAAGCTGGGAAATTGGTTGGCATTTCCGATTTTTCTTGACAAAGAAGAAGGATGACTTGCTGTAAAGATTTACTTACAATTGAATATCGAGAACATCTCGAGGTTATTTCACTTTTAAGAAATTAAGCAAAAAAACTTAAAGAAGTTATTGAAGTTATATGAAGTTATTGCTACAACACCTCAAGACATCTGAGCGACTGCTTTAGACGATGGGGCTCCGAGTTGGCCTTTAACGAGGGAAAGACGCTAAATCGAGAGAATTAAATAGAAAATTCAAAAACTCACATTTTGAGAATCTCCGGAAGCACCATATCTGGTGCAAATGTCGCCAAATATTTCAGAATTATGGCTGGTTCCTGAAATTTTTGAGATTGAATTACCACAAAATAATTTCACCGTTCTGTGACTCTTATCGAAAATGCTTGGAAGGATGATTGGGAGAGTTGAAGAAACGATCGTTTTCAAGTCTTCATCACCCAAGTGACACTCTGATGATCTCTGTAAATCAAGTTCCATAAAAAATTGTTGAAAGTTTTTAAAAATAAGTTTTGAGCTGGAAACGAAAAAAAATAAACGCACTTTACAAGCAAATCGCAGTTGCAAATACATTTCGAGTGTCCCTGTAGGGGCACACTTTTTTCCGACGTTTTTTGCCCATAACTTTCTTCAAATTTAACTTTTTCGACTGCTTTAGTTATCATTTTGTTTCTTACATCAAAACAAACCTAATGACCTAATAAATCTGATGATCTAATAAGTTTGAATCTTTTAAATAGTACATGGGGCACTTGATGCAAAAAGTTTTCGTTTAATAGTAGTATATAATAGGCGTTTCTAGGACAGCCGATTTTTCACCCACCACCCCCGATTCTACACATCAAAAAATACGGTACAAACGGTTAAAAAACCTGTATTTTCACAAAAAATTTCATATAAAATCATTGTGCAGAATTATCCTCCCCCAGACCTGGGATAGCCCAAAGTACTCCATCCCCCTCCAAAACCAGGTACCAATTTTTAGCCTTCCAATCGCAAAAAAGTCTAAATTTAGCAAATTATCCCACAAAATCATATGAGACAATTTTCAAAGCTGCCATACCCCACCAGACCTGGCACAGCCCAAAACCTCCACCTCCCGGATTGACCATTTGCTTGAAATTCAGAGTCCTGTTTAAGAAAAAAGCTACAATTTTAGCAATAATTTTAAGGGCTATATCCTAGGACAATTCTAACATCCTTCAATTTAAGACCAAAGTAGAAATTTTTTTCACATTAAAACATACATAAATTCAACTAATTAAAAACTTGTTTATTCATAAATAAATTATTTTCAAACAAAGATTACTCTCCAGCATTTAGCATTTCAGCTAGTTTTTTTTAAGTTTTGCTTGATAGCGCTTATTTATCGATCAAGCTCTTCGGTAGGACTGTTGAAGCCTTTGAAGTCAAGTCCTTTCTCCTCCATTCGATCTTTCTCGGGCTTAATTTGTTCATTGGCCATGTCGATCTTAGACAGCAGATCCCATTTCTTCAAATACTTCTTTGCCATCTCCAAACGCGTTTTTTCATCGCATTTTTCCCATGCATCGATGTGAACTGCTTCCCAATACACCGATGAATCATTGCTGAGAAGGGCTTCCTTAACATTTGTGCAAGTAGCGTACGCTTTGGGCATAAAATCAAGGATTGCCGCCTCCTTGGTGTCTTTCCACTGACCTAAATAAAAATTACTATTCTTTTCCTAAGCCATTCAAATCTATATTTTAAAAATCAACTGACCGCAATTGTCAGGATGTAAATCATCGATAAAGAGAAACGCGCCAAGCAAGAGAAGTTGCACAAGGACTTCCACGCCAACGTCTTCTTCTTTTTCGATTTTGGAAATGGGAACAAAATCGTCATTAAATATAGATTCGACTTTCCTCGCAACAGTTGAAAGTTCATAAGCCTCACTATAAGTTTCTTACAAGTAAATTTCTTCGGTTTTTAAAAAAGTCTTGAACTTTTTTTCACTTCAGCATTTTAAAATTATAAATTTTGATACGTTCTAGCCATAAAACCTAATCGAAAACCTTGCCAAGACAATGGAAAATAAAAGATTCAACTTACCACAATAATCGCGTTTCGATCCTTCAGGTCTGCTTCTTGCAGAGTTGTTGCAGCTCCAGCTTCAAGATCTTTCAATTATAAATTTTAATAGGTTCTAGCCATAAAACCTAATCGAAAACCTTGCCAAGACAGTGGAAAATAAAAGATTCAACTTACCACAATAATCGTCTTTCCATTCTTCGGGTTTGCTTCCGGCAGAGTTGTTCCAGCTGCAGCTCCGAGTTGTTCCAAAGTTTCATCATCGCGACTGACGTAAAGCTCTTGATAGTCCAGATTGACTTGCAAAACATCACGGATTAATCGACGTATATCGTCTACTGTCGACTAAATAAATCCGTTTAAAGATTAAATAAACTAAAAGTGAACCCCGGCAACAAAAGTGAGACTATTGACGCCTCCAACGTTATCATCATTGTGATCTCGCAGTTGGACCATCAGGGCGATTCGAGCTTCCATCTAAAAGATAAATGATTAATCAAATTGTTGTTGTGAAAGTAGAAAAGGAGTTGCTTCGCTGTTGCCTGCGTCCGAGTTTTCAAAATTTTCACTCATCTCTGCAAAATGAAAATCTTAAGAAAGTTGCAGAGAAGAAAACACTGCCAAAAAATAAGTTAATTCTTAAATCAAGACCATCGATTACAACTAAACTAGGTAGGTAGGCAAAACGGTTGAAACTTTGTACAAATTTATTAAAACAACCGCAAACTACTGATATTTTTTTCTGATGATGAAACTACTGATGAAAGTTTTTCAACGCTTTAACGGCAAGAAAAATAATCTCAAAGGAAGTTAGAAACAACGCACCCCTTATGGTACATACATATTACAAAGACAGAAAGTTAAATATATTGATTTTGTAACATAACGGTGAACGAAGTGGTTACAGACATGAAATAATAAAAAACAAACATAACAAATAATAAAAAAATCAAAAATAAAGGCCACATCAATTTCCTCCATCTTCCTTCTTCTCCTTCTTCTCATTCTTTCCTTCTCCCTCGCTGGCTGTCTTTCTCTTCAGAGCTAAAAATGATTTAGCATAGATTTTTTAAATAAATTTGCAAAACTTACATTCGTTGCCTTTTGGTGGCTCCGCTACTTCGCGTATATGGTTTCTGATATACTCGATGTATTCGTCCAAACGGACGGCTTCCTTCGTCTTGCCGGCTTTGTCGTCCTCTCCGAATTTCTTTGCGATGGCTGGGTCGCTCTGCACTTGGTCAAGGGCTTTTGCAATATTGTCCTCGATTTTCCATGTAGTGGTGACATATTGATTGAAAGGCTCTTTAACTTCCTTCTTGCACGCTTTTTTTTCGGCTTGGACCTGAAATTAATGGGTTTGTTTAGTCTTTAATTCGAATAAAGGCTGTTTGTGTTCTTAGTTGTAAATAAAAATAATTACCGTAAAATCGACGACCTTCAATTCGTGCGCCAGACCTCCCTCCAGAGTTTGAGTTTCGACGTATCCCCAGTTGGCCTGATTTACCAACCCAAGATCTTCTAAGCCTAACAACCAGACAAGTATCTCCAACTGTTTCTCCATTACTCCTCTGCTCTCTTTATCGATCGCTCGCCATTTTTCTTCATCCTTGTCTAAACTAGATATATTTAATTGAAAATATTTGTGAAATTTAACCTTTAATGCCCTGCATCGCAGCCTCAACCGACCGTCCGTCACGTGTCCAGAAACCATGAACTAAATTATTAGAGTTTACGCTTAAAATCAAAAATGAGCCTTACTTATCTTTGTTGCCAAATACACGTATCCACTTTCAGCTGCATCTCGTATAACGAGGACCTCTTCTGATCCAACGTTGATGAGACTGAGCAGACGGTAGACGAAGATCTCACGAAGATCGACGTAATGAAGATTCTTGCTCTTGAGCTCCAGACCCGAGTTCATGCCAGCCATGAACTTGGCATAGTAGGCAGTAGACTTGTCGTCCCACTCCAAATTAACGCGACAGGCAGTCTAAAAAGTTAGAATCGTTCGGAGAAAACGAATTTACCTGGATACCAGCACCTTCAACTATTGCACAAGTCACAGATGCCTGGGAACATCTCTCCTCGAAGTAAGCTTGAACAGCTTTTAGAAACCATTTTTTCTCCATGTGAAGGAGCCAAAAGCCGGTCCTGTTGGCCTGTTCATTACGAATCCGATTGAACTCGCGATACGCGGAGAAGAAACGGGCTTGTTCAAGAGTCTCCAAGTACTTAGCAGCCTTTTCTGCAATCAACAGCAAATTTTTACGGAGGTTCCTATCGGCCTTTGATCCCCTCGATGTGGATCCCCCGCGGATTTCCTTCTCGCTCAGAGTCATGAGCTTGTGCACTTCCTTCTGATAGTCCTCCCATTCTCCAAGCATTGCATGTTTCTGAAATACATAATTTTCAAGTCTTAATCGAAAATCTCGGCTAGGGAATGTCAAATAAAAAGATTCAACATACCACAACCAGCGTGTCTCCATGCTTCACCCTAGTTTCTTTCAAAGGAATTTCATCAAGTGCCGTGAATTGTTCCACACGTCGATCATCGCGATTGATGAAAACTATTTGATATTTCGGATCGACTTTCAAAACAGTATGGATATGATCTCTCAAATCCTTTGCCGTCGACTAAATAAATCCATTTAAAGATTACATAAACTAAAAGCGAACCGCGTCACCAAAAGTATGCATCAAGATGTCTCCAATGTCCGCATCATCCGCATCATGCAGCCGAAAAAGCAGTTGGACCATCTAAAAGATAAATGAATATATTTAGAAAAGAATTGAAAGGACGTGCAAAAATGTGAAATTAGACTATAAATTGAAATATTCAGAGTAAAAATGCGAGAGACTCAGGAAGCCACCCGGCAAAAGCTAAATGCAGATTCGGAATTCGCGTAAAAAGCGCTAGCGGATAGGATATGCCTCATTTTAAAACCATCGGATAGGCTCTGTCTACTATAAGTTGGTGCAAAAACATTATAGATTTTACGGAGGGGGAAGGGAAGTTATGAGCGAGTCGAAATAAAAAGTTGCACAATACCACACGACTCCACCACAAAATGGAGAAAAATGAAAAGAATGGCAAATGGGGAATTTTGTGCGGGGTACGGTAGGACATCCACGCTTTAGAAAGCGCGCCGCACCACTTTCGCATCAGCCCCTTTAAACCGCACGTAAATAGGAACCTAACCACATATTGACTGTAAATTTGCTGGAAAAATTAGCTTTTTTGTGATTTATAATGGAATGGGATTTCGGTGAGCGAGAAATTTGGCGTATGAAAAATGCGTAGGCGATGAAAAATGAATATTTTATAACTTTTTTTAGGCTTTTTGCGTATTTTAGAGTTAAAAATAGCAAAAAAGGGGGTAAAAATTGAGTGCGGGATTTTTGGGTATATGGGTGTGCCAGAGGCGGCATATATGTGTATACTACTCTTATCGAGAGCTCGATAATCAATTCTAGTTAAAGCCCAATAAACGGGGCCTTGAAGGTTATAAAACAGTAGAATTAAAGTTGTGATATTTAGGTTGTGAATTTGAAAGCGCTGTTTGAAGTACGGGATCTGAGTTGGGACACCGCTTCTGTAATCTTTGATCAATGTCAACAACGGGAGCCATTCAAGATTTATCGAGCATGGCGTAAGTAAGCATTCATCTTTGCATTGGGATTTCTCGCTCACCGAAATCCCATTCCATTATAAATCACAAAAAAGCTAATTTTTCCAGCAAATTTACAGTCAATATGTGGTTAGGTTCCTATTTACGTGCGGTTTAAAGGGGCTGATGCGAAAGTGGTGCGGCGCGCTTTCTAAAGCGTGGATGTCCTACCGTACCCCGCACAAAATTCCCCATTTGCCATTCTTTTCATTTTTCTCCATTTTGTGGTGGAGTCGTGTGGTATTGTGCAACTTTTTATTTCGACTCGCCCATAAGTTTCCTTCCCCCTCGGTAAAATCTAGAATGTTTTTGTAGCGCGTTTTGAAAGTACTCGCTTGCCCTCCCTTCTTTTTATATAATTTGCCCATAGTTTGTTGTTTAGATTTCTAAAATGGTTTTTTTTAGATGGAAATCGAACTGTATGTCTATCTGCAAGATGACACGGGTGGTGTTGGAGGCTTCAAGACTTTTACTTTTGGTGCCACGGTTCGCTTTTAATTTATTTAATCTTTAAACGGATTTATTTAGTCGACAGTACACGATTTGAGGAAACAAATCCTTGCTGCTTTTCATATCCCTCTGCAACATCAACAAGTTTACCTCGTTCGCGCTGAAACTGAAACTAAAAAGGAAACACGGGAACAACTCAGAGGTGGTACTCTGCAAAAAGCAAATGTGACGAATGAAAGCAAGATTGTTGTGGTAAGTTGAATCTTTTGTTTAACATTCCCTAGACGAGATTTTCGATTAAGACCTGAAAATCATATATTAAAGTGTGAATTTTTTCTTTTCAGAAGCACGCAGATCTTCAGTGGTGGCCGCAGTACAAAAAATCTGTTGAGATTGCAATGAAGTCATCGGGCCGTGAACGAATGTTAAATGCGCAAGAGGCCGTCAGGCTGCACATGCGATTGATGGAAAGTGGCTTTTTCGATGTCTACACCAGCTTCAACTCTTTTCGCATGGAAAATCAGCATGAGGTGACCTATTGGGCTGACGGAAACTTGATTTTGATGAAAAAAGCCGTTAAAAGCCATTTTCGTGCCCAACACTACAAACTCAAGGACGCCAAGGACGAATCTGACTTCATTTGTCGCTTTGAATCTCGACCGACGGATCTGGGAGGCACTCGCAAAAACACCCTTGCTTTTGTCCGGCTTCATGGAGAGATGGAAGAGACCAAGTACAATGTGAAGTAAGATTTCTCTAATTTCGAGCAATTTAATTATCACAATTTGTTTAGATGCCATCACTTTGGATCTCGAGCATGGAGCAATTCTGGAAAAGGGCAACCTCCGGACATAAAAGAATTGTACTGCTACAAACTGCTCGAATTGATCGACGTAGGACCGCATTCTCAATTCATCCTTCCAAAAAAAGTCGTTGACAGCAAGACTTCCATGTAATAATCTTTACCTTTTTTCTCTTATTTACGTATAAATTTTAGGTACATCGCAACAGAATGGCATGACGATTTTGTTCCCATTTCCAGGATCAAAGAAGAAAAAGATGTTAGCGTGGAAATCCTTGTGCAACTTCTCTTGCTTGGCGCGTTTCTCTTTATCGATGATTTACATCCTGACAATTGCGGTCAGTTGATTTTTAAAATATAGATTTGAATGGATTAGGAAAAGAATAGTATGTTTTTATTTAGGTCAGTGGAAAGACACCAAGGACGCGGCAATCGTTGATTTTATGCCCAAAGCGTACGCTACTTACACAAATGTTAAGAGAGTCCTTCTCAACAACGTATTGGGAAGCTATTCATCGATGTATTGGGAAGCAGTTCACATCGATGCATTGGAAAAATGCGATGAAAAAACGCGTTTGGAGATGGCAAAGAAGTATTTGAAGAAATGGGATCTGCTGTCCAAGATCGACATGGCCAATGAACAAATTAAGCCCGAGAAAGATCGAATGAAGGAGAAAGGACTTGACTTCAAAGGCTTCAACAGTCCTACCGAAGAGCTTGATCAATACATAAGCGCTATCAAGCAGAACTTGGAAAAACTAGCTGAAATGTTGAATGCTGGAGAGTAATTTTTGTTGAAAATAATTTATTTATGAATAAACAAGTTTATGATTAGTTGAATTTGTGTATGTTTTATTTATCGAGCATGGCGAAAGTAAGCATTCATCTTTGCATTGGGATCTATTGTTCACTGTTTATTAAAACTTTGATGTTTAGTTGTGAGCAATGCCGCTCAAAACGACGATTTGAATCACCGCGCAAAAGGACGAACAGATGCAGGCAAGTTTAAATTTATTTAATGGTTTGTATTTGTTTGTTTTTAGGGGTGTCAGTTTACAGCAGCACTAAGGGATCATTTCATCATGTCATCAATTCCCTGCTCGTCTACAAGTGGTTATCGTACACAACGAACCTCGGTTTCTGGGGCATTTCTAGGGGAATTACGCGATCTATTGCCAGCATTTGAAAACTTTTCACTCACGCAAACAAAGGATTGAATAAGTAGTTGCATTGTACATTCTCGTAAATATCTTTCTTATTGTTGTTTGTTTGTAAAATTTTGATTGTTATTGTCTAGGAGTTTGTCATTTTTATTGGAATAAATCGTTTTATCTGATTACCCAATCACGAGCAAAACGCTATTGCGACGTTTATTCTTTTAACCTGTCGATGATCTTTAACTATCAAGCTGATATTTTGAACCTGTCTTGTTACAGTTATGAGGAGTTCCACATTATGAACACGATGGCCTTTTGAATCGCTCTTCGTCAACTTCACATCTGGAACTCGTTGACTTTTATTGGAGACTACTCCAACAGCGCTGGCGGTACCTATCGCAATAATCATGATGAGCAAAACTGGGGACGACAAAATAGTGGTGGCTATCAACACGTAGAACATGAAAATCGTGGTGGACAAGTCAGAACTCCACTAAAGTAACGCGCATACAGTTAATATACAGTAATTAATCTATACAAATTGATTTTAGCAACCGTTGGAGAAACACTGACGATGAACCTCAAGCTGAAGTATGAAGCCAGCAGCTTCCAAGAGGTACTAGATTTGAATGTACAAAAATAATTTATTACTAGTTTAGGTGAAAGCTCGGAACAGGAGCTCTTCTCAGGAATGAACTCGGGGATTAATTTCAACAATTATGATGAAATTCCCGTTGAAGCAACTGGTGAAAATGTGCCACAACCTGCGACTTTGGTATATTATTTTTGTATTTCAAATGTGATCGCGCATCTTAGTTCTCTGAGTTGAAGTTGCACCAATGGGTCAATGAAAACATCAAATTGTCGGGTTATGAGCGTCCGACACCCGTGCAGCAGTACAGCATTCCGGCATTGATGGATAATCGAGACCTGATGTCTTGCGCGCAAAATGGATCGGGAAAGACTGCTGCCTTTCTAATTCCATTGATCAACCACATTCTTCAGGTTTATATATAGCTTCATACAAATAATTATGTATATTTATTTAGAACGGACCTGAAGCAGTTTATCACGAAGCTCCTGGATGCAATGGTCGGAAGAAACAGTTTCCCTGTGCTCTTGTCCTTTCGCCAACTCGTGAATTGTCACTTCAAGTAAAAGATTTAATGCATGGAATTGGCAACTTCTCATCTTAGATCTATAATGAGTGCAGAAAGTTTGGCTATCGTACACCCATAACTTCGGCAATTCTCTACGGTGGTCACGAAAATTATCAACAACAAATCAGCAAACTTCGGGTAAGGATTTTGGAACTCAAAATACACTTACAAAAAAAGTCGTTATATTTGTTGTTATTTAGCTTGGTTGCCACATTCTTATTGCCACCGATCGTATGCTAGACATGGACTTTGAGCCTCAAATTCGACAAGTCAGTTTTAATACATCATGTATTTCATTGATGTGTTCGCTTTTAGATTGTCGAACACTCAACTATGCCAGAGAAGAGGTATCGAGTGACTGCTATGTTTTCTGCTACGTACCTGGAGGAAATTTAGGTGAGTTTTGTTCGATAAGCATTAATAATATTTTCTCAGATTCTGGCTCAAGCTTTTTTGGTGCCCAATTACGTATTCTTGGCTGTCGGAGGTTTGCGTGATAATACTCTGCTGTAGCAGTTGGTCGTATCTTTTTTAGGCAACGAGGCATTGACGGTAGTGTTCGTGGAAACAAAGCGTGGTGCTTCGGATCTCCAAAATTACCTGGACCGTAAGAACTATGTTGTGGTGGCTATTCATGGAGATTTGAAGCAATTTGCCCGAGAACAGAGTTTGGAGCGTTTCAGGTTTTTTGGTCAAGTTTTCCTCGATTCGTTTAATTTTAGATCAGGGAAAGCAAATGTGATGGTGAGGTTCTTTCGAGTGTTGTCCGATCAATCAAGATAGTTTATTTTTTACTAATTAATGGATTTAGGTTGCAACGGCTGTAGCCGCCCGTGGTCTTGACATCCCAAGTGTGAAACACGTAATTAATTACGACTTGATGAATATGTGCATCGTTAGTTTACAGTGTATTGAGCTATTTAAAGTGCATTTTGGGTATTGGACGTACTGGACGTGCTGGCAATATTGGATTGGCGACTACTTTCTTCAACGACAAGAACACGCGGCTAATAACGATCTTATCAAGCTGATAATTGAAGCTAATCAAGAGATTCCAGAGTTCCTTTCGACGGTTTGCTGTCTCTTTTCTTGACTATTCATTTGAATGTTGTAGGTTTCGAACGATGCTAATCACTATGGACAAGCAAATTCGCGTGAACGTGGAAGCCGAGGTGGACCACGCAATATGCCTCATCGCAATTATCGGATTCAAAAAAAAAACCCGGAAGCCACTATGAGCCTTCGCCAGGTTTCAACGTAGTTGTCTATTCTTACTTTTGCTTTAGCTGAGTCTTCAAGGAACGGCTTCCGCCCAAAACCCACCCAGAACAAAGATTGGTGGGATTGAACTGCCTCACGTAAAAATCTATTTCAATAGTTTTTTATTTGTCTTTAATTGATTTTTAAGTGTGTTTGATTGCTATGTTTGTGGCTCGAGTTTTATTCCACTCTGCGTCTAATTCCATATCGTGTTTGTGGAATTATTGGTCACTTGTGAAAACCCCTTTGCCCTGTGAAATGTGGTGTTCTTCCTTTAATTGTATTGTTTTTGTGTATTTCATAAATGGTTTTCAGAAGAAAATGGAATTGAGCTGGGGTGTATACGTGCGCTCATATTGTTGATAGGAGCTGAAGTGGAATGTGATTATCGTCATTAAGAATGGAGAAGGTTGAGAGCGACCTTGGCGGTCAATTCGCCGATAGAGAAGAGGTACATATTCAAGCAAACATGAACCAATAATTTAACCTTAAGAACCTTAAGGCTAGTAATTCGCCACCACCAAAACTTTACGTCGACACCTCTCACACCTCCAGTTTCTTCGAACAGCTTGATTCATTGAGAAGGTCTTTTAAAATTCGATTCTGATTCAACAAAGTTTTAGTGACCGTTTATTATGTGACGTTTCACTGGTACCAGTGAAACGAGTCTCGCTTGACAGACCTGAAACTCCTTCGAACGTTTGTAAAGGCTCGCCAATTTATGCACACAAGTAAGATTTTTAGTCAGCACTCCAACTGCAATTTTAGGGTTATTCTATCTTCTACATCTCCCTATTTTTGTGCCATGTTTGCAACTTCCAATATGATTGAATCGAAAGCTAGCACTGTAGAATTACATGATATGGATGAAGAGGTAAGTTAACACAAGTTGTATATGTACACTACGTGTTGATAGCTTTGAATTTCATTACTTTTTATTGGTTTCAGGCTCTTCGCCAATTGATCGACTTTATTTACACAGGTCAACTCACAATAAATTCAAGTGGAAAATTTGTATATTGTCAAAGCAAAACTTTATTTAGATTTAAGCCATGCCCTTCTAACAACAGCCTCGATGTTGCAACTAAATTCAGTTAAAGATGCTTGTGCAAAGTATGGACTAAAGGTTCACCGAAAAAGCGAACGTTTAGCTTTTTGATTGATACAATAACGCTTGGAAATGTCATATCTTTGCTCGACTTTGCCTGCATTTATAATTGTACTCAACTATCAGCGTCTGCTCGTAATTATATTTGCAAGAATTTTTGGTATGTTTTCATTACCTTCCAAAAATATTGTTTTTCAGTCATCTGGTAGATTCTGATGAGCTTTTAACGCTGGATTTTGAACGATTCTGCAGTTTAATCTCGGATGATCGCCTAGTTTGTGGTGAATGTGGTGAAGAAGAGGTTTATCGAACGGCCATCAGATGGATCCAAGCAGCACCAGAAGAACGCGAACAATATACACCAAAGTGAGTGATTTTCGTAAAGATTTTGTGAAATACAAACGTCTTTTTGCATAATCTGCATTTCTTAGGTTGTTGTCGCAAGTGAGACTTGGCCTCTGCTCCGCAGACTTTCTAGCGGAGACAGTTTTCAATGAGCCAGTTATTAAAAATCAGCAAGAGTGCAAGGTAGATAAACTTGTTAACGATTTTCTATTCTAACATTTCTTTAAGGATATTCTTCTGGAGGCAAGTAAAGTACATCTACGCCGAGGGCGACTTTCCCCATCTGCGTCATCACTTCGTGAGCGGTTTGTCCGACCCCGACAACAAATTGGATCGAACAAGGTTTGATTAGTGTATGATTCAGAAATATTGTGGTTTGTAGATTGTGATAGTCGTCGGAGGTCAGGCACCAAAGGCAATTCATAATGTTGACGCCTATGATCCAACTACAATGCAATGGACTTCTTGTTAGTCTTCAATCAATTTTATTCTAAAAAATAGCTTTAGTGAGCCCTTTATCGCAAAGACGTTGCCGATGTGGTGTTGCCCTAATCGATCGTCATATCTATGCTGTTGGTGGTTTTAATGGAGCTCAGCGAATGAAATCTGTTGATGTGTATGACACTATTAGGTTGGTTACTTTGATTGCCCATATGCATTTTGTTTTTAAATAATTTTTCCAAACAAAAAAATTTAGGAATCAATGGATCCCTGGGCCACCTATGAGGTATTAGTTTGTGATACAAAATGTTATGTGAGTATCGAGTTTACTTGTTAAGTTGTTTGGTCTTGTAATCAAATAAATTTTAGGCTTCGTCGGGGAACTCTTGGGGTGACCACTCTCAACGATCAGCTATTAATTGCTGTAGGAGGTTTCGATGGAGCAACAGGGATTGCAAATGCTGAACTGTTGGATCCACGAACAGGTTCGCTAAGTTGTTTTGCAAAAACTATTGTTGTGTTTAGGAGATTGGTCAGAACTTGCCTCGATGATAACGCGTCGATCGTCGGTTGGCGTGACGTCTGTTGGCTCTAGTGTTTATGCGGTTGGCGGATACGATGGTCAAAGTAGACATTGTTTGAATACGGTATGTCTTCTTAAACTTTTCAAGAATAACCAATTCTTTTAGGTAGAAGTTTTTGATCTGCGAGCAAATCGTTGGCGTGCTGGGAAACCATTACGCGAGGTAAGTTTTGATTTACAGCTTTTCTTAAAATTGCATTAGGTTCGATCTGGAGCTGCAGTATGTTCTCTTAATGGTTTAATCGTTGCTGCGGGTGGTCACGAGGGAGCAACTGTGAGAGATACCGTTGAGGTTTGTAACATTTTCGTATGTAATTATTCAAAAGAAAATAGATCTATAATCCTGGGGTAGATGATGATTGGGCATTGATTCCAAACATGAGCGCTCCAAGACGAAATGCGGGTGTACTTTTTGTGAATAGGTAATCAAGCTTTTGAGTAAACATAATACATTTATTGCAGCTCTTTAATGGTTTTCGGTGGCGATGAGGGAGATTCTCATTTATTGGATTCGATTGAAACATTGACAATGGATATGGGTAGAGGACAACGGGCAGAGTTTGCCGGAAGATGGCAAGTAATAGAGGTACTTTCAATTTTCTTTAAAAATGAGCATTTTATTTAGTCAACACTTCCGCAACCTCGATCATACAGTGGATTAGTGCTTGTCGATAAGCCGTAGCTAAAATTTAGTTATTATCTTTAAGCATTTGTTTCCATGGATTTCATGTTTCTGATTTTTTTTCTGATCTAGTCTTTCAGTTTTTATTTTTGTTGTCTGAAATAAAAAAAATTCTATTTCTTTACTGGTACGTAACGCGTTTGAACACGTTTGAGATACTCTTGGGTGTAAAAGCACACAGCTCGATTAAACACACATTTTAAGCTTTTCCAAGTTGATGACAACTTCCTATAAGCTTAAATGGACGCGGTTTTTGATCCAGCAAAAGTAAAGTTTAAAATTGAAGTTGAATGAAGTTGAAGAAACTCACGGAGAGCGCCGTCAATGCATTCCGGCAATCGAAGTAACTATTTTGAAAAAATTTGATAACTGTTTCAATGTAGCCCAGCAATAGAGGCACTCGAACACGAACATATGGCCATGGTTAAACATATCAACGAAGATACTTTATTTGTGATAGCAAGGTTTAAAGCTTTCAATACAATACAATGTTGTTGGGAAAGATTTTTCCAATTTTGTTTTTAATCTTTTATCTAAATATCGAGTAGAAGCAAATAGAAAATGATTTGTTTTGCGTGTGAGATGTAGTTTAAGCAATATGTATGCAAATTTATTATCAATTCAAATTTGCTCAGTGAAAATCTCGTGGTACTGTACAATCTCATAGATGAAAAGAGGTCAGCAAGAAAAAAAATGATTACCCAAAGATAAAAGGCCAAGAAATCATAGTTTGAACATGAAGTATTCCGGGAAATTAATGCAAGTGCACTAGAGAGCTATAAATATTCAAAGAATCGATACAAGTTGTAAAAATCGATCAATTAGCAGCCGCCCATGCCTCCAACTCGGCCATAGTGTCCTGTTTTTGGACTTTTCCCTTTGAACGAGTGATAGGCCCGGAAGGAACGGTGGGAAGATCGGAAAGGGTGTCCATTTCTTGATCCGATTGTCGAGATGGAAGAGATGGAGCTTGTTTGGCTTCCTAAATGGTAACAATTGTGATTGATTATGAAGATGGTAATAATAGGTCTACTATTGTGTAAAACCCAGTCCATTTTCTCACTACACTATGCCAAACTGTATTCAGGCTAAGTATTCAGGCTTTAATTAGTGCTGAACTAAAAGACATGTCTTGTATGCTTATTCCTTATTGCAGTTCGTTTTATTAGCTTTTTGTTTTGTTCTTTTTGTTCAACGATCTTTTCTTGTGTTCTTTTTTGTCCCCTCACCTCTTCAAGTTGTCTCAATTCATCCATCAAATCATCCTCATCGGCCACATCACCAATTGGCCGCGAGATCGCATCGTTGAGCTCTTTTGAGTCTTGCATCTGCTCACCAATATCGTCCATCAAGTCATTCACCTGCAAAAAATGAATTCATAAGCAAATAATTTCAGTTTCTAGTCTATTTAGTTAGCCGATAAGTCTTTGAACACTTCATTTTGATAACTATTTAGAAAGAGCCAATTCAGCAAATGACATACGGTTTGCTCCATTAGAAAGGCCTACTATTTTTCTATAAAGTATCGTTGAAATCTTAAGAAATGTTTTGTTTCTGGTTTCTTGTTCGAAGTGTGAAGTTAACGTTTGCGAAGTCAAAAGAGAAACGATCCGATTACGCGATTTAGACATTTTGGTTCAAAGAAACATATTTTAGTGTCAATAAATAAAAGACAGAGCGCAAAAAGTTAGACATATAGTCAAATTTTTAAAACAATCTGTTCATCCAATTTCTTTGTTTCACATTTTTTACGCAAAACAAGTTTTTGCACTCAGATTTTCTTCGAGACGAGCCCAGATTAGCGGAAAAAGTTAGAAAATTGTATAATAAACATCTTTTATTTGAAGCAAACCAGATGTTAATTGGTGAACTTTTATTTCGAAACAGATTTAAAAGAAAGTGTTCAAAGATTTACCGGCAACCTAATACAAAGCTTATCTTAACTTAGCTAACTAGAGTGCATCAACCTGTCCTTTAGTTTTTCATAGATTACATTGCTCACCTTATCAATGTCGAGATCGAGATTCGCCTTCTTGAGCGACTTCGATGCATCGGCAAGAACTTTCAATACTTCGGCATTCGTTCCCGCGTCTTCGAGGGCCGCTCGTTGAGCTTCAAGCTTTGACAACGTCCCATCAATTCGGCTGAAAGTTTTGTTTCTCTCCATTGAACAATTAATAATTTATAGTTAGCCAGTTCAGGCTCAGCTGGCTCAATTCCCACCTCAATTCCAATTCATGATGTTTCTTTCTCTTCAACGCATTTAATGCAAGCCGTTGATTCTTTTGCCCGTGCTTCTTTGCGGTTGCGATTTCCTAAAATTTCACGTGAATTCTTTGATAGTTCCATATAGTTGCTACTCTTTCCAACAAACCTCATCAATTTTCTGTTCATAATACTCCTGCTTTTTGATCAGAATTGCTTCCGTGTCTCTCAATTGATTTATCGCCTCTTCTGCAGTGATTTCTTCCTTTTTCTTCCCGAATAGTCGTCCAAACATTGACATCTGAAAAGAATAATTGAATAGTTAAAGTAATCTTATGCTAATCTTTCTTTAATTTAAAAGTTTCTGCTACCAGATTGCGGTTTTCTTTATCGACACCGCGATTGATCTCGATTTTTCGATGAAAAGGCATAGCTGAAAATTGAGAGGCTAAGATTGGCAGAAAATGGAGAAATATCAGAATTAAAAGCACAACGGAGATTGAAGGGATAGAGCATTTACGGTAGATTACGGTAGTTTTGAAAAGTTGACATGATTTAGAAAACGCATTAGTCTCTCGTAGGCTTGTTAAATTTAGAGGTTCAAAAAGGATCCATGTAACGGATTTAGAGTCAAGAAGCTGAAATTATAATGCAATTTCTCAAATGAATTTGTTCTTTATTGAATTCGAACGAAATGATTCATAGAATTTCACACTTGCGTGCGTCGCTTCATCTTTTTTCAAGCTGCTCATTTCTTTTTCATTTGGGTGAAAGAATTTCCATCCAAAATGAAAGCCGAACGAAAAGAAAAGAAAAGAAAAAGGCTTTTTCTTCTAGAAAAATTTCTTTTAAACACTTACTATCAATTGGGATTCAAATTTCCAGAATTAAATAGAGGACGTTCACAGTAGAAACCATTGATAGTAATTTCAAAATGAGTTCAACTAATACAGCTAGACTTGTCCTAATCTGATATAAATTACCCAAGAAAAGTTTTAAATTTAAAGTAAAAATTGTAATGACCTTGAAGTTCTGGAGCTTGAAAATGCGAAAAAACTTGAAGCCTCAAAAATCTACAACAACAGTATCTCACCTGAAACACTAAAAAGACGATGATCGCTAGAAGTTTTTACGGTCTACCCGAATCTTTTATAGCAGTGAATTTTAGAAAAGATTGTAGATTAATGGTATTCGTTGAGAGATCTTACAAAAGAGAAAAGAGCTCTGTGAAATGATCAATACTGCGTATGTGAGTGAGAAAGAGAAGAGGAGACAGCAAGAAACGAATCAACGGCCAGCCCAAACACGGGAAAATCCCATTTTTAGCTCTCACACTTTTCGAAAAGAAAAAAATACGTGAAGGAAATGAACTAGAGGGGATTAAGAAGTGAGAACATGAAGTTATTCAGCCCAATGAATAAAGAACTATTTACAGATTGCTGGACCTATAACGTAAAGATTACTAGTGAATCTAGTATTCTACCGTTGCGGTCAACCTTGACCTTACTCGAGATCCTCAACTAAAAACTTATAGTACACTGCATTCTAGCTAAAATCCCTGTCAAAATTTTAAGCATTTTAAATGCATCTCTATTAAATCCTATGTTCAACCCACATCAACATCTCCAATATTGTCCCGAATATTGTCAAATCCATCTTCAATAGCTTCTTTTACTTTATCTCGTGCCTCTCGTGCACGCCGTCTCAATGATAAACGACCCATAGTGATCAGGAATGAGATTTAAAATATAGACAACGAATCGATGTGTTGTGAAGTTTTTTGGTTGACCGAGAGAAGTGGAGGGTCCTGACGGGGGAAAGAAAGGGAATGGGATGGCCGGAGAAGATGGGGAAAGGGTCACCCCTTTCCTCAAAATCCTTTCTAGTTTTTTGAGGGCATTTTTTCCTTCTCTGAGTTCTCTGAAAATCTCCCCAACATTTTCTCTTATGACCCTCGTTAGAGAGAAATTCCCATCAGAGTCGTCCTTTTCTCTCTTTCCTTTCATCAAATCTCCTCACTTTGCACTTTTCATTCGACACACCGAGTGTTTGTATTTGATCGAACGATTAGGAAATGAATATTCAACAAAATAGGCTAGGAAATAAAAAAGTGGAATTTTAACAAATAGAAAAATAAAATTAAAAAGTCTGTACAGCAGAATGTTGAATATTCATTGACTTGTATCTACAATTAGTTGATAATTTGGCATACAAGTTAGCAAAACAAACAAATGGCTACTAGATAATACAAAAAGATTTCTAAATAACTCATTGACTCACGCCCGCAAATAGATTTCAAGGTTGATTGAAAGAGATTAAATATTACTAATCAAAATGATCAACCATGAGAAAAAGAAGAAAATAGTTCAAATGAGCCACCATTTGACGTCATAAAGAGAAAAGAAACAATTATTGTCCACTATACTTATATCTCTCATCTCTTTTCCTTTCTTTCTTTCTTCTAGATCATGACTCATAGTCCTGTTTCCCTTGTAAAGAAAGGCCGATCATTTCTTGCAAAATACGAGAAAATAAATCATCACGTACTACGATGAGTAATGAAGATCTCGAGAGCAGTGGTATTAAGTAGATCAAAAGAGTGACTTGCAATTCGTTTTCCGAATAACAGCAATTGCAAAGAAGTTTCAGGGGGTGGGGCAAATGCTACCTTTTTTTCGCTGTAAAAGGCCTTAGGAAAGATCGTAGAGCTTCAAAAATGTTTTCATGTAAGGGAATCTACGCATACGATTACCACTGGGGCCTTTACGGTTAACGGCGCAGGTAGCGATTATCGTCGGCGGTCAATTTTTTGGCCAACTTGCAGCCCAATTTCAGATACCGTAAATACTGTAATAGTACCCCACCCCCATAATGACGGTGCGGAGTGTTGCGTAGTCTAGCTTTGAACGAGTTTTTAACGAACACTGGTTTATGCTACAATGCGCGCTAGGTACAAAAAAAGCGAAACAGGGCTATTTTTGATACCAAAGAATGACGGGCGGGGTTGGTAGTCTAGCTTTGAACGAGTTTTGAACGAACACTGGTTTATGCTACAATGCGCGCTTAGGTATCAAAAAATAGCTGAAATTCAGGGCTATTTTTTGATACCAAAGACGCATTTTTTGAAAGTACGGGCGCTTTGAAAAAAATGAAATACTAAAAAACTTTTGCGACTACGCGACTGTACGAGGGAGGTGGGGTACTATTACAGTATTTACGGTAGGTTTCTGTTAACAACTTTTGATAAAACAAATAGTTTCTGAAAGCTGCCGTTCTAAGCTATCTAAATCTTATTAAATTAACGGCAAGAAAAATAATCTCAAAGGAAGTTAGACTTGCTGTAAGAAAGTCAGAAACAACGCGCGCGCGAGCTGGAAACGAAAAAAAACAAACGCACTTTACAAGCAAATTGCAGTTGCAAATACATTTCGAGTGTCCCTGTAGGGGCACACTTTTTTCGACGTTTTTCGCCCATAACTTTCTTAAAATTTAACTTTTTCGACTGCTTTAGTTATCATTTTGTTTCTTACATCAAAACAAACCTAATGACCTAATAAATCTGATGATCTAATAAGTTAGAAGAAAGTTATGGGCAAAAAACATTAAAAAAAAGTGTTCCCCTAGGGGACACTCAAAATATATATTGGGGGTAGGCTTAATTTCCGCCATGCCATAACTTTCTTCTAAGTGGGGTCATTCTTTATGATTTCTGATGTCAATTTGTAGATCTCAATAAGTGCAACAAAATGACACCAAAATCATGAAGATTGGCCTACTTAGAAGAAAGTTATGGCGAATTGCGCAAATAAAATGGCGAAAATTAGCCTACCCCGTGTATTGCAAATAAAAAAATTTTATCTATTAGGTTGATGCATAAGTCTTTTCGTTTTTTTCGTACTTCTGTTAAAAAGTAACAAATTCACCAATTAATCTATAGTTTGCTCTATAAAAAAAGTGTTTTTTTGTTCAATTTGCATCTTTTTAAATCAATTTCGGTTCACTTTCAAGCAAATTCGAGAGTGAAAAACGCCTTTCTCGTAAAAATCTATAAAAAACTCTACGGAAAAATTGGCTGAATGAATTTCTCTGAAATTTTGGCGAAATATCAAACTTTTTTTCTCTATCTTTTGTCTATTGACACGAAGATAGGTTTTCTTTAGCTAAGGTGTCTAAACCGCATCATCGAGTTAGCCCTTTTTGACTACCCGACTTCATACTCTCAAGAAAATCCAGGCATAAAATATTTTTAAACCCGTTTTAATGTTATTTTGCAGAAAAATAATTGGTTTTTCTAATGAAATCAACCGTAGTTTAATTCGTGCATTTGTTGGCTTGAAACGGCAGACGAAAAGGAACAAAAAGACTTATGCATCAACCTATTATTTATAGTAACAAAATGATTAGCTTTTGAATTAAAGTAAAGATATTCAGTACTTTTCAGTAAAGATATTCAGTACTCCAGAGAGAGAAAACTGCAATTTAACGAGTGGTACCATTGTGGGAGTGGGACAGATGCAACCTTTTTTTCGAGTCCGTTTTCTTCATGCTTAGATCTTCTGACTCTTCCTGGTGACACGTACCTAAAAGTAACAAGTTTGCTATTAAGTCTACAACTTAAGTCTTATTGTTCTGAGCTTAAAAAACCCACAATGTATGTGCTGTGCTCGGTGGTGGGATTCCGGGGCTGAAATTGACCGACAGCCTTGTTCCGATTCTTTGCCGCCTTCGTGATTCGACTGCGAAGCCGTCTCCCAGCCACCAAACGTCGCCGTTTTCGTGGCATAAACTAAAATCAAATTTGAGAATGCCTATCGGTTTTATCGACAAGTTAGAAGAATAAACGTCGCAATAGCGTTTTGCTCGTGATTGGGTAATCAGATAATTAGAATTAGGTAATTAGAAAGCGCCGCGGCGCGCTTTCTAAAGCGTGAATGTCCTACCGTACCCCGCATAAAATTCCCCATTTGCCATTTTTCTCCATTTTGTGGTGGGGTCGTGTGGTGTTGGGCGACTTTTTATTTCGACTCGCCCATAAGTTTACTTCCGCCTCCGTAAAATCTAGAATGTTTTAGCAGCGCGCTTTGAAAGTACTCCCTTCCCCTCCCTCCTATTTATATGATTTGCCCAACTTAAAATGAGGCGTAGCCTATCCGCTAGCGTTTTTTTTACCCGGATTCCGAATATGCATTTAACTTTTTCCAAGTGGCTTCCTTAGTCTCTAGCATTTTAACTCTCAATATTTCAATTTATAGTCTAATTTCACATTTCTGCACGTCATTTCAATTCTTTTTTAAACATATTCATTTATCTTTTAGATGACACAAGCTGAAATCAACCTGTTTGTCTGGCTACGAAATGACAGTGGTAATGTTGGATCCAAACGAACTCTGACTTTGGGTTCCAAGGTTAGCTTTTAGTTTATATAATCTTTAAACAGATTTATTTAGTCAACCGTAAACACGATGCGTCAACGAATCCATAAGGCTTTGTCGATCGATCTGGACCATCAAGAGCTTTACGTCGAGCTCGATGATGGAACTTTGAAAGATCTCGAAGCTGGAGCTGCAACAACCCTGCAAGAAGCAGACCTGAAGGATCGAAACGCGATTATTGTGGTAAGTTGAATCTTTTATTTTCCATTGTCTTGGCAAGGTTTTCGATTAGGTTTTATGGCTAGAACGTATCAAAATTTATAATTTTAAAATGCTGAAGTGAAAAAAAGTTCAAGACTTTTTTAAAAACCGAAGAAATTTACTTGTAAGAAGCTTATAGTGAGGCTTATGAACTTTCAACTGTTGCGAGGAAAGTCGAATCTATATTTAATGACGATTTTGTTCCCATTTCCAGCATCAAAGAAGAAAAAGATGTTAGCGTGGAAGTCCTTGTGCAACTTCTCTTGCTTGGCGCGTTTCTCTTTATCGATGCTTTACATCCTGACAATTGCGGTCAGTTGATTTTCAAAATAATATTTTCAATTAATTATATCTAGTTTAGACGAGGGAAAGCAAAAGCCAGTTTACGACTTAGAAAGCAAAACACGAGCAAACGAGCAGATGGATATACTTGCCTACTTGTTAGACTTAGGAGATCTGAAGAGGGCAAATGAGGGGGCTACGTCAAAGTGGAAACTCAGGAGGGAGAGAGGGAGGCGCACAAATTGATGATCGTCGATTTTTCGGTAATTATTTTTATTTACAACTAAACACAAACGGCCTTTTAGGCTATTCGAATTAAAAACTAATTTCTAGAAACTAGAAAACCCATTAATTTCAGATCACCGATCACGAAAATCCCACGGGGCCGAAGACGTGGAAGGAGCTATCTAGTTTCAATCGATATGTCGCCGAATGGGAGATCGAGAAAAGAATTGATGAAGCCCATGACAAAATGCTGATCCACGACACTGTCATCCAAAAGAAAGTCCAAAAGGACGACCAAGCCTACAAGGAGGAAGTCGACAAGAAGAAAGTCGACGAGAAGAATTTGCGCAAATACATCGAGGGGATCAAAGCAAAATTGGAGAAGGGCCGCGAATGTAAGTTTTGCAAATTTATTTAAAAAAAATCATTTTTATGATGCTAAATCATTTTTAGCTCGAAAGAGGAAGACAGCCAGGGAGGGAGAAGGAAAGAATGAGAAGAAGGAGAAGAAGGAAGATGGAGGAAATTGATGTGGCCTTTATTTTTGATCGGGTTCTGTTTTTTATTATTTCACGTCTGTTATCACTTCGTTCACTGTTATGTTACAAAATAAATATATTTAACTTTCTGTCTTTGTAATATGTATGTACCATAAGCGGGTGCGTTGTTTCTAACTTCCTTTGAGATTATTTTTCTTGCCGTTAAAGCGTTGAAAGACTTTAAATATCAGTAGTTTGCGGTTGTTTTAATAAATTTGTACAAAGTTTCAACCGTTTTGCCTACCTACCTAGTTTAGTTGTAATAATCTTTACTTTTTTTCTCTTATTTACGTATAAATTTTAGGTACATCGCAACAGAATGTAATGACGATTTTGTTCCCATTTCCAGCATCAAAGAAGAAAAAGATGTTAGCGTGGAAGTCCTTGTGCAACTTCTCTTGCTTGGCACGTTTCTCTTTATCGATGATTTACATCCTGACAATTGCGGTCAGTTGATTTTTAAAATATAGATTTGAATGGATTAGGAAAAGAATAGTAATTTTTATTTAGGTCAGTGGAAAGACACCAAGGAGGCGGCAATCCTTGATTTTATGCCCAAAGCGTACGCTACTTACACAAATGTTGAGGAAGCCCTTCTCAGCAATGATTCATCGATGTATTGGGAAGCAGTTCACATCGATGCATTGGAAAAATGCGATGAAAAAATGCGTTTGGAGACGGCGAAGAAGTATTTGAAGAAATGGGATCTGCCGTCTAAGATCGACATGGCCAATGACCAAATTAAGCCCGAGAAAGATCGAATGAAGAAGCAACAAATTGTCTTCCAAGGCTTCAACAGTCCTACCGAGGAGCTTGGTCAATACATAAGCGCTATCAAGCAGAACTTGAAAAAACTAGGTGAAATGTTGAATGCTGGAGAGTAATTTTTGTTTGAAAATAATTTATTTATGAATAAACAAGTTTTTAATTAGTTGAATTTATGTATGTTTTAATATGAAAAAAGTTTCTACTTTGGTCTTAAATTGAAGGATGTTAGAATTGTCCTAGGATATAGCCCTTAAAATTATTGCTCAAATTGTAGCTTTTTTCTCAAACAGAACTCTGAATTTCAAGCAAATGGTCAATCCGGGAGGTGGAGGTTTTGGGCTGTGCCAGGTCTGGTGGGGTATGGCAGTTTTGAAAATTGTCCTATACGATTTTGTGTGATAATTTGCTAAATTTAGACTTTTTTCCGATTGGAAGGCTAAAAATTGGTACCTGGCTTTGGAGGGGGATGGAGTACTTTGGGCTATCCCAGGTCTGGGGGAGGATAATTCTGCACAATGATTTTATATGACATTTTTTGTGAAAATATAGGTTTTTTAACCGTTTGTACCCTATTTTTGATGTGTAGAATCGGGGGTGGTGGGTTAAAAATAGGCTGTCCTAGAAACGCCTATTATATACTACTATTAAACGAAAACTTTTTGCATCAAGTGCCCCATGTACTATTTAAAAGATTCAAACTTATTAGATCATCAGATTTATTAGGTCATTAGGTTTGTTTTGATGTAAGAAATAAAATGATAACTAAAGCAGTCGAAAAAGTTAAATTTGAAGAAAGTTATGGGCAAAAAACGTCGGAAAAAAGTGTGCCCCTACAGGGACACTCGAAATGTATTTGCAACTGCAATTTGCTTGTAAAATGCGTTTGTTTTTTTTCGTTTCCAGCTCAAAACTTATTTTTACAAAGCAAACTTTCAACAATTTTTTATGGAACTTGATTTACAAAGATCATCAGAGTATCACTTGAGCGATGAAGACTTGAAAGCGATCGTTTCTTCAATTCTCCTAATCATCCTTCCAAGTATTTTCGATAAGAGTCACAGAACGGTAAAATTATTTTCTGGTAATTCAATCTCAAAAATTTCAGGAACCAGCCATGATTCTGAAATATTTGGCGACATTTGCACCAGATATGGTGCTTCCGGAGATTCTCAAAATGTAAGTTTTTTAATTTTCTATTTAATTCTCTCGATTTAACGTCTTTCCCTCGTTAAAGGCCAACTCGGAACCCCATCGTCTAAAGCAGTCGCTCAGATGTCTTGAGGTGTTGTAGCAATAACTTCATATAACTTCAATAACTTCTTTAAGTTTTTTTGCTTAATTTCTTAAAAGTGAAATAACCTCGAGATGTTCTCGATATTCAATTGTAAGTAAATCTTTACAGCAAGTCATCCTTCTTCTTTGTCAAGAAAAATCGGAAATGCCAACCAATTTCCCAGCTTTGATTGATCAAAAGGATATTCCGAATATTTCCATCAGGTTTACATCTTTATTCTACTTGATCAACTTTCATTTTAGATGTTATATTTTAGATTTTAGCTTTGGATGTTTAGATGTTTAGATTTTAGATGCCATGTCATCTTTCTTTTGGAAGGATTGGACATCAACGACCTTGGGAAAATCTATCTCGTCGTTCAAGTATTTTTTTTATTTAATACCAATAGATAGACTTTTAGATCATGTCCAATATTTTGGTGCCAACGGTGGGTTGCTCTGCTTCGGCTGAAAATAATGATCCAAAGATCGCATTAACCAAAGAAGAGCGAACCCTTTGTCGGCTGACAGCTCGACTACCAAGAATTGCTGAAAATGTCTTTTCAAACGGCTTTTCAAATGTGATGGCTCTTGAGCCAAGCAAGGAAACGACCATATGAATTCTCGCACTTGTGTTTTCATACCTTGAACTGTTGAAATAATCAAAATGACGTCAAACTTGATAAATTCCCCATCAAATACACAAGACAGCGAAAAATGGTACGAAACGAGGCTTTTCTCCGTGATGACATCGATCAACTTTTCTCCGCTCTTTTCAGCAATGCATCAAAGCAAACACGAGTGGTAACGTCTTTAGATTCAATTTCAATTTCAACTTCCCTTTCAACTTTCAACTTTCCAGAAACACGCTCACCGAATTTTTCTCTTTATCCGATCGACGATCTTCATCAGCTGCTGCAAAAATCGCGCAGACTTTAGTGACGACATTTGTGAGTGGTGTCGTAAAAACAAAAATAACCTAAATTTTAGTATGTACCTGAAGTAGCTGAAGAGCTGTCGATGTTGATTTGTGACAAAGTGATCGAGGAACTCGACGAGTTCATTAAATCGAGAACCGAGAAGAGCAATGGTACAAGATTTTATAGTGGAAAATCGGAAGATAAAAATAAACCGAAATAAATACATTTGTAAATTACAGGTGGTCTGGGTTGTTCGAATCTCTTTTAAGTAGATACTACCATTTGGTGACTGAGAAGACCAGAGAGAAGATGCTCAAAGTGATCGATGGTCTCTTAGCGAAAACGGATCAGCCACTTTATGAACATTAAGACCAATTCAATCAATCAAGTCAATAAAAGTATACTTTATTCTAGGATGATGAGATGATGATTCCTCTCTTTGTTCCAAGGCCAAACAACATGGTATGTAATGATAGTTTTTGATCGATCGACCGCTCCCTAGTAGGCATCGGTTGTAACTAGTTTGTAAGACAATTATTGACTTTTTTTTAACCCTGACAATCTTCAGCATTGACTTTGGACGGCGATGACATCCGTGAAGCCTTCATCGGGGCAATGGAAGTGCTCATTGATCAGGAATTAGAGGTGAATTCTGTAACGAAAGAACATTTTTAAACAACATATTCCCTATGGGTCTATTTCAACATCCCCAAGTTACTGATACAATCGACGCTCGATTTAACGAACAGGGAACCGGAAAGATAATTCGTTGAATAGGAAGTTCGTTAAATCGAAATTCGTTAAATAGAAGCAAATACAGGATGATCAAAAAGTTTCCGCACACTTGTAAATGATTCATTTTCTAAATGAAAGCTAAAACAACATTTCCCGTGTTTTATAGTATTTTGAAGCTAAAATTCTCATGAACATTTCTATAAGTAAATCACTGCGATCAGAAATTTCCAGCTTTTTCAAGAAATCTTGCACTGCATTCGAGGCAAATCCCGCATCAGACAACACACAGTTCCGCATGCTTTTGAAGACTATTTTACGTTTTTATTTTGACGAGGGAGTTTATTCTTTAAAAATAACAACTGAACTGTTACTTAAAACAAAAGGCGTAAATTTCAAAAGGCTTTTTAAAGGATTTTTCAATTGAAAACAGGTTCAAATAGGTGAGCGCCATGACAGTTTGCTTCCAGCGCACTACAATGCTTCTTTGGAGAGCTAGGTGACTGTGATCAGGATGATTTTGGTGTAGAAATGCTTTCCAGGATTTCAGCTTTAAAATACTATATAGTAGGTCCAATTTCGATCTAGGTTTTAGCTGAAAAATGGAGTTTGTAAAGTATAGGGGAACTTTTTGATCACCCAAAAGGTCAAGAAACTGACTTCTATATTGAAATAATCTAAATCTACCGTAAATGCTGTATTAGAGTGATAGCCTCAGATAGAATGACACCTCAATTACTTAATATTACTTAATAGTTTTTTTGGGTGTTAGCATTACCCCCACCAAAAATTGCATTATCGCCCATCACCTTTCTTTTTGGTGGGGCGGTAGCGATAATGCATCTGCAGAGTAGCCCCCACGAAAAGACCGACAAACTTTTGGACGGCAAAGATCAAAGAATATGTCATGTCATGCACATTTGACCGTTCCCCTGCCGTTGCCCATGCGAGGCTACCCTTGTGGTGGACCTGCTATTTACCTAGGCTTTTTATAGTACGTCGAAGTTCAGAGGTATCAACCTCTCGGCAGAATCGTTGCTTGACCGGATTTGCACATATTTAAAATAATCTCCCGCTTCGTGTTCACTCATTTTTGCTGTTTATTAAGAAATCGAATTGTTTTGAGCATTTCACATCAGAAGATTTTCACTAATTTCAAAATTTTCAAATTCAATAGTTGAATTTCCTGAAACCTGAGCAGAGCAGCGATACTTTTTGTGTTCCGTAGTGGTTATTTGGGTGAAAAATAGAATGAGACCATCTATTAGGGTGTCCGGAATGAAAATACCGGACAACCTAATAATAGAATGACCTATCTTTCTAATACAGCATTTACGGTATCTTTTTTTCTAACAATTTTGTTTTTAATTGTAACAATACTAATTGTTAAATGTTCTTTTTTGTTTTTTATCTAAAAATTAGACATTCTTCCTTTTATTTTAACATTCTTTAATTACAAATGCTTGCTGGATCCATAAATAGGATTCAGATCTCATCTAAATTCGATCAACAATTTTAAGATCACTTTTTCAAAAATTAGCACTGAAATTTGAACCCATCAAACACTTTAATCTCACTCAAACCCACCCACCAAAGTGGTTACGGTAATCATACTGAGAAAAGTCACGAAATGAACTCTTCCCAAAGTAATTTGCAACCACACAATGCATTTGATTCAATCAACCAAATTCATCCCAAAAGAGAAACAGACAAAAAAAAATGAAATTATTGCAAGAATTATCAGAAAAATCGGCATTTTTCTTGCTGAGATTATGCATTGAATGAGAAAAAAGAAGCCGACAAAATGGCGATTAGTTTTATTTTTCAAGATTTCTTTTTAATTCTAAGCTGTTTGAAATAAGTGAATAGATATTTCTGCATAACTTTCCTAAGCTTAAGCCTTACCTTAATGCCAGATCCCGATCAGGAATCTGGGGCTTGGCTTCTGGCGGACTTGGCCAGGCTTACAGTAAAGCCAGCTCAGACTATGCAAGTCTTGACATGGCTCTGAGTCAAAGGACTTTTAAAAATTACTTTTCAGTCACCTCTAATTATGTCACTTGTAGATGAAAAAGTGTAGCTTTTGCCCAAAAACAAATTGAGTATTGTGGGATTTCGGAATAATTGCATCTTGCATAGTATGATTTGTAGATTGTGATTTGAGAATGATCTCAATTTGACATTCTTCCTTTTGTTTTAACATTCTTTAATCACAAATGCTTGCTGGATCCATAAATAGGATTCAGATCTCATCTAATAATATGCTTTGTACATTGTGATTTGAGAATGATCTCAATTCTGTGAATTCGGCGATATCAAATAAACAGCTGTACTTTGTCTTGCTGGAGTTTGGAGTTTCCTAATTGCTTTTCTTCGTTTTTATTATTCCGAAATCACTTTAAAGTGTCTGTTGCAAGTCAAGGTTTTCATGCAAAGATTGAGTACAAAAGGCTAATAATAGATTTATCGAGAAATCTTTGAACACTTTTTTTCTAAGTTTGTTTAGAAAAAGAAAAAGTTTTGAAAGTCTTCTGCTTTGAAAAGTTCACCAAGTCATCTACGGTTTACTCTTTTTGACTGCTCGAGTTTTGAGTCCGAACAAAAAGTGAGAAAAAAAACCTTTCTTAAGATTTCAACGACCTTTTTGGAGATAAATAGTAGGTCTTTCTAGTGAAGCAAACCGTATGTCAATCGGTGAATTGGCTATCTCAGAAAAGCTTTTTAAAAAAGCGCCTTATCGACCAACATAATAGGAAGAATGTTTTCCTTTCCGTACATCCAATTTCAGTAGAAATGCTCTAAATAGTTTCTATTAATCATCGGGGCCCTCAAAGTACAAAACCAGTGCAAGACCCTTGCCCTGGCTTTACTACAAGTCTGCCTATCAAAAGTATAGTTTGAACCGGGATTCCTAGTCTGGCTCTAGCCATGTCGGAGAGAAGTTTATGAAGTGTAGACTGGAAGAAGTGAAGATTGGATTCAGAAGAAGTTCCCGTTATTTCTTCTGAATCCAATCATCACATGGATTGGAAGTGAAGATTGGATTGGTCTATACTTGGTCAAATACTACTCGACTTTGGAAAATCCCTGCAGATCTTACAAGAGAATCCAGCTCAAAGTTGAGAATCACTTTGTGCCCAAGTGCATCTTATAAAGTCGAATATGCTGATTCTGAATCTTTAAAAAGTAACTCCAAACACTCACGCAATTGCAAGGAGTCTGGCATAGAAAATTCTCTTAAATTTCGGGCTCTTCATTAGCTACAAAGAAACGTTTCAACGGCTTCGGTGGTTTAGTGGATAGTGTGCTATCCTACTGGATTTGTGAAGTCTTTTGGCTTTGTTTCGAGTCCCACATGACCAAGTTGTTAGGTTTATTTGGTTAGAACGTTCTTGTACTCATGGACGGTGAGGAAGATGGTCAGGAAGATGGCTTGGTCTGAAATTGGTCTTGGAGCAATGCTGGACTTGCTTTGTAAAACATCACAGTTTGAAACAATTAACGGTTCAGAGTGCTTGTCATCCTGAAGACTTGAATGTTTTTCTTTGTCTACACTTTGTCTAGTGGATTTTTGAGCAATAAATTCCAATATTTCTATCTCTGTTCCATCTTCTCTGTCCTCTGTTCCACCCTGTCCCATTCAGCCGCCCTCGTCAAAATTCTCATAATCTGTCTGTCAAAATATGTTCGATAGATAAAAAAAAAGATAAACGGCTTATTGACGAGATTTTGAACCGATTTCTAATTTTGGCGAACTCATGAAGAAGTGTAGGCGCGGATTTGGAGATTAAAAAGAGAGAAGTCTCGATATTTTTGTGGTCAATTAATCGAGGAAAATCCGTTGCATTGAATTGGGCAAAAGAATGGGGAAAAGAACGAAAAAGAGGAGATCAACGGGATTATGCTTTTCAGAGTTTTCAGGGAAATATTTCCTGAAAAAAAGATGGAAAATGATCTTGAAGACAATGCGCAAAAACGATAATGGCTTTCATGTTCGAGGAATTTTCATTGTGCTCAAGATTAGCCATTATTTGATGGCATTTCCCGAAAAATTTCGAGAATCTCAGGTCGGATTAGGCGGCAAACTTTGCAAACAAGATTTGAATAGGAGAATTTCTGAAAAAAACTGGCTTTAAAAGCTTTGAAAATACGATAGTTTAAGTAAAAATCGATTTGCGTTCAACTAATTTATGCTTTAATTTGTCGAAAATTTGTATCTGCTTTTCAGAAAGATCAAAAATCGATATTCCGCTGTAGAGCTATTCATTTTCGATTGGATTTTCAATGGGAAAACGGAAAATGTAAGAATGGAAAACGAGATTTGACCACTTAAACAGCTTCTTTTCAGGATTTCTTCAAAGATAGAATTTCCTGGTTCTAGTTTTTTAAAAAACTCTTGAAAAAGTAGCTGTTAAAGGAGTCAAATCTCAATTTTCCGTTGTTTGACTGCTGTAATGGTATAGAATTGCTATTTCAGATATGATTGTTAGCAATTTATCTAACAAAATCGAAATCAAGACCACAGAGTAAAAAAAGAACAACAGAAACATTTGAAAATGAGCAACTGTTGTATACGTATTTGTTTCCTTGATATCGTTGATGTTGATGATACAATTTGAATTAGAGTTTGTTCCTCACGAGTAATGCGTTTTTTAAAACGCAAACTTAGGCGAAATTACCGTACTTTTATATTTGTTTGATATTTGATAACGATCCCGTGTGACTAAACCAAGAAAGATTAAGAAAGAACTTGTGATAATAGGTTGATGCATAAGTCTTTTCGTTTTTTTCGTACTTCTGTTAAAAAGTAACAAATTCACCAATTAATCTATAGTTTGCTCTATAAAAAAAGTGTTTTTTTGTTCAATTTGCATCTTTTTAAATCAATTTCGGTTCACTTTCAAGCAAATTCGAGAGTGAAAAACGCCTTTTTCGTAAAAATCTATAAAAAACTCTACGGAAAAATTGGCTGAATGAATTTCTCTGAAATTTTGGCGAAATATCAAACTTTTTTTTCTCTATCTTTTATCTATTGACACGAAGATAGGTTTTCTTTAGCTAAGGTGTCTAAACCGCATCATCGAGTTAGCCCTTTTTGACTACCCGACTTCATACTCTCAAGAAAATCCAGGCATAAAATATTTTTAAACCCGTTTTAATGTTATTTTGCAGAAAAATAATTGGTTTTTCTAATGAAATCAACCGTAGTTTAATTGGTGCATTTGTTGGCTTGAAACGGCAGACGAAAAGGAACAAAAACACTTATGCATCAACCTAATAACTACAAAAAAATGCTATTTTAAAGCGAGCTCTAACTAGCAATTCAGTCAATTCAGTCTAGATAAACTTGGATTTTTGCGTAGAAATTTTTGCGTTTTTTTGCAATGCAAGCGATTCCGCATATTTTCATTTATAGGTTCTTTTCTTCATTGAAAACTCTATCGAATACACTAAATACCTAGTAAGCCCGCCACTCAGCCTCCAGAATAGAGTGTGTTCCTCACGAGTAATGCGTTTTTTAAAACGCAAACTTAGGCGAAATTACCGTACTTTTAGCAAAAATCGCAGAAAAATTGGCGCAAAAACATCACGAGCAACGGCTTATATACGACTCTTTTTAAAGATATTCAGCCGTTTAAGTGATTTGGTGGCAAATTCCCTTCACATGTAAAGATATTCAATTTACTCGACGTGTCAAGAGGATTATTCGTAGTTTTACTTGACCAAAAATGTCGATTAGTCGAGTAAAAATGACTCATGCAAATTTTACTCGAGTAATTACTTACTCGCGAGGAACACACTCTAATTTGAATAGTTGAAGAAGATTGATTTAACAATTTATTTAAACAGACAAAATATTAAGCAATTTTTTTCAAAAACAAAAGCTCGACAACGATTTTGACCAAAGGAAAACAATGCTTTAAAATGGTGGACAAATAGGGGTACAGTAGGAAGTCTGCACTTTAGAAAAAAACAGCAAATAAATAATCTGTGAGGAATGATTTAAAACAACTATTCTATTCTCAACAGCAACAATGAGACTGACGAATACGCGTCGCTCTAGTTGAAGCGGAAAAAAGACAAAACGAGAGCTAGTGGCAAAATAGAGAACAGAACCTCTTCCCAACACACGCCGATTGACAATCAGATCCAAGATAAATTTGCTGTACTTGGTCCAATCGTGGTCGAGATCCAAAATTCCATAATTTTTCAGGCACAGTTTTGATTTCGCCCCTGGCGATATATTTTAGTGTGCTTATTTTCAGTTTAGCCGTAAAAATTTCAGATTCACACCCAGCAGCATTTCTGATAACAAAAAGAAAAATATTTTAAAAAATAAAAAATAAAAATTTTTCCTAAATCTTGACTAATGTCACATTAAACAAATTTCAAGATGCTTCAGTGTAGAGCTGACCTTTCCAGCCTGTTGATAGGTGCTTAAAACAACCCGCCTCTCAGATGGGGGTATAGCTCAGGGGTAGAGCGCTCGCTTTGCATGCGAGAAGTCTGGGGTTCGATTCCCCATACCTCCAGAAAATTTTTTTGTCTTTGCAGAGATTTTGCTAATGAGTTCTATATCTCAAGGAATTTTCACGCGTCGCTCCAGTCGAAGCGGAAAAAAGACAAAACGAGAGCTAATGGCAAAATAGAGAACAGAATCTCAAGAGAACAGAATCACATTAAACAAATTTCAATATGCTTCAATGTCGAGCTGACCTTTCCAGCCTGTTGATAGGTGCTTAAAACAACCCGCTCTCAGGTGGGGGTGTAGCTCAGGGGTAGAGCGCTCGCTTTGCATGCGAGAAGTCTGGGGTTCGATTCCCCATACCTCCAGAAAAATTTTTTTGTCTTTCAAAAGATTTGTGAATGAGTTCTATATCTCAAGGAATTTTCACCATTTCCCCAAAAATTTATCTCCTCCCGGATCTCAAGCCCGATAGAGATATCCCGTTTCTTGAGCTCTTCGAATTGAGTTTTTTCCAGAATTCCCATTTCCCCCATTCATCTCAGCATTTGATCTTTATTTTTAATCCTATAAGTGAAAACCAGTTTTCTTTCTATCTACCGTATTCCGGTAATTCATTAGCGAATTTGATTTAATCCCGAAACCTATATCTTCAGCTGACCGGGTCTTGTACTTATTCAAATTACGGATGAGAGTTTCAAAGAGAAAAAAATGAGTCTGTCTTGTCAAATGAACCGATCAAATTTGGGGTAAGGGTTTCTAATTATTAAACACGATTGGGATAATTATCCCTAAATATTTGCTGTATTTTTGGATTGCTCATTGAATGGCTTTGGCTGTGTGATTCTCGGATAATTGACCTGTGTTAAGCCATCGATCAGATCGTAGACTTTAATGAACTTTTGGTGTTTTGATGCAAAAAATATAGACGGCGATCTGCCGTGTTTTTTTGGAAATCACTGGTAAACGATTTTGTAGAAAAAACCGAACAAAAATAAAGACAAAATTTGAATGAAGTCTTCGAAAATCTGTCAACTTTTGAAAGCTACCTTGTCTCCAGTTTTTAGCCAATCTATACACTTTTTTATCTTCCGATATCCTCAGAATTGGATCAAAAATAGATTGAATAAAAGATGGCGACAGGATTACGGTAAAAAGGATTGATTGGACTTACAAGTTCAGAGAGAATCGAGACAAGACGCTCAAGTCACGTCGCATTCTCCCCCAGTTCTAGCTGCTGTTAAAGCACCATAATGATTTAACAAAATAACAGAAATACAGCCGGATTTGGGGCAGAAACTAATCTGAAAAATGTGGGCGACGACGAGTGACGACCAAAAAAAAGTGGCCGCAAAGCGGAATGGAACACCCATCTCGGGAATGGAACACACATCTCGGGAATGGAACACCTCGCCAGTTATTACACAAGGATTTCTCTTGCTTTAGGTTCAAAAAGATATTCAGCTGTGAATTTGTACCCGCGGGTTTTCCAGATTATTCATTTTATTGACTCTGCCAATTGAAACTCGGGTTTTTGATCTAAACTTTTAGAGGAACTCGGGACTGTCAGCTCTGCGCCACATTCTAGTCCACATCCGTTTATACCTAGGAACGTATAGGACCTTATTAGGCTACCTTTAAGAGGAGAGCACCTTTTTACTTGCCTGGACAAACACAGAAAACATTCAAATCACAATAGGTAAGTGGATCACAAAGTTTACAAATCATTTCTTTGCAAACTTGCAGATTTTGAATAAAAACAAGTTCCCTTAGCTTTGATATTTCAAAAATGCAATTCCCAGAAGATTCTTTTCAATGAACACCAAAGTTCTTCCTTATTTTTCTCGATTTCTGACCGTTTTCTCTCTCGAGATTAAAGACCAACTCGATCAGAAACCAAAGAAAATATGTTACTTTGAGTAAATGGAATAAAAGAATCTGAATCGGAATCTATAGATTAATTAAAATTTAATCTTCTGTACGTTCTGCTTTTGGGTGTTTTTGATTGCCGAAATGTTTTTCGACTCGTCTGTTCGATCATTGAACAGATTTTTGGTGAAGGTGGCTCTAATTTGGAGTGAAAAAAATATGGGAATTATTTCTTCAGATGCGATTTTTGAAAAGATGATTGATGATTGAGATTTGTTGAGGGTTTTTTTTTGAAACATTTTTCTGGTTTTCGAAATTTCTGTACATAAACGATTGAATTGAAAAAAACGTATTAAGATTGAGTAAAAATAATGTTGCTAAGTGTAAATCGAGCTTTAAATAGAGTAGGATAGCTTTAGATGGATTACTATAGCTTTAGATAGAGTAGGATAGCTTTAGATGGGTTACTAGAGCTTTAGATAGAGTAGGATTGCTTTAGATAGATTACGATAACTTGCGAAACGTTTTAGAAAGCGCTTTTGTTTTAGAAAATGCACTTTACTTGGAAAGAATGACAAAAAAACCTAGTGAATTTCTTTGAATGAACAGTTTCAGTTGAATAGAGTTGCCAGGGTGAAAACTAGAGCCAAAGTTACGATAAATTTGAAAGTTTAGAAAGCGTTTTGTTTGAGAGGAAGACTTTTTTGTTTCACTTTAGCTTCAGCTAGATTTCGATCATTCAATCATTCACTAATACGGCTAAAATCGAGATTAACTGTTTGGCGAGCTCAAAAGCGCCCATATTAATAATATTGTTATTGTTTTATTGTTAATTATATTATTTTTTTCCTTATCTTAACCCTATCCAGTCTATCCAGTGAATTTTCGTTTTGAAGCTATAATCGAAACGTATCTTAAACTTAGAATGATTAAATTACTCTTTAAATAGTTTTATATGTTTCATTTTAATGTTTTATACGAATAAATGACAGTTATCACTTCATAATATCTAAATTTTATTCAAAAGTTTGTGTATAACTCTCCAATAAGTTTGTGTATAACTCTTTTCCAATAAGAACTGCCAGAATTTGGAATCGACTCCCCAGAGTTTTGAGAGAGTCGCGGTTTTGAGAGAGTCAGAGACCAACCGCGAAAAGAGTACGATAGCCGTACTGAAATTTGTCTTTTTATACATTTAACTGTGAAGATCTTACCGTTTCATACCAAAATTTGTTGGCGTACGTGGCGCGAATGGCGTCACGGCGTAAACGATTGTGAATCGCGGTATGCACGACGAAAAGCGTCTAGATTTGAAGATTTTCTGTTTGATAAATAAACATAAGCAAATTGAATATGAAACTAACAAAGACAAATCAGTAATTTGTTCAATTTTTTCTAACTCACTTGTACGCCAGTCGGGCAAATTTGACTCGAGAAGATCGTCTACGGGAAGGGTTTAAAGAACTGAAAATGGTAAAACTGATGGATGACTGACTTTTAATTTCTAAAGTCTGCTGTTGATTTCTTGATGCAGCTAAAGAGATGCTAAAAAGTGTCCCAGTAAGCCCTGGGAACTTCAAAGGACTTGTGGGGGAGTTTAAGACGCACCGAGCCCTTATCTTCTTGGATCTTGGGCTCAAGATGCCTATAAAGCTTGATACGAGAAAAGAAATTTCTATGTGGTTAAGCCCTTACTATTAAACCAGAATAAGATACAAAATAAGATAAAGAAAGCACAAAAAGTGCGTTTTTGTGAACACTCACTAGTTCGAACGCTTGCTCGCGAATCAGAAGAGCGAGCCAATTTCACTTACTTCTAACATAATGATCTTGATCTTGAAGCTCTAGTGGATCTTTGACGTGATCTGTGTTACCCATATATTACATATATTATATCGTGTTGCTTTTTATCGGTCCTTTTTCGTTTTTATGTGTATGAATTCATGTGTTTTAATCTTAAATCTAGCACACTTTATCGGAACCAAATTTAGAACGATAAGGAACCAGATTTAGAGATAAGGAAACAAAATTAGAGATAAGGAACCAAATTTAGAACGATAAGGAACCAAATTTAGAGATAAGGAATAAAGTATCTATATATTATAATAAAAGTCGATCCCTTTTGTTCACTTGTATCAATCGCCGGCTCTCTTGTCGAAGATCTGACGTTACTGTATGCCGTTCACTGAATACTTTTCATACTTTTCAAGATTTCAATAGGATTAACACTTTTTCACGCAATTAACCCCATCTTTTCTTAATCTTCTTCGAACACGAAACACTCCAATTTATAGCCATTTGAACCATCAAAAATCACAAAGGCTGGCTAATAATTGGTTTTTCTAGTCGTCAAAATTTCTTAAATCTATTCATAAACCAAAATATTATTGAAGATAAAAAGCCTTTTTAACTGAAATTTCCATATTCTTCTCATTCTTTGATCCGAGATTTGTCTCAAATCGCATTTAGGAATTATTGTTTCATTTTTATTCACAAAATCGCTGATTCATTGCGTAGGATTGTCATGAATGGGGGGAAAAAGAAAGCGACGACGACCAAAACGGGATTAGTTCATTGACGGGAAATTCGCCCTTTTCCCACCTGGATGAGTAAGAAATTTTGGCTTACAGCAAAACATGTGATGTACAAGGAGTTGGGAATATTTTATGTTCTACAGAAAATGTAGTCAAGTACTTACCGTAAATACTGTAATAAAAGCTGTGCTAGAACTTTTGAGACACTCTGTATATCGTTATTGTTTTTATTTGGACACTTGATTGGGCATTAAGGGTATTTAGGTTTTATTTAATAAAGAAGTGAAGGAATTAGCAAAAAAGTAGATATTCGGAGAAGGAATTGAACTCTGGACCAGCTTTCCGGCTTTGCTCTAACGACATTGCTCTAACCACTGAGCTATTCGGTACCTTAAATTACCAAGAGAAAGAGGGAGAGACAAGGGGGAAGAAGAAAGAAAGAAAAAAGAAAGAAAGAAAGGAAGAAAGAAGGAAATACCCGAGTTTTCAGAACTGTCGGCTTGAAAATCAAAAGAAGTGTAAAGGAGTGAAGGAATTGACAAGAGTATATAATATTTATTCGGAGCTGAGTGAAAAAGTTTCAAGTTTCTGGCTTCTGAATGTTTTGAGAGTTTTTAAGTTGACTTACCCAGGCTGTCAGGCTTACCCTTTTGTCTTTGTTCGTTTTCTGTAGCATTTAGAATTGCCAGACTAGCTTCTGGTTTTTCCCTAGGCTGATTTTGATAAATCCTCGACGTTTCCGCATCAAATTTTCAACTATTGCCTATTCTATGAAATGAAATCTTCAAAACTCTACTGTTTTTCCTTGCCTCTCATAGTCCAAAGTACTATTCCCCCCTACTCAATTTTCACTGAATTCTTTTTTTTTATCAAGAAGAAAAAGAAAAATTCTTTTCCAATTGACATTATTAAATCCTCAGTTGGTCCCACTCAATTTTTACTTCTTTTCCGATCAAGATGAGTTTTTTTGTCTTTGGGGGATTAAATCGGAGAAGATTTGAGGGAAAAATGAGAAGTGAAGTGATCCGTGAACACCAGCATCATGGCAAAAAAAGAAAAATGAAGATCAAATTGAAAAAAAAATGAACTAAGACAAGCTAGACGTTTTTCAGACAAAAAGTGGGTACGGTATTGCCCAAAAATTTACTGATGATGCGTTTGAGAAAGCTTTTTGTGCAGGAAATTGTATTCATTGTTTGACATTGTACTCTCAGCTGTTAATATTTGCAAGTAAAACTTAATCGGATTACTTTAAAATGATTTATCTCTTGAAGCTGATCATATTGTATAGGATTGTAATACTTTTTTTGGGAGAAAGCTATTGTAAACAGATAGACAGACTGACTGAGAGACTGAGAGACAGAGAGACAGACTGAGAGACAGACAGACAGACTGACTGAGAGACTGAGAGACTGAGAGACAGACAGACAGACAGACAGACAGACAGACATACAGACAGGCAGGCAGGCAGACAGACAGACAGACAGACAGACAGACAGGCAGGCAGGCAGGCAGACAGACAGACTGACTGACGACTAACTGACTGACAGGCAGACAGACAGACTGACTGACTGACTGACTGACTGACGACTAACTGACTGACAGGCAGACAGACTGACTGACAGACCTAGCTTTTATATATTGTAAAGTGAAGGGAAATTAAAGAAATTTGTTTAGACACCGACCTTAATTGAATCAACTTTTTTGATTTCTGAAGAAAATTGATTGCAATTAACAAAGAACGATAAAATTCAAATTTATCAAATACAAATGCATTAAACAGCGTACTATATTTCTACTGCACTACTACTCAACAATAATTGAGTAAAATCAAACATAACATCTCCGAAAAATCGACCTAAACTTTGATGCCAGATATTTTGCGATACAGAGCTCCATTGGAAAAACTAAAAGCGGATTCGGAATCCTCATTCAAAACTCTATCAAATACACTGCACATCAAAAAGCCCACATTGACCTGGTACCTTTCCCTAATCAGATTTTATAGCCGATCTGTAATCGAGACCAGAATTCGTTTCTCTTTTCGTTTAATTCTGTTTAAAGTTTCTGAAAACTTGATTAACTCAAAGCTGTAAAAGAATTAAAAGGAAATTTGTGATAAATTGTAAAATTCTGTGAAAGTGAAAACTCTTGTTTTAAAAATACCGAGTGGGGCTACCAGTGGTGAATTTATCGCATACACGAAATATATCAATCACAATACAACGACACACACAATACTAGGCTATATCTTAACTTAACCCACGTCATGACAGACGGCTCCCTAACCCTAAGCTCAATGGGGAACTAAATAGCTTTTTTGGTGGTGAAGGGAAGATGAGGATGAAGGAGTGGCTTGTCACTTTAAAGAACTGGGGCCACAACCACCAGACTGCCCTCCAGAAAACCTCTCAACCCGAAGGGAAAGGAAATCCGAAGGGGGTGACCATGTCGCATGTGGGGTTCGAACCCCTCGACCTTCCGATTAAGATAAAAGACACTTAACCAGTCAGCCACACGGGCTTGTTTCTGAAATTAATTTAAAACCAGTTTCCAGATAAGAACTGTTGTGCAGCTGAGTTAGATTCTAAAAAGCTGGTCTCATTCTTTTTAGAAACTTTTTCAACCATCGCTTTTTTATCTAAAGAAAAGCAAAATTGCAATTTGTTTAGCATTTATTAGAACATCTAGAGAGTTATCATCAAGAATTCTGCTAAAAATAGTATGTACCCTAAAGTCTCGAGTATAAGTTGATCCGAGTATAAGTTCTGCCTTAATTTACATTCGCTTTAATTGCTTTGAATTTCTTTTCGTTGGATTTTTATACATTTTTATTGTTATGTAGACTTTTATTATTGTTCTTGGAGCGCGGGATACTACAGGGTGACAGCCTATCACCATTGCTATTTGTTATGTGCATGGATACATCCAGACGATAGTGTTGAAGAAGACGCTGGAAAGCATCTCTTTCGACCGTCGACGTGAACTTTGGCCGGATGAAGAGGCCAGGGAGGGATCCATAAGACTGAGCACTGGAGAGGAGCAGGGCGGACGCGCCGAGCCACGCCCGGAGCAACAAATAACAGCATAAAATTGCTATAACCCTCAATAAATTTACTTCTATTATTGTTCTTAAAAAGCAAAAAAGTTATGCTGCAGCGGGGTTCGAACCCTCGACACACCGCACCGGAGACAGCCGTCAATTTGCATGCGAAAACCAAACAGAACTTATACTCGCGACTTTAGGGTAATCAAGATCTATTTGGGTTTAACCTAAATTCTTTATTGTTTATTTATTCTTTTCTTTATTCTTCCTTCCTTTCTTCTTCTTTCTTTTCTTTCCTTCTTTCTTTTCTTTTCTTCGCAAGTTAAGGAGATAGCTGAGTGGTTAGAGCGATTGCTTGGAAAGGAAAGCAATTGCTCGATCGTCAAGGGTTCAATCTCTTCTCCGGGATTGAACTTCTTTATTACACTCCTTCACTTCTTTATTACATGTGTATTCACAGATTTGGGGGAATCCCGAAATGATCCCAGAAACAAAGAAATTTATTGCAAAGAAAAAAGAGAAAGGAGGAGTCGGTGCAATGAAAAGCGATTCCGTGAAAGAAATCTGAAGAAAAGAAATGAAAAGAAAAGAAACCTGGTCAAAGAAGAATCGAGATCAAATCCCCAAATTATGTGTAGTGAAAAAAAATGGAATTGAAAGAAAAAAAAAGAATGAAAGAATTATAGAAGACCGTGAGGATGGCCAAGAGCTGGGGAAAGAGATAAGTGAGGGTGGGACGGTTCGGAGAAAAGAAAAAAATGAAGAAAAGTGAAGAAAATCTCTTGGGATCAATCTCTTTCTTTGTCCATCATTCTAGACATTTTTCTCCAATTCATTTTCTATTTTCATGTCTGAAACTAGGGTTCAAATTTGAATTTGAATTTGAGGGTGGGATTTGATCGGTCTCGCTGATCATTTTCGCTAATTTGTTATTGTTTTAAACTTTTTAAAAAATTGTAGTGTGTTTTTTGGGTGTATAAGGAAAGACGCTTGAAAAATGTTTCATTTTGTAGAGAGATTTTAGCTGAAGTTGATCAGTTAAATTTCGATTAGATCTACTAAATCAAAGCTTCATTTTCTACAGTTTATAGACGAATTAGCTCAATTTTTTTAAAGTCTTATTTACTTTAATTGAAACATTTTTTTATTTCTCATTTCATCGACTATTTCATCGACTAAACTTCTAGTATCAGATACTGTAAAGTCTAGTTATTTGTCTAACATTTGTCTAACAAATATTCAGCTTATAGCGAGCTTTTTCTTCTCGACTTCTTTTCTAAAACCTGAAAACTTTCAAAGTTACTGTAATCTTAAGTCTATAGATAGCTATTTTTGGTCTGATTCTGTGAGAAATCACAAAAAAATGTTTCATGAATACTTTCTAATAGGTTGATGCATAAGTCTTTTCGTTTTTTTCGTACTTCTGTTAAAAAGTAACAAATTCACCAATTAATCTATAGTTTGCTCTATAAAAAAAGTGTTTTTTTGTTCAATTTGCATCTTTTTAAATGAATTTCGGTTCACTTTCAAGCAAATTCGAGAGTGAAAAACGCCTTTTTCGTAAAAATCTATAAAAAACTCTACGGAAAAATTGGCTGAATGAATTTCTCTGAAATTTTGGCGAAATATCAAACTTTTTTTTCTCTATCTTTTATCTATTGACACGAAGATAGGTTTTCTTTAGCTAAGGTGTCTAAACCGCATCATCGAGTTAGCCCTTTTTGACTACCCGACTTCATACTCTCAAGAAAATCCAGGCATTAAATATTTTTAAACCCGTTTTAATGTTATTTTGCAGAAAAATAATTGGTTTTTCTAATGAAATCAACCGTAGTTTAATTCGTGCATTTGTTGGCTTGAAACGGCAGACGAAAAGGAACAAAAACACTTATGCATCAACCTAATAGTTAAATCTTTCAAAATACTAATTCAAAACACGAAAAGCTCAAAGAAAATTCAAAGAGAATCAACCTTATCATATTATGTTAAGCACTAAATCCCTCACTCAAATTTTATTTTCTAATTGAATAAGTCTCAAGCTATCAAATGAAATACTGTTTTCTTTCATTAAATAGCTCAATCATCTCTTGCAAATTTCTTTTGAAAGTTTTTGAAAGACCAAAACTTCAATGCCATTTCCACTTCACATTTCCCATTTCAAAAAACGTTTCCTTTTTCTCCGTCTCATCTAATTTATACTTATTTTTATCAAAATTCAACAAAAAAAGACTCTACCGTATCCATTTTGTCGTAATTTTCATCTTTCGTTCTACTTTTTTCGATTTAAAAATGAATCCATAGATTTGTAGTTTTTCTGACAAAATTCTAATGAAATTGCAAAAGATTTTTTTCAATTTTCAATTTTTCAGCATCAAACTTTACCCGACTTTTTTAAAAGCAAAAATTTGAGTTTTTTAATTTCAAAGGGATTAGCTTCTTTTTGAGAAATCGCATTTTTTTTCCTTTCCTTCAGCTAACAAGGTAAACGTTTTCCTGTTTCAAGCTTTTTTTCATTTCCTGTATTCCTTTGAGGTACGCATGCTTTCAAGTGCACTGAAATCCTCGTTTTCTGAGAAAAATGAAGCACTAAGTGTGTTTTATTTTTGAGCACAAAGCACACAAGTTTCGCTTTATTTTTCTCCACTTTCGTATTGTAAACTTGGTAATTACTACTTAACTTAACTTACTTACGACTTAAATACTTAACTTACTTATTGCTTAACTACTTATCTAACTTATTATTTAACTACTTATCTCACTTATTACTTAACTACTTAGCGTACTTATTACTTAACTACTTATCTCTCTTATTACTTAACTACTTAACTTAACTTACTTACTACTTAACTACTTATCTCACTTATTACTTAACTACTTAATTTAACTTACTTATTACTTAAGTTTTCTTTTATAAAGTTAGCATTTAGATTTGCTTTCCCATATACACTTTATGCTCAAGAAATGATGCACAAGGGAACACGTACTTTCTGGTACACCAAATTCTGTATTTTTCTATTGAAGTCAAATCGTTTCTGTAAGAGAAATCGAGGATTCAGTGCACCAGAAAGAGTGCGTTTACATTATGTTTCAGCACAAAGCAATATCCATCCAAACGACTGTTTACTGGCAAGAAGCAGAGAGGCTAAACAATTCAAATATAATTTATAAAAAAAATCTCTTATCAAAGTTATCTCCTATCATATCACTTATCAAAGTTTTATCTTTCTTAAACTCAAATTTATCTAGTTCACCTTGTCCAAGAGATCATTTTCAAATGCTTTTCAAATACAAATTGATCTTCAACAGATTTCGGTATAGTTTCTTCCAGCTAATCCAATCATAAAAGCTCTTTGGCTAGATTGGCTACTCAAATTCATCAAATTCATCAAATTTTCCAAAACGTCACCATGATTTTTGATTGGATTAGAGCGAATTTTACATACCAAAGCCAGCCAAAGCCGCTTATTTGTATTACAGGTGTTTTCATGGCGAAAAAAGTTTAGCATGAGTAATGTGCCGAATTCTCGGAAAATCCCCTGATCTTCTGCAAATTTTGTTGAAAATTTGTTTTTGCAAGATCTTTTTGTTCCAGTCGGCAAAGCAATTTTCTCGAATTTTCAAAAGATCCCATCAAATGTGATTACGGTAGCTTATCTTTTTTAAATAGCTTGTTGTTTGAGGCTTGTTTGAGGCTTGTTGTTTGAGGCTAAATAGCTTGTTACACTAATACTCTCGATCATCTCCAGCGATTCACTTTTTTGATTTCAATTTTCCTATTCTTGATTGTAATTTGTTTATACCGTTCCTCTCGAGAAATTTTCTTTTTCTTCTCCAATTCCTATTTTTAACTGCCACTTACTTGTCTTTTTTTTGATAGAAAATCTAGAAAATCTTTAGCTTAACGATAGAAGAAAGTTGGGTGCATCCGTAAACAGTTTAGAATTCATGTACATGATTTTCAGTGACATGATTAAGTGCCCTAAAATTCTCACGTAATCGCGCTCTATCTGGCATGCTATTTAAGGCTACTAGTTGGGTACCTAGGGAGAAAGTAGATATGAAAAGAAATTCCAAGCCTGGCACTCACTAGTTCCTCTTAGACATGAAAAGAAATTCCAAGCCTGGCACTCGCAAGTTGCTCACAATAGAAATCCACATTTTCATCTTGTAGACAAATTTTCAAAGTAATCGGCCAAGGAAACGAAGGTGGAATTAGGTTCGGCTTGGAATTTTCCTATGTCTAAGAGGAACTAGTGAGTGCCAGGGATGTTGCAATCGAATTTTAGGACTTGTAAGCGAGGCCAGGATATTCTAGTTCGTAGCCACGATTTAGGCTTTCTATTAGGCCCAGAGAAAGGCCAAACCGCTGAAGTAAAGCCTGGCTAGATCTTGACTTAGAATTGACGTTTCCACTAGTGGATGATAGGGATATTCCACCCAGGATCTGTAAGCCAGCCCGAATTAGATCTCTTGGATCCTAGCCCAATCTCAACTAGATCGATCTTTTGTTGAACTTGCTTGAACTTGCGTTTCACAGACTTGCATTTAAGCTAGGCCAGATCGTGGCGAGCCTTATTGGAGTTCTGTGAAAGCTAGCTAGGATCCAAGAGTAATAAACTCTTAAGTAAGGCATCCTGTAAGAAATATAACATATCTTTAAGTAGTGCCAAATTTTAAACACACTCACTCTGCAGAAATTTCTTTGCATGCAACCTTGCTCTCTCTTAATATTGCTCATCGGCATGTAGTTATCAAAATTCGGAAATAACCTCAAGGCGATGACCCCGTCTGTAGCTGGGTGATCTGCTCTCGTTAAGCCCTGGGAAAGTCTACAGTAATCTATGTTTCATCGATAACCCGATCAAGAAATGGCTGAGCCTTATTCAAAAAAAAGAGAGTACAGCTGCTTTGGAATTTCCGAATTTCAAATTATAGTTTCCTGGTTCATCCAACCCACTCTCGGGGAGAGAGATCAACTTTTTGTATTCAAGCAAATCCTGCACGGCTAGACGATGTTTTCCCCCCGAATTATATCCATTCAAGCAATGTTTATTCTACGCAATTATTTCATCAAATTTTGCGGAAAGAAAAAACAAAACTTCCTGCTACTTATAGCCTTTTCTATCGTCTAATCCGCGTGATTCGGGGAAAATTTTGAAAGACACAAACCTTTTCTTTTGACTCGTTTGTATTTGTATTCCGCGTCTAAAGCCGTGTTTTTCAACAGCTCACGGATTTCTGCCTATATAAGGTTGACATTTGCCAAAAGGTGGCTCAAAAGAAGACCCACTCGAATTAGAACTTCTGGACTACGGTAGTAGGGGTTCAAAGGTGCTCAGTATTGTGTATTCTCTATTATCTAAAGACAATCTCTATTATCTAAAGTAAAGACAGTCTCTATTATCTAAAGACAATCTCTATTATCGAATTAGAACTCCTGGATTACGATAGTAGGGGTTCAAAGGTGCTCAGTATTGTGTATTCTCTGTTATCTAAAGACAATCTCTATTATCTAAAGTATACTCCTTTCGATTCATCTTTTATAAAACTTTTGCTTCATATGTTGGATGTGTTTGAAGTGAGTTGTTACTTGTACTACTACTTTTGCAATACTTTTTTAAGTACTACTTTTGTAAATACTGTATCCATATCAATACAAATTGGTTCTTCCTTATCTTCACCATCACATCGCTGAACCTTACTTTAAGCTCTAAAGCTATAACTTTTTAGCTTTTAAAGTTAGCGAACATCTTTGATTGGCTGGTGAATGGAGACCTATTTCGAAACATTTTAAACTTTGTATTTTAGTGTTTTTAACCAGCTTTTTGTTACGGAAGCTAGTCAAAACAGCGCCGTGTACAAACAGCGCTAACTTTAAAAGCCGTGTACAAACAGCGCCACGGCAAAAATACCCCCTCCGCTGTTAAGTTTCTATCTGTTTCTTATTCTTATTGGGTAAAGAATAAAATTATCTACATTTTTAATAACTTGAGATCACTTAAAATAGAATTATTGTCGAGGAAAGCTCAGTTAACCTCTTTTTGAGCCTTTTTTCGTTTTTTTTTTTGACATTTTCTCATCCCAGCTTTGTTTTAAATGGCTCTAAAAAATTCAGCAGATAACTAACTTTTCTTTCTACATTCAATGAAAATAGGCAACACAAATAAACTTGACCGCAAACGCATTATTTTGATCGGCGCTGTTTGTACACGGCACTTTTTTTTGACCAGCTTCCCATGTTACCGTGTCCCAGTAATCTACCGTATCTACTGTAACTTAGATAGCTATAAGGTGCGTTGCAAAATGATAGGACCACTCCTAAATTTTACATTTTTTGGCTATGAAATTTAATAAAGCGAAATAGCTTTTAAATCTTAGAAATATATATGTTACGTCGGAATCTGAGGAGACGTCCATCTCCGATCCGGACGTCCGAATCTGAGGAGATTCATTCTCCTCCGAAACGGACGTTCGAATCTGAGGAGATTCATTCTCCTCCGAAACGGACGTCCATCTCTGAGTCGGATGTCCGTTTCAGAGGAGAATTGCCAAACCGTACATATTACCAAATTATTTGTGAAGAAAAAAAAGTAAATTGAGAGAATTTCCATTTTAACTTCCTTTTTCATTTGTTTTGTTCAAAACATTGGATTTGGCATTTAAACTATTTGTTCCCAAGATCGGATGTCCGATTCCGAGAAGAATGATCATTCTCCTCCGAAACGGACGTCCGACTCAGAGTCGGACGTCCATCTCTGAGTCGGACGTCCGTTTCAGAGGAGAATGAATCTCCTCAGATTCGGACGTCCGGATCGGAGATGGACGTCTCCTCAGATTCGGACGTAACATATACAAAAATAGGCATCTATACCATTTTTAACATTATCTGAACAAATTGCAACAAAATTATAACATTTTCTTTATTTAACACCTGTTGCGAAATGATAGGACCACATAAAAAATAACAATAACCATACTTTTCTTGCTAAAAAATAAAAATTAGCAACAAAACATGGTTATTACAGGTAGAAAACCAAAAAGAAACGTAGTGATCCTATCATTTTGCAACAGGTGTAAAATAAAGAAATGCTTAAAAAATTTTCCCTTTTAAAGTAAGTTATTTGGCAAACGGTATTTGGGCGGACGTTTGTATATGTCGTAGCCGATGAAGTCTCAAATTTTTTCGCTAGCGAAACCTTCTTCGGCTAGCCGATTAAGTCTCAAAATGAAATCTTGAGTTATGTATTGACTCAAGTCAATACCACAAACTCAAGCTCTCTAAAAGGCGCTTAAAAGCTAAAAAGGCATTCTAGTTGCAGTTGCATTTTGCATTTTTCGACCAAACTAAACAACAAAAATAAACAATAATACCAAATTTGAGACTTCATCGGCTAGCCGAAGAAGTCTGAGACTTAATCGGCTACGACATATATAAAATTCGAATTTAAGCATCATTTTGCATTTTTAGTTATTTAAAATCAAAAATCGCAAAAATGGTGGTCCATCGATGGTGGTCCTATCATTTTGCAACGCACTGTAGTTGTAAGTTCACTAACTATTCAACACTAGGCTGGCTGTGTCTACCATGACCAAGCCAGTACCAAAACGCTATCAACCGACTATCCTATCCTAATAAAATGATAATTGAAAAAGTTGGTTTCAATTGAAATGCGTTTTTTATAAGTTGTAGACCAAAAGATACATGTTTACTAGAAAATTCTATTGAAAAGGTCACTTTGATTGTCGTTTTGATCAAAAAAAAAATCTTAGATTAGTCTCCCGAAATATCCCAAATAAACAAGATGATTTACTTGAAAAAATATTTTTATTTTTATTGGATTATTAACTCAAAAATGCCTTTTAGGAACCAAAAAGAATGTCAAAATGAGGTCAAAATTTGAGACAAACAAGTAACACGCACAAGATCGACGTGTGTCTTGTTTACTTGTGCAAATCCCCCAAAAATTCGTAATTACTTCAAGTCTATAGTGTTCAAAGTAATAATCGAAAAGCCTGGGGGGAGGGGGAAATTACGTAAATCTGAAAGAAAATATGGGATCAATGAGCTCGCCTTTTCGGTGATAATCCGGAGCTTTTTTTCCCCTGGAGCCACACCTTTTTGCAAAGCCGAATTTGGGGCAAAAAGTCACCCCTACGCAATTGGAAGATGATGTTTTATCTTCTTGCTCTTCTTTTTCCGTTCCTTCATTCTATTCCATATTATACAAGTGATACAAGTTTGTTATAGCTTTGTTTCTTGGTCTCAGACAAGCGGTTTACTGAATAGCTTGATTTTTATCGAAACCCAGCTACCCTACACCTCAAAGCTTAAGCCAAACCCTACCGGCACTCTACTTTTGACCCTTGACTACGGCTAGTTAAAAGTACGGCACATGTAAGTACTTATCTTTCAATCCTTACAGTACCCAGCTACCCCACAGTTTTGTAATGGTCCAGAAGATAAGCCTTGCTTTCGTTGTTTCCATCTTACAATTAGTTTTGCCCTTCATTGTGGTCCGACTACGAAAAGTTTTGGATTCTCCACTCGGCTCCCAAATGGAAATAGATTTCTTTCACATTTCAAAGAGAAATACAAAATTAACGTAAAACAATACTTTCAATTAATCTGACAAAAACAAATGATTTAAAAACGAAAAAGAAACGACAACGCGACGCTACCATCGACTACCTCCAAATGGCGGCGGAGACGTCAATTGGAATGCGACGTCGCGAGAAAATTAACAGAAATTCAAATTTAAGATGAAAACGTCTTGAAAAACACTTTTTTCTCTCTCTGAAGGTCATTCTCTACTTTACAGTACCCAGCTACCCTCAGATCATCCAGTTGTTAACCATTTACTTATAGAGCTAGTCGAATGTACAGTATCTGACTTGGAGAGCAGTATTTCCACAGTACATATCTCCCAGTGTTGCCATGCACTGATACCGTACCAGTTTACTCATAGTCAGTGATCCGTTTGAGCTTTTTGAAACCATGTTCTACTACTGCTTCTACCAGCTATTGACTAAATATCTTTATCGTACTTACTATTGTACTACCGTGCTCCTTAAACCTTTGTTATCATATAAATCTTTGTTCTTTGTTTGTGAGTAAAACCCCGTTTCAGGATCGATGCTGAGCACGACGGAGGCTCAGTTCAACACACCATCCACCTCGTCGATTCCAGTCACATCGATGAGGTTAGGGATTGGTTTTTTTTGGTTCTTTCCGTAATGTTCTTCTATAAAAAATACTTATCATTGACCTTGCTTTTATTTGCCTAAACACTAATGCATTAAATGGACTAAAAATCGATAAATTTTCTCAAAACAAACTTTCCAGTGGCTCACGTCGCCGTAGCTCTTCATCGAGTGCCGGTTCAGTCTCAAGTCCATGCGCGGTGTGCTCGGATCCGGCAGAGGGAATGCACTTTGGAGCGCACGCCTGTGCCGCCTGTGGAGCCTTCTTTCGGTGAATCTTGCTCGTACTTTGTGCACAAAAAGTGGAAACGCGCCTTCCTGGTGCACTCACAAAGTGTATATCAGACTGCAGAGCCTAAGCCAAGCTCTGCTCGTGCAAATCTCATCGAATCTTTTCTGGGGTTAACCAAGATATCTCAAATCTCTAAACTATAGTCTTTTTGGATAATTATAGTATTAGAAATCCATTTTATTTTGCTTGAACGATTCAGTTTCTCGGAATGTAAAGATCGGAATGTAAAGATGTAAAGATCGGAATGTAAAGATGTAAAGATCGGAATGTAAAGATGTAAAGATCGGAATGTAAAGATGTAAAGCTATAGAAAATTTTTAGGATACAGATCGTTTTTTTCAGAACAAAATGAAAAACATTTTTGCATTTTAGACTTATATTCGTATAGATTTATAGACTAATAGACAATAAAGTAAAGTAAGCAATTGCAAAGAAGGGAATTGAACTTCGGAATTTCGGAGAGGGATTGAACTTCGGAATTTCGGAGAGGGATTGAACCCTCGACCTTTTTGCTGATGAACCAACGGACAGATGCTCTAACCACTGAGCTATCCGGTATCTTTTTGTGAGAGAAGAAAGAGGATAAACAAAGAGGAAGAACGGAAAGAAGAAAGAGAAGGAAATAGAAAGAACTAAAACGATAACTACTTGGTCTATAAAAGACCAATAGTTAAAGATCCCAATTATTTTCAGGTAGACAAATTTTGTACCAAATCTCTTCAAAAGAAAAAAAGATTGATGATTTAAAGAAAAAAGCTCGTCTCAAAAAAACTTTTTCAAAAGACTTACGAGAGATCAATGAAGTGCGGGTGGGGAAATCCGAAAAAAAAGCGTTGGGAAATCCAAAAACGTTGGCATGTACTCTGTACTTTGTGAAATGAGAATTCCGAGAACTTTCAAAATCTTTAAGCTGTTTCAAAAAATTTGAGATGAGACAGATTTTTGAAATTTTAAAATAATCAACCGGAAATTCGAGTTTTCGGAAGAACGGTAGGTGTCTCTATCGAGAAAAACGGACAACGATCTAGTTTTGTTTAAGCAAATCTCTGTCTTTGAAATATTTTCGGTACGTGTCTTTATCGAGCAAAAACGGACAACGATCTAGTTTTGTTTAAGCAAACCTCTGTCTTTGAAATGTTTTCAAAGTTACGAGTTGAGTAAGATTTTGATACGCTAAAAATCGTGTTAATTAATTGATTACGATTTTTTTGAATATGATAGACTATGGCATTTTCAGGCGTTCGATTGCCGAGCAAAAAGTCTACACATGTGCGGTGAAGAATTGCCCTGTGCAAGGGGGTGAGTTGAAGATGATAGGCTATTAAATGTTAAAGTGTAAGCTATAGCCATCGAAAAAAAAAGCTCGACCCATTGCCTCCCAAATGATTTAAAACAAAACATCATTTTAGGAAAAATGAGCGTTTCAGAAAAACTTTTTGGCGTATAATCTAGCCAATATGCTCTAGTTTTCGAATAAACAAATGAAAACAAACAATTTTGCTGTTGTTTTTGGTGGTCAACTCTTTTTCGCATGTCGGCGCACTTCCGTTTTCAATTTGTTGGCGTTTGCAAAGTCGAGAAACGGTTTTTCACAAAACGGAGAACATTTCACAGACTGTTGCCACTTTGGCCCCTTGTTGACGAGCTCGCACAATATTCTCCTTTGTCAAAGTATCCAGATATCATTTGCACGCCATCTAAAATAATAAATAAATTTAAAAGAATCAGAATCATGTATCCAAAACAAATTTTGGACTTTTCCGTCATAAATTCGCAAAAATACCCCCTGATCATTTAATAATCAAAAATCGATCAATTTAATCAAAATCAAAATAAGATCGATGAGGAATCCATGGGGTAGCAATTTGTTGCAATTCTGATTAAGCGATAGCTTCATAACGTGATGGTTGGCGCATGTGCGAGTAGTAAGCAAGATGCGGCCCGTTTTGAAAGAACGAGATTGCATCGGTAGTCGGTAGTCGGTAAGCGAAACAGGAATCCACCGCGCAATCAGGAAATAGCAAATGAATGAATTTTTTGTGGTTTTCCTTGTTTATTTTCATGGAAAGATGTAAATTTTGCAGATGTATAACAGAAAAGAACCACAAAGTTTTCACAACAATATACGAATAGGAAGACTTTTTTGATATTTCGGCTCAAAAATGATATCTTCAGTAAAAAAGGGCTAAAATGAATCGCGCACAATAGAAACAACGGCTCTTTCTCTGAATCGTGGTCTTTTAAAAGTCTCGTGATCTTTTGCAATTTTTTGTTTTTATTTTACCAAAAAGTCTTTTGAAATTGTTTTAACGTATTTTATCAAGTTCCACATGTACATTTTATCAGAATTTAAAGGAAAAGCGTAAGAACAACTATTTTAGCATCCCAGCAAAGCGCAAGGTTTGGCACGCCTTGCGTTTCCTCAGACACGCAAATGCTTGTAAAGCTGGCCTTCACATACACCCATAGACAGACATCCTTGCCAACTTGACGATAATATCCTGTTGAGGCCACGAGGAATTCTGTGTGATATCGCCCAACGTCGGCACCCTGAAGTGGCCACGGCATAAACAAGAGGCTCGGCAAGACGAAATCCATAACATCCACTCAAAAAGAGAAAGAAGGCTGTATGTGAAGGCCAGCTTTACAAGCATTTGCGTCTGAGGAAACGCAAGGCGTGCCAAACCTTGCGCTTTGCTGAGATGCTAAAATTGTTGTTCTTTAAATTCTGATTTGCCGAAACAATTGCTTAATTCAAAAACTAGAGCATATTGGCTAGATTATTCGCTAAAGAATTTTTGTTTTAAATCATTTGGGAGGCAATGAGTCAAGAATTTTTTGTGTAAGATTTAGTTTGATAAACTCAAATTTAACTAAGTAAGTATTAAAGCATTTAAGCAAATAGTAAATTCAAGACTCAATCTTTTTGCAGGTATTAATAAAGCCTCTAAACGAAGCACGATTTGTCGCTATTGTCGCTTTGAGAAATGTCTCAACGCTGGGATGTCACCGCAAGGTTTTTTTTGTTTATTTGTTTAGCAAAGTTAAATCTACGGTAAGCTTAGCTTCTTTATACAGACTTTAATACAGAGTATTTATCAAATCCTTTAACTCAAAAAAGTATTCAGTATAGAGTAAATATAAACTTTATATCAATTTTCAAATTTTGACGAATATTTGGAATCTTTTTCTACTAGAAATCTGCCGTTTAAGCGCTTCTTTTCCCTTTAGACAAAATTAGACAAAGAATTTATGTGCACATTGTATGCTGTTTTGTGCTTTTACTGTGCTTTTGTGCATTTCTAAACATTCAGAAGTGCAAGTGAAACGACTACGACAACTCGAGGAGACCTCGCCGGTTGATTCGCATTCCGTAAGTGAAACGCAAGCGATAGTCTTTGTTTTTGATTTGTAATATTAGCAAGAGTGTGCACTGGTTTAAAATAACACAAAATGTGTACCAAATCAAATTTCAGTTCTTCTCAACACCCCTTTCAAGCAGCACACCGACCCTTGAACACATTGTGCAAATTCGACGCGATCTCGCCGATCAACGACAACTCTTTCAGCTACAAAACGAGGTTTTTCTTCATTTGTATAGTTAGATATCGTATTTATTCTAGAAGCGCAGCCTCTAATAGAAGCAATAACTACCGTAATACCGAGCAGCGCTATAATGTAATAGCAGCGCTCCCCCCCGTACAATCGTGTAGTCTAACACACAATTTTGTGACGCTCGGTTCTCCGCGCTGCTTTGGCAAAAAAAATGTGCGTTTAAATATCAAAAGATAGCGCTTGAAGCGAAGAATCTTCTGGTACTAACATTTTATTTAAGAAAAAGCTAGGCGCGTTCAAAAAACGATTTACTTTAGCGATTACGCGACTGTACGTTATTATGGGGGCTTTATTACAGTATTACGATATGAATATTCAGCTTAATAGACCGAATATCTTGAGTTTCAAGCCTATTAAAAGTTAGCATCTAATAGAAACAATTTTGTGAAATAATTGAAAGATAAAAACGCTTCTATAAAAATAAATACGGCTATTTTTATTATTTCATTGAGTTTAAAGCTAGTGCAATTCTATGTAAATCAACTTTTTTCTACTTTACTTCTAAATCTAGATCTTTAAAGCAAAAACGTTGAATACATTTCATTGGGTCTTTTTTTTTTATAAATATTAGATTTAGATCGGTAGAAAGTAAGCTAAAAAAGAAATGCAAAACTCCTTTAGAACCAATGCGAGGGTGCGGAAGCGCTTCTCGAATGTCTGCGCGTCGAGTGGGAAACTTTTCGAGAGCTCGTTCTCAATCAAGGCATTTTTCGACAATTCGTTGGTAGAAATTTTCTCATGATTTGCTTTAAAACTCGTTGAAAAACGATCTATTTTCGATTTAAACTAAATTTGCTAGATCCACGACGATATTTTCACATAAAAATGGAGCTCGACTCGTCGCCCGAGTTTGCTGAGGTGAATTCTATCAAGAATTTTGGTATAAACGGGGGTGGGACAAATGCGACCTTTTTTTTGCTCACCTGGACATTTGCGCACCTTTTTTTTGCTGGAAAAGGCTTTAGGAAAGGTCGTAGAGCTTCAAAAACGTTTTCATAGAAGGGAATCGTATGCGTAGATTCAGAATTTCGACAAATCAGACCTCGCTGACACGTCACATTTGGGCTAAAAGGCAAAAACTACGCAACTTAACGCTTTTCCGCGGTTTTTGCCTTTTAGCCCAAATTTGACGTGTCAGCGAGGTCTGATTTGTCGAAATTCGGAATCTACGCATACGATTCCCTTACATGGAAATATTTTCGAAGCTCTACGGCCTTGCCTAAGGCCTTTTCCAGCAAAAAAAAAGGTGCGCAAATGTCCAGGTGCGCAAAAAAAGGTCGCATTTGTCCCACCCCCGTATAAACTGTTTGTAGAAAGTGTAAACGAAGAGTTTTGTCGGGTTAAAGTAAAAAAATATTCAACTAGCAAGACTGAATATCTTTTAAACGTCAGTTGAACTTAAAAGCGGTTATTGAGCATTTTCAAGGCTGACTTTCACTCCGACTCACTGTAATTTTACTCCGACTATTTCAGTTTAATATAAAATCCAATATTATATTATAAATAAATGATATTATATTATTATATAACATTTAAAATAAATTATATAACATTATAAGATTAAAACAAATTTAATAAATTATTACAAATCAGGATATTACGCTGAGTCGTGGCATCTTTTTGGCTTCCGAAGTGATGGATTGGGCGCTGTTGACGGCGAAACAAGGCGGTGTACAGAAAGATTCGTGCTTTTTCCCGGTAATTCCCATTTAAAACTTTAAAATCAAGAACAAATCAAGAACAAATCAAGAACAAATTAATAAATTTATGAAAGAAATGCCATACCTAAATATATTTATTGAACAATTTCAACTACAGGATGGCTCAAGCACGGAGATCTCAGCGGCCGGTTTGACGAGTTTCTTCGCCAAAGACTCTGAAATTAAAGATCCACAATGCATGGCTAGGTTCGTTTTAAACTTGAAATTTTATAATCTAAAATAAGCTAAGATCATTTCTAAGTGTACTTTGCGTTAAAAATAAAAACACGATCAAAAATCGAAACCGCTTTTCACACTTGATTTTAACTTTTCTCGAAGCAGTCAAAGGCGGGAGAAACAGATTTTGGTGTACTAGAAAAGGTGTGTTTCCATTTTAGAATAAAAAGTTTTACAAAACACAATCAATTCTTCATTTCTAGATTATGCCAGCCGATGTTCGCGCAACTCGTTCGCACATGTGCCCGATCATTGCAAGCCGCGCATATCGACGAGTTGGAGACCGCTTTCCTCTATGGAACGCTCTTAATACAAATTTGTGAGTCTTATTTTAACAATAAAATCATGGTTGAAGGCTTGAAGTAAATTAAGAAAGAGTTAAAACAAACCTCATTGCTTATAAGCTTATAAGCCGTCGATTGATAAAGCCGATTAGTTGACCGGAAAGTCTTCTGCGCTTTTTTTAAAGGTTACTTTTTAAAATAAATAATGAACTAACCAATCTCTGGTTTCTTTTATCACAAAGTTTTATTATTTTTTTACAAATTGCTCTTTAAGAAATTCTGAAAAGTTTGCGTTAGTTCATTTTTTTTATAAAGGTTTAAAATTAAAATCGAGTAGCTCAAAAACGATGAAACATAAAGTTCTTTTTGAGCATTTTTTCTTACAAAAACCTATTTTGGTTTTAAAAGAGATAGAGAATAAAAAGTTAAGCAGATAAACAAATTTTTAAAGAAATTGATTCAACCGATTTCATTCTATGTTCATTGTAAGGATTTTCAGAAAAACAAGAATTCCTCGAATTTGCTTCAAAGCTTCAAGTTTGCCTGAAAAATGAACTAAATGAAATGGTTAATCTTTTGATTTAAAGCAAGCTACACGTTTATCAGCTAATTATTCATTTATAAACGCAAATTTTTAAAAAACGGACAAAACAAAACAATAGCTTGATCCCACCTCTCCGCCAAGCACCCTAAAATCATGTATACCGTATTTTCTCTAATAGTAGTGCCCCTCGGCGAGCCGAGTTGGTGACTATTTGACGGTTTCCAAGTTTTCACAGAAACTCAACACTCGAATCCCCCACTAGATCTCATCGTCAGCTACATTTTCCGACCCCACATCGATCGGTTCTGATAAGCGGTTCTCGAGATTTCGAGCAATTTAGGTGACGCTCAGGGTGCGCTACTATTAGAGAGAATACGGTATTCTGTATTCTCTCTAATAGTATTGCCCTCTCTCCCTCGGCCCGGCCGAGCCGAGTTAATGACTATTTTACAGTTCCCAAGTTTTCACAGAAGCTCAACACTCGAATCCCCCACTAGATCTCATCGTCAGCTACATTTTTCGACCCCACATCGATCGGTTCTGTTAAGCGCTTTTCGAGATTTCGAGCAATTTAGGCGACGCTCAGGGTGCACTACTATTAGAGAAAATACAATATATCAAATTTTAATAATTGTAAGCACCAACAACTTCTAGCCGGCATTCTATCGACACCCACCCAACATCCACTTCAAAATGCGCTCTTCGAGGAGCTCCGATCACACTACGAGAGCTCAGGCAGTGAATTGTCGGTGAAAGTGAGTTGGAGGAAAAAAGAAATTCGATTCGATTCATTGAGTCCATATTTAATATTGAAAATGGCTCTAATCTTACTGATTTTACTTATGATGACTTAAAGGAAACCGTTAAAATAAACACAACTCTCAGGCGGCACCTTTAGAACTTACAGATTCTTTCGAAAGAAGCTTGCCTATTTTGGTTGTATCAGAACATTTGCACTTGTTCAGTGTTTGTACCGGAATTAGGTAGTGTAAAAATTGGCTTAAGAATGTATGCGAATTAGATTGCGAATGCCTAAGATTCCTCCGACTTAACGAATAACCCTTTCCAGATGGGCAACATCATCCTCCTCAACTCTCCTCTCATCCAAACGGCGCTCGAGTTTCGCGAGTTCATCTCCGTGCTCGAAATCGAAAAACGCATCGATTTGGGTCTTTCATTTTAAAAATCTCAATTTACAGCTAGGTTTTGAAATTTTCGTCTTTCTTTTGAACTTTCATTCTTCCCCTTCGAATTTTCCCATTTTCCCATCCCATTTCCCCTTCGAATTTTCTCCTGTCAACCGTTTTCTGTTTTCCGTTTTTCCTGATTGTTTTTTTCTTCTCTGAAAATTGTTAGGTGAAAAATAAAGTCCCTTTAATTCTTCCCACAATTATTATTAGCTGAAGGGTTTAAAATTTCAAATATTTACACCTGTTCAGTTTTTTTTTTTTGCAGGATTTCAGAGATTTTTGATTTCGAAGCAATATTTTTGCGTTATGTGAAAGAAATTGCTGAAAACACTTGGGAATTGACATTTTCTTCATGGAAATGGCAAGTAGCCTAACTGAAAATGAAAATAAGATGAAAATTCGATTTCAAACATTGTACTTGTTTATGTACAAAGCTGTAGCAAGAGTTGGTAAGGTTTAAAGCATAAAACTGAGAGATTTTCGGAAGCGGTAACTTTCTATTCAAACAAGGATTTTAAAAAAAAACTGTTACAAGGAAAAGCTATGCAGAAAGAAGTCTTGAAAACTTTTGTTAAGCTGCAGTCACCTGCTGCTTTTTATTCTAAAATGGAAACATACCTTTTCTAGTACACCAAATTGACTGCAGCTCGTTTTTTACGAGCCTGAGCCTTAGCTACGATTTTTGCCTATGTTTGGGTTCAAAATTGGCCCATTTTGCCTGGAAAGCAACGGAAATTCCCAGTAAAAGAAGGTAATTGTAGTTCTTTTTTCGAGTGATGCGATCGAGTAATTACAAACCACTGGAACTTCCTCTAGCATTAATATTTTTCTGTGTGCTTTAGCTCATTCGAAAGCTCTTGAGATTCTCTATTTTTAAGCTATAGATCGGATCAATGCGGTAGATTTGAAGCAAGTTAGAAACGTTTTTAGTGCCGATGTCTAATCCTTACCTTACAAAACCTTCAACGTTTTTGACAAGATTTTAGTGCTCTTAAAAAAATTCAATTCAATTCAAATTCCTATTGATTAAACGATTTCAATAAAGATTCTAATGATTCTAATGATAATGATTCTCTTTATCGTTTCGCTTCTTTTCAATGCTTAATACGTTTTGAAATCTGAATGAATTTGAATTCAAAAAATGAGAAAATCTTTCATTTCTGACATTTCTGACAATCGTGTTTATGGGATTGGTCATAGAAATTGAACAATTTCAAAAGTTTTTACTTTCAAAATTAGCATCCAGATGACCAAATTGAAGAATTTTGTAAAAGCTCATGGCTTCAGCAGCAGCTCATGGCTTCAGCAGCAAAGATTGGTCGAATCGAAATGCCACTAGTTGAATTTCTTGCTGAATTTGAGAATAAGTGTTTACCGTTGCATTAGTTGGATCTTGGATCCTTCTAACCATAAGCCAAATCTTTTTCCAGATCTTTCTATTCAATCCAACAACTCCTCATCAGCATTCAAACAATTTTCATCAACTTTACAGACTTTACAGTCCCCATTCTCCATCTCAATTTTTTTTCCACCCACAACTCCAAAACTTCATTAATATTTTATGAGTGCTGTACTTTCTTTTACCATAAAAAAAGGAGGAGTTTCGAAGAAATCAAATAATAATTTTGGCAAAAGAAACATTCTCAGCTCATTAGCAAATTGAAAATCGAGAATTTCTGATTGAAAAATCCCACAAGGAAACAATTTCTATTCACAAAAAAGAAGAAATCGACTCATTTGAGTGAATTTTTCAACTTTGTGCTTTAGCCAAAAAAACGTGGGACTTTCTCCGAATTTCTCCGAATTTCTTTTGCTTTATAAATTATTCATTGATAAATCTGTTCATGAAAAGATCAATATTCCGATATTTGTTTTGTATCCGAAACGAATTGCCGACAAAAGTCAGCGAAGAGGTGAGAAAACACTTGTTCTTATTGGGAAAACAAATCGGTTCTCAAAAAAATTCATTAAACGCATGTAATGACAGCACCTCACTATCAGTGAATTGGAGGTAGACACAAGAAAGAATACATTTCACTTGACTGTTACGCTTTCTAAAAGAAAAAGCTTTCAAAACTCCCGTAATCTTGTCTCTGACTTTAATCCAATCGATCCAATCCAATCGATCCAATCCAATCTATCCAATTCAACCTATCCAATTCAATCTATCCAATCCAATCTATCCAACCTTTTTTTATCTTTCAATATCCTTTGTGAACTTTTGAGAATCAGACCAAAAGAAACTGCGAGGCAAGATTGCACTCCAGATCTGCAAGCGATTGGGGACAATTTGAGACAACTTTGTCAAGCTTTTACTCTGATATTTATGAGATAACTGCTTAAATCATTAGCTTTTTGCTTAAGATTTGCTAGTGGCCAATGAGTAGGTACAGCTATGTTCTAAGAATTGGATAGAACATAAATGGAACCAGAGTCAGATTCTGTTCATGGCCTATTCAATAGAACTATTAGATACTTGCAAAAGAAACTGCGAGTCGTAAAAGCCATCGTACAATGACTGTAAGTAAAGATGTTTCGGGTTGATTAGGATTTTTAGAAGCCCCAATATCTTCCCTTTTTAACAATATAAAAAGAATTCTGTGGTGATCGTTTCTGGGCGGAATATTGACGACAAAAATACCAAAAAACGATTTGGCGGCGGTTTAAACTTATAACAAAGGGTTATTTTTGACAAAACCTTGGTCTAAATTATCAAATCAGAAGCCCAAACTTCGAAAAACTATTTACAGAAAACAAAAACAAATTTGGTGGACTAAATTTTCTTTTGCAACTATCTAATAGATTGGATAAAAACTAGACAAGATTATGTAGTAGTTTTGAAAGTCGACACGCTTTAGGAATCGCTACATTCCTATACTTGAACTTGAACTTGAACTCTTTCTCTTCTGTATTTTCTATAGCAATCAATAATCTGGTCTAGTAAAAGGCTTTAAAAAATCTCTGACTTGAAGGGAAATATCTTTATTTTACTTCAGAAAGCCCATCCACCACCATCGCTCACTGTCAAGCACGATCACCTCTATTGCTCAATGGCTCTTCGGCAACCAAAGCAACAAAGAGAATCGAAAAAATCACTCAGCAAGCAGATCGATAATATCTATGTCGTGAATGAGTATCAAAAAAAACCGATCAACGCCATTTCCACAAAAGTCCCGCTCAAACTTGATGCCAGCACACAAACGGAATCGCTAAACCCTTGTACCTGTAACATTGCCTTAATATAGCTTTAAATCTTTTGCTCAGATTATTTTATGAAATAAAAGTGCAGCTTTGAATGCATTTTGGGTCAGTGTTTTAGAATTTATTTCGAAGTTGAAAACGCATTTTTTTCACCAAGTTATCATAGCAAATTCGGAAATCACAACTAATTCACTAATAAAAAAGAACATAACATAAGAAGCACAATTACGAAGAAGCAATGACGATGTATATAATTTATAAAGAAGAGACAACCATAAAATCGAGTGCTGCTATTCCTCCTAGACAAGATTATAGTAGTTTTGAAAGTCGACACACTTTAGGAATCGCTACATTCCTATACTTGAACTCTTTCTCTTCTTTATTTTCTATAGCAATCAATAATCTAGTCTAGTAAAAGGCTTAAACATCTCTGACTTGAAGGGAAAGATGCAGCAGCAGTCACTTCCCGGGGAACAGCTTTTAGAAGTACCCGCAAAGAAACAGCAAAACAACGATGAAAAAGAAAGTATTGAAATTGAAAGATATCTTGTGTCTTTGATTGTGATTTATTTAGTTGAATTTGGGGCTCGATTACGAAACTTGTTGCCAAAGCCTTTTCGTCAAGATCGACTCGACAAAGCTGCAAAGCGTGCAAAAACAAAAGATGAACGCTCTGGATATGTATGTTGTTGACAATTTATTGAGTAAGCTTTTCATGTAGAACGATCATTTGTTGAAACATGGAGACGACGTAGCCCCGACATCAAAGAGGTGAATATCGAATTGTTTGTGTGGGAAATAAATATATTTTAGGGAGAAATTTAGGGGAGTAGTCAAAACAGCGCCATAATAGAAAACGTTCAAAACAGCGCCGTCAAATTTCTCAAAATCCAAAAAACCAAGCCGGTTCAAGTTTTATACCAAAAAATTCCTTGCGTTCTTGGCTACATGATGGGTGAAACAGTTTTTTAAAAAAAGTTAATATTTCATAGATAAAAAGAGCACTCAAAATGGGTCTCTAAAGATATTCAGTTAACCAACTGAGTATCACTCGACACACATTTTGAGTGCTCTTTTTATCTATGAAATATTAACTTTTTTTTAAAACTGTTTCACCGTTTCACAAGTTCGATCCGTTGTCGCATGCTGTGACACAAAAAGAAGGTGCATTTATAGCTTGTTTCCTGTAAAAAGTCCTTCCTTTAGTTACTTATATCCGCACCAACATAGGAGTTGTGCATGGGAAGAAAGGAAGAAAAAGAGGCGAAGCAGAACGTTTGTTAGGGAGTTTTGTATTCAAATACTTTAATTTTTAATTTTTAGAAGAAGAAATGAGATGTTGACCGGCGCTTCTTTATTCGATTTGTGAAGAAGAAAGAGCTTCTACTTTTGTTCTACTTTTGTTCTACTTTTGTGCTACTTTTGTGCATTAATTTCTTACTTATTACATTATTTTATGCGTATGCCTTTCCTTTTTGTTATTTCTGATCATTTTGTTATGAACGCGAAAGTATTGGACTTGTACGATTTTGTCAAAAGAATAAAACTTTAAGAAGTCAGTTTCCCTTAGTGTTTTTAGAGGGAATACCCAAGAAATTCTTTATCGTTTTCCTAAAATTTCAAGAAAAACACCATAATCATAATATAAATCACACAGCAAAAAAAACCCGTAATCTCAGAAAATATTACCAGTTAAAAATTGGGAATAAGGCAAAATTTTCAAGGAGAAACTTGGAGGACTAGAGAGGCAAAATGACTAGTAATGACTGTATTATGGCAAAAATGAGACGATGAAAGAGATTTTAAGCGTAAAATATAATGCTAAAATCGTAAAAGATAAATTTTTTATGATAAAGTTTGGTTTGAGGTAAGAAAAGTCGAAAATTGTAAAGCTTCGAACTCTGGAAAGCTTGATCAAGCTTTACTGGAGCTTATTGCTAGCCTAAAGATACTTTAAACAGCCTACTGCAGCTTATTGCTAGCCTAAAGATACTTTAGACAGCTTACTGCAGCTTATTGCTAGCCTAAAGGTACTTTAAACAGCTTACTGCAGCTTATTGCTAGCATAAAGATACTTTAAACAGCTTACTGCAGCTTGTTGCTAGCCTAAAGATACTTTAAACAGCTTACTGCAGCTTGTTGCTAGCCTAAAGATACTTTAAACAGCTTACTGCAGCTTATTGCTAGCTTAAAGATACTTTAAACAAGTCTTTCTAGAGTATGCTAAACTAAAAACGAATCAGAAAACATCTTTTGAAAGTTTAAAGTGTTATTCAGTCTACAGTATGCCGCTTTGCATCGTCATACTGTAGACTTGAATGGCTAAATACGTCATACTGTAGGTTACTACTGATTTAATTTGATATGAAGAACACATTAAAAAAACAATAGATCCCGTTTCTTCTATTGTTTACCGTAATTTCATTCTTTTCCCTGTGGTCCTCCCTTGTAGAAACCCTTGAAATGATCAGGTGGATCGGTGGCCATTCCATACATAAACCTCAACTCGTTGAAGATACGTTTTGCGGCAGTCGTCGTTTTGTAAGCACCTGAAAAAGTTGATATAGACATTTTAGGACTTAGCACAGACGGATTACTGTAGAAATCTTGCGTTACAGTAACCCACAAACTAGCCTGTATACTACTGTAGCGCAGACGGATGCTATAGAAATCTTGCGTTACAGTAACCCACAAACTAGCCTGCACGCTACTGTAGCACAGAAGGATTACTGTAGAAAACTTGCGCTACAGTAACCTTTGTTACCCTTATATAAACAGTAATTTCAAACAATGTGATCGATGTAATGTTTTCTTCAGATTTTGTTCTTGAAACAGATAAATCCAATTGTAAAATTGGATCTATCTGTTAGTGTTATTAACTTCTTAGTTAAGACTTCTTGACTTGAGATCTAACAGAATGATGCCAACGTTTCCTTACCAAAAATATGCGTCCTCGCAAGCATATCCATTTCTGTCGTTTTATCATTCCATTGGAAACTGAAATCCCCTTGTGAAAGAGATTTTTCGAAAAACAAAAAAAACAAACTTGCTCGCGTAAGTCGTAAAATCGTGGTGTGCACCGATTTCTTTCGCAAGCGTTCCTGTCACCCAAGCATCGTCAACCTATCGTTTACCTTTGATTTAAAGCTTCTTTTCACTGTTTTGTTTGTTGTTTTGTTTTTGTTTTTGTTTTCACGCTCACCGACACATAGTGCTCATGTTGTTCAGCTTGTTTCACCAAGTCGGTTGTCATGTCGGCTGACTAAATTTTGAATTCAAGTTGAGATCTTAATCCATTTCTCATCGGATAGATTCTACTGTAGATTTTTAAGCTCTTGTAATTCAGCTTTAGATTACTGACTGTAGTAATTCTTTTTACTGTATTGAAACGGAATTTAGAGGAATTTATGGCAAACCTGGAAAAACGCTGGCCCACTACAGTAGCTCTCCCAATTGTCTTCTGGGTGAGCCTCTTTAGCGACATACCTGAAAATTACGGGTACTTTTAGTGAGACAAGTACGGTAATGTACTGATTTTACTATTAGTACGATAGTATTGTGCTAAACTTTATTCAGTACTTTTCTCCATTCACCCCTTTTCTATTATGCTTTTGTTTTTCGTCGTGTCAGCAGTGGAAACGATGAATTACCGTACATTGTTTTTCAACTATATTGAAACTATTGTTATACGATAATCTGATCTCAATATTGGCAAATTTGATGCTTATCGGTTTATTTTCAAAGATTTTCGTATAGCTAACTACTCATCCGTCAGGTCTAAACATAGATTGAAACTTTTCTCACTTGAAACCTTAGAACAACGCCGTCTTATCATAGATTTGGTTGAGTGCTTTAAAATTGTAAAAGGAAAACATCAAAACCCTCTTTTTAAAAATCTTTTTCGACTAAACTCGAGGCTTTGGCTTTGGCTTTGGCTTTGGCTTTCGCTTTCGCTTTGGCTTTGGCTTTGGCTTTCGCTTTGGCTTTCGCTTTCGCTTTGGCTTTGGCTTTGGCTTTCGCTTTCGCTTTGGCTTTGGCTTTCGCTTTGGCTTTCGCTTTGGCTTTGGCTTTGGCGACTAGGCGTGGCTCTTTTATCTTGCATCCCGAATCTGCTTTCTCTAAATCTTCTAGAGCTTTTTTCGTAAATCGTGTGACTAAAGTTTGAAATGCCCTTCCCGACAAGTTGCGTTTGATCTCCACCGTGTCTGATTTTAAAAGGGCTATTTCGTTGCATTTTAAGTGACTTTGTCATCTTTTATCTAGTACATTTTTCATGTCCTTTTCGCACTTTATTTCTTTCTGAATAAAGTATTTATATATAGTGGAATGGAAAATTCTCTTTTATATTGTAGCATACTGTTTTGCTCTTTAAAAAAAGACTTTTTCTCACCATGGACTCCCGATATCTCTGAAAACCGGTCCCGCAAAGTTCACTCCAGTAAACGTTCGATTCGTGTGAATTTTTCCCAATTTTAGATCCATAAAAATCCAAAAGATATTTGGTAGAATGTCATCTAAATTATAAGACATATTTTTCTTTTTCTCTCAAGAATCAAACCATCCATTTTCACGATAAGTTTCACTTCTTTGCAATGATCTCGCACAAACCGCATCCACATCAAGTACTAAAAAGTTTTTTTTTTTGGGGTTAAAAGATTGAAAAATTTTTATTATGAAATATCTAAACATTTGGATGATCAATATAACATTTTACTATTTAAATCGTTATACTTCAATGCCTAGTTCGATTTTAATTGTATGCACCGACAAAGTACTGTAGACTAGACCTGAGCCCGTATGCTACGCTCCGGGAAAAGTTCCTACGGGGTCTGATCTTTACGGCGGCACCTTTGATTTTTCCGGTAAAACGCCCATAGTTTTCCCCCGGAACAAACCTTTTTTCCAGAAAGTTTTCGGTAAAACTTTCCGAGGAAAAGTTCACTCCACGGGAGAACTATCTAGTGATTCTAGACTGAATATCCTGTTCTAGGTTGAATACCGTAATCCAGACAGTCAAGACTGAATACTCTAGTCTAGACTGAATACACTAATCTAGACTGAATACCTAGCTATTCTAGACTGAATATCCTGTTCTAGGTTGAATACCGTAATCCAGACAGTCAAGACTGAATACTCTAATCTAGACTGAATACCCTGATCTAGACTAAATACCGTAATCTAGCGATTCGAATCAGAAATCAGCGTAATCAGAAACGCCGCGGGAACTTTTCCCGGAGAGTAGCATACGGGTTCTGGTTTTCGAATCGGTTCAGTCCAGTTCGATTCGAAGAATGAACTAAGTATGAACTAGAGAGTAACTAAATAGCAATTATAAAGGAACTAAATAGGAACTAAGTAGGAACTATACAGTAACCAACTAGGAACTATGAAGGAACTAAATAGGAACTATAAAGTAACCAAAGAGGAACTATATAGGAACTATATAGGAACTAAATAGGAACTAAATAGGAACTAAATAGGAACTAAATAGGAACTATATAGTAACCAAATAGGAACTAAATTCGAAGAATTCGAAATAGGAATTCGAAGAATTTTCACTTTCGGTCGAGACCGAACCGATTTGATTCAAAGTTTTTACGTTTTCAGTCTAGACGGAACCGATTCGATTCGAAAAAAAGTCAGACCGAAAACTGTAGAACAAGTTTACTGTAGACCCCAATTTTACAGTATCGCTTGATAAAAATAAACAAAAAACATAAACGAATTGATTCTGAAGAAATTAGTATTCACGATTTAACAATAAACATTCCAGACATTAAACATTTTGATTTCATCATACTGTAGTGAGTTATCGTACTCTTGTAGTGAGGCTAGATATTAACTATGAGATTTTATAGTGCTTTTAAGGATATCAACTTAAAATCTATACAATTTCTTTGTTAGATTCCAACCTTTATCGTCATATTTCGATAAGCGTCCATGAAATCAGCTTGAATGATATCCCGATATTCAGCCGCTTCTTCTCGGATCCTTTCCTCTTCAATCGCCTCTTTGTGATGACCAACCGCGAAAAGAGTACGATAGCCGTACTGAAATTTGTCTTTTTATACATTTAACGGTGAAAATCTTACCGCTTCATACCAAAATTTGTTGGCGTACGTGGCGCGAATGGCGTCACGGCGTAAACGATTGTGAATCGCGGTATGCACGACGAAAAGCGTCTAGATTTACATAAGTAAATTCAATATGAAACTAACAAAAACAAATCAGAAATTTAGTAACTTTTTTCTAACTCACTTGTACGCCAGTCGGGCAAATTTGACTCGAAAAGATCGTCCACGGGAAGGGTTTAAAGAACTGAAAATGGTAAAACTTATGGATGATTTGACTGACTTTTAATTTCTAAAGTCTGCTGTTGATTTCTTGATGCAGCTAAAGAGATGCTAAAAAGTGTTCCAGCAAACCCTGGGAACTTCAAAGGACTTGTGGGGGAGTTTAAGACGCACCGAGCCCTTATCTTCTTGGATCTTGAGCTCAAGATGCCTATAAAGCTTGATACGAGAAAAGAAATTTCTATGTGGTTAAGCCCTTACTATTAAACCAGAATAAGATACAAAATAAGATAAAGAAAGCACAAAAAGTGCGTTTTTGTGAACACTCACTAGTTCGCCGTTTGTTCGCGAATCAGAAGAACGACCCAATTTCACTTACTTCTAACATAATGATCTTGATCTTGAAGCTCTAGTGGATCCTTGACGTGATCTGTGCTACCCATATATTACATATATTATATTGTGTTGCTTTTTATCGGCCCTTTTTCGTGTTATGTGTATGAATTCATGTGTTTTAATCTTAAATCTAGCGCACTTTATCTCAGGTCCTGAATAAAGTATCTATATATCTATATGTCGTAGCCGTTTACGAAATTCAGCCGCTAACGAATGAAATTTTTCGCTAGCCGCTAACGAATCGTTCGTAAATTGATGTTTTGTTTGTTATAAACGTTATTATGTTATACATCTTAAATATTGTAAATTTTATTTAACTTATTTTGATTAGTTTGCTGATTTGCGTTTTGCATAAATAGTTTGAAATCAAAAACTCATTCGAGTCGAGCCATGTTCGCAGAAGCCGATTACAAATTGTACACGGCTAGCGAAAAAATTTCATTCGTAATCGGCTAGCCGTTAACGAATCATTCGTTAACGGCTGAATTTCGTAAACGGCTATGACATATATATTGGGTTGTCCAGTTATGAATGCGCGTTTTTACTATTTTGTAAATTTCTCAAGATATCGAACAGATGTATATGAGTGTTATATATCATTCGAAAGCTGAAGATCTCCTCTACATTTTGGAATAAAAAAGTTTTTGAATTCATTCAACTTTTTGGGAAATTGACTGCACAAAGGGAGAGGTCGTTTTCGAAAAAACCCATTCCAGCTTGGCTATTCCTCAAGTTTTATGGTGTAAAATAACCACCCAGAAAAGAAAAGAAAAGTAAAGATGCTCTGAAATTGTTATATTTTTAAAAAAGTTGTATTGATATATCTATTGGCCAAACATCAAACGGTTAACTCGATTTGAGCGGAGCCAAAACTTGATCCAAAGGCACCCTTCCATTTTTTGGCCACCTCTTCTTATGTGCAGTCAATTTTCCCAAAAGCTGGACAAATTCAAAAACTTTTTATATCAAAATGTAGAGGAGATCTTCAGCTTTCGAATAATACTCATATATATCTTTTTCTTGATTTCGGTATCTTGAGAAATTTACAAAATAGAAAAAAAGGCGCATTCATAACTGGACAACCCAATATATATATGTTGTGTCCGATTTAGATTTCCGTCCGATTTAGATTCAATCTAAATCGGACGTCCGATTTAGATTGAACTTATCGCGGACGTCCGATTTAGATTACAGTCTATATCGGACGACTCCAAATCGGACGTCTATACAGATCGAACAATAATATAAACGTGCTTAACATATTTTCTTTGAAGTTTTCTTTTCAGAAAAGACGTAACAGACCTTTGAAAAATGCAGAAAACTACAGAAAACGCTTAAGAACATATACTAAACATGTTTATATTATTGTTCAATCTATAAGACGTCCGATTTAGATTGAGTCTAAATCGGACGCCCAATATAGACCGTAATCTAAATCGGACGTCCGCGATAAGTTCAATCTAAGTCGGACGTCCGATTTAGATTGAATCTAAATCGGACGGAAATCTAAATCGGACACAACATATATATAATCAGTCATAAAAATCAAGGAAACCTCGAAAAACCTACCGGATGAGCTTTTGGATTGACAGAAGAAATATCAATAAGCGGTGGTTGTTCCAATTTCGGCAGAGCTTTCTTCGTGGTGGTGCTCGTTTGGGTAGATGTTGATGTAGTCGACGTTGTTGTTGTGCTCGTTGTTTCGTTTTCTTCGATTTCAACTACGACTTGCTAAATTGAATAACTCAATCAATTGATGAGTCTTTCTACCTCTTGTTCTTTCTTTTTCAACGCGTCAACTTGTTGGAGTTCGGCTGCTGCACGGACTGGAGTTTTATCTGAAATTGAGCAATGTTAAGTGAATTGTTTCAAAAGTTTACTGAATTGAATTTTTATAGGATTCAGTAAATTTAGAGAAACTTGGTTTCAGAAAAGGTTTTTTGCAAATTTTTCTGAACTCTAAAATTTCAAGACGAACCTAATTCCACCTTTTCTCAGCCGTTTCTTCGCCAATTATTCTGAAATTTTGTTTACAAATAGAAATTGATATTCTCTGCTTGTAGACGAAATTTCAGAGCAATCGGTGAAGAGACGGCTGAGAAAACGAAGGTGAAAATAGGTTCGGCTTGGAATTTTTCCATCTCTATCAGTATGGATTTGTTCTGTTAACTGAAATCCTTCAAACATTGTCTGTATCAATTTAAAGCTTATTCAGCAGAATTATTGTGTAAAATTAAATCAAGCATTCATCTTGAATTCAATTATTGGATTGGTGGAAAAGTCCTTTCCGATTTTTTGGGAGAGTACCTTAAATTTGTCGAATTTTGACGTTTTATACGCTCATCCTAAAGCTGAATTCAAGACGGATCGATTGGCAAAGACCGTTTTGAGATATCTCTTTTCTAAAAGTTTTTACAGTTATTTTAGTAAAGGGCAAAAGCAGAGCCAAAAAATGGCTGTTTTCACGTTTCGTTAGTTTTCCGTGCAGAAACCTAGGCTAAAAACATGTGTTTCGTGATCAGCGTCAAAAATAACCCCTAGGCACGCATTTTCAGAATCTTAGCAAAAATCGGAAAGGACTTTTCCACCAACCCAATAGTTAGTTTGTTTAAAATTGTCGTTAACTTGTTTAAAAGTATAATTACTTTGTTTAAAAATGTCGTTAGTTTGTTTAAATCTTTGTTTTCTTTATCTAAATCGAATCTATTGAATCCCAATCTCGATTTAGCTGATTTAGCTGAATCCCAATCTTGATTCATTGAATTTCATTCTTTTTTTCAGCATTCTTTTGAATCGGGCATTTTGATTACGGTGAGATTGGTAAAAATCGTTTTGAGATATCTCTTTTCTAAAAGTTTTTACAGCTATTTTAGTAAAGGGCGGCAGAGCCTATCTCAAAATATCTCAAAACGCTTTTTATCAATCGATCCGTCTTGAATTCAGCTTTAGGATGAGCTATAAAACGTCAAAATTCGACAAATTTAAGGTACTCTCCCAAAAAATCGGAAAAGGACTTTTCCACCAACCCAATAAATCAAATCTTGGCCTTGGGGAATCATAGTCTAACAATGTTCATCATTATTACGGAATCTACCTTTAAAACTAATTATAATATACGTAGAATAATAGAAATTTACTTGATAAAATACTAGGGAATTCGACTTCATCAAACATTTTACCTTCATTAGCCTTTGGTTGTGCAAGAGCGACTCCATCAAGAACAGCCGCTCGTCCGTTGGCCATTAAAAAGATGAGTAGACAACATGAAAGCACTAATATAAAATAGCGAATCAGCGGGGCTCGCATCGAAATAAAATCAAATACCTAAATAGAAAAATTCTTTAAAAACCCAAGAACATGAAAACTAAAAAATGAAAACCGATTTTTTTAATAGCCTAAACATAAAAATTTTCCAGCTCACTGGGTTTTGATTTTTTTGAAAACAGAAAAAGTTTTCAAATTCAAAATCTCAGAATACAGGAAAACAATATTTATTTATGGTGATGATGAGTAAATTGTGTTTCAGTGTTGGATCAATATTTGGCCAAAATATTTTCAAAGCCGTGAAAAGCCGTGAAAAGCCGGCCGGTCAAAAGACACCATGATTAAATATTCCAAAAGAAGGGCACAAAAAGCAAAATCCCGTAGTTGAATGACGGGAGTACGATTGCTTTACAAGCTACAAATATGAAAACAAAAAGCTTTACAGATTTAGTTGTACTAGAATGTTTCAAAAATAAGTTTAGAGATCGTTTTCGGTTTAGAGATCGTTTTCGGGTATCTTTTAGATTGTTTAGAGATGCTCAAAATGGAAATAAATCCTTTCTGACACACTAAAATTCTTCAATTCAATTCAACCGATGAAAAATCACTGCACCAGAAAGAACAAAAGACATCATGATTAAATATTCAAAAAGAAGGACACAAAAAGCAAAATCCCGTAGTTGAATGACGGGAGTATGATTGCTTTACAAGCTACAAATATGAAAACAAAAAGCTTTACAGATTTAGTTGTACCAGAATGTTTCAAAAATAAAGCAGCAAGTTTAGAGATCGTTTAAAGCATCGTTTAGATTGTTTAGAGATGCTCAAAATAGAAAAAAAATCCATTCTGACACACTAAAATTCTTCAATTTTCTCCCAGAAACACTGGATTGCGGGAAAAGCGATGAAAAATCACTGCACCAGGAAGAGTGCGTTTACACTTTTACTCTACAAAGTAAAAGTCGTTTTTCGGAAGTTCCGTTTCTTATTGAAATTGAAATTTGAAAGTTCTTATTGAAATTGAAAGTTTTTAATTGCTTAATTGTTTGCTTTGAATTGCTTTTTCTTTTTAATTCTAATATTCGATCGGATTTGTTCTCTAGAAGTGTAGTTTGTGCTCAACATTGAAACACACCAAATGATCGTTCTTTTAATTTACCATCGAATTTCAAAGTGGCACCTATTTTGTAGCAAATTTCTAGTTTATAGCAAATTTTTCGTATTCTTTATTTGCCGATTTTGTAGCAAATTTTTCGCTGATTCCGAATAGCTAAATCGTTTGTGTGTAATGAATTCAAATGTTTCGATTTAAATCCATTTAAAGTTCATGTGTAAAAAAAGCAGTTTTTCAGTGTTGCGCTTCTCTGACCACGCGAGTATCAAGCGATCTTCCGTTCCCGGCGCACATGGCCTGGAACACATCCGTTCCCGGATCACATGCCCTGGATCACATGCCCTGGATCACATCCGTTCCCGGATCACATGCCCTGGATCACATCCGTTCCCGGATCACATGCCCTGGATCACATCCGTTCCCGGATCACATGCCCTGGATCACATCCGTTCCCGGATCACATGTCAACTGGTAAAGGGCTAGACTGGGTGCTAGCCTCTCAACTTTCTGACCCTGGTTCGAGGGTAAAGTTTATATATGATAAACTTTACCCAGTTTACTTGGGTAAAGTTTTTCAAATCTTAACAATATTTTTTGTTTACTTAAAAAGTCATTGTTTGGCGTGATTCAATAGAAAATTTGCGCATTCAATGAAAAATTTTATGTGGAAAAGCCGTTTTCTTCAAGAAAATATCTTTTTCTTCAAATTTCTTCAAGAAAATATGAAAGCTTTTTAAGATTCGATAAGGAAACATGCAAAAGCAAGCAATTTTTCCTTGAATTGAATATTCAAAGAATGAATTGGAGTTGGAAAATGGGGAATATTGGAAAAATATTCAGAAATGAGTCTTTTTAAAGGTTGGAAAGCGGGGAAATACATTATCAAACAAAAAAATCGAATTGAAAAATTTGTGGGAAATCGATTTGATGAGAGGAAAGCAAGAATCGTACAGGAAATCGGGAGTTTTTCAAAAAGTTCAACGTTATTCGAGAAAATCTAAGCGCTGAAGAAGATTTGAACACAAAATACTTCCCCCTAGAGTGTGTTCCTCGGGAGTAAGTAATTACTCGAGTAAAATTTGCATGAGTAATTTTTACTCGATTAATCGACGTTTTTTCGTCGAGCAACTACGAGTAATCACTCTTTACACATCGAGTAAATTGAATATCTTTACATTTGAAGGGAATTTGCCACCAAATCAGTTGAACGGTCGAATATCTTTAAGTCGTATATAAGTCGTTGCTCGTGATGTTTTTGCGCTAATTTTTTACAATTTTCGTTAAAAGTACGGTAATTTTTTCGAAGTTTGCGTTTTAAAAAAGGCATTACTCGCGAGGAACACACTCTACTTCCCCTAAGAAGCTCATTTCAAAGCTTATTATTTCAAAATTTCCATTTGCTGAAAACAATATGCTGAAAACAACAAGCTGATCGCGAAAGATCTTTTTAAAACATCTAAATGAAAAGTTTTATAATATTTTGAAATATTGAAGTTAATAAAACTTCAAAATCTTTTTACTATATAGAAATCTTATGAATTTTCTCATAGAACTCATTCAGAAATGCATTTTTTTTTTTGTCTTAAAGCCAGATATTTGCGTTTCAAAAGGATTTGAAATGTTCATTCACACGTAATCAAATTCAAAATTCTTCATGAAACATTGGGGAAAGCTTTTCAAATTGAAAAATGAACCCAGAAAAATAGGTGGCCTGTAATTGGAGTGCTTTTTGGGTTTTGGCGGAAATCGATTGTTTCCCTTGGTTTCTCATGAAAATTACATTCTCAACGAGAAGCAAAAAATCGAATTTTGAATAATCCTTTCTCCGTAATTCGTTTCTTCTCAAATAAGAATACTCTTGAAAAAAATTCATTGAAGAAAAAAACAAATTTCAAATTAAAAAAACACGATTTCATATTTGAATTTTGTGCAAAATGCACAGATAAAGTAGATACCGTAAATACTGTAAATACACAGCTTTACTATAAACTTTAATCTTTAGCAAGTATCAGCAAAACGATCATATCATGTGAATGGTCAAGTGGGCGGATTTGTCACCGATTGGGGACAACTCAAGTTCTTGACAGTTAAGGTGAAACGGTTTTCCTATTGCAAAAAGCATTATACCGTAAATACTGTAATAGTGCCCCACTCCCATAATGACGGTGCGAAGTGTTGCATAGTCTAGCTTTGGACGCGTTTTTCTCGACACTGGTTTATGCTACAATGCGCGCTTAGGTATCAAAAAATAGCTGAAATTCAGGGCTATTTTTTGATACCAAAGACGCATTGTAGCTTAAACCAGTATCGAGAAAAACTCGTTCAAAGCTAGACTACGCAACACTCCGCGCCGTCATTATCTTTGGTATCAAAAAATAGCCCTGAATTTCAGCTATTTTTTGATACCAAAGACGCATTTTTGAAAGTATGGGCGCTTTGAAAAAAAATGAAATACTGGAAGACTTTTGCGACTACGCGACTGTTCGAGGGCGTGGGGTACTATTACAGTATTTACGGTAGATAAGTTTTCGTTTTTTGACTTTAAAAGCGTTAAGCTTTCATTCACAACTTTATTGCTCTTTAAAATACAAAAAAAAACGATTTGATGGATGGGAAAATGACGAGGAAAATGAGTTTAAAGAGGAGAAAAACGTGGTTAATTGTTGAAAAATGTATTCGAAATTGCACAAGTTTTCTTATAAAAAGCTAAAGTTCTGTAAGACTTTTGAAAAATACCCAAAAAAACGAATATTTATGTCGATTCATCGATGATATACTAGGGAAAAAAGTCAAGATAATAGGCGCGCATGCTGTGACGAAAAGAAAATGTGGAAAACTAAAAACGAGTATGCAAAAGCTGTAAAGAGACGATAAAAATACAAATCGGACATCGAAAACATGAAAATATTTACGTCGATCACGCTTTTTGGGGAATTGGATTGGGGTTCTTTTTTGCGTAGGATTTGCATAGAATAAGCTAAAGTTTTTTTGAGTGCAAAGGCAACAGTTTTCGATATTTCAATCATTTCTAACGAATCGGGCAAAGGAATGATTCTTGTTGAGTACTTCATAGTCAACGATGGCCTAGAACCTCGAGAGCTAGAGCACGGAAAGTCCAGAACCAGATCCTGGCTTGGCTCTTCTCGACACAAGGCTTTTGGGACCCCAGACTGGAGCTTACGTTCTCGTCATGTTGAAACAAAGCATCCGTCCGATCTACCAAGCAACGTTAGGCTCGGTTAGTCGCAGGTTCGGAGCTATTCCAAGCGCAGAGCAATGTAGCCCACCGTTGAAATTAAACCACGGGTTGGCTTCCACTGCAGCCATTAAAACGTTTATTTCCTTTTGTTGATTGATCAATGACCATCTTTCTTTCTGATCATCGTCTTTCTGTATTGTGATTGATTGCTTGGATTGGTTGAATGAACCAATACTTTAAAGCCAAGCCAAGCCAAACCAAGCCAGGAGGCCAGGCCAAGCCAAGCCTAGCCAAGCCAAGCCAAGCCAAGCCAAGCCAAGCCAAGCCAAGCCAGGCCAATCCAAGCCAAGCCAAGCCAAGCCAAGCCAAGCCAGGCCAATCCAAGTCAGGCCAATCCAAGCCAGGCCAATCCAAGTCAGGCCAATCCAAGTCAGGCCAATCCAAGTCAGGCTAGGATCAGAATCCTGATTTATGCAAAACCAGAGCCAGGCTCGTAGCCGTTCAAAACACAATAATGAATTTCTATTGCAAGATTAGAATGTTCAAAAGTTTCAAAAATAAACTGTTTGTTAACAGAAAAAAAACTTGAAAATCGATAATTGGGGTTCTATTCGAACGACGTGGGCATTTGATCCAATGTAATCTCCGCCATGTCGTCAATCATAGCTTTTTATGCTCTCCATTCAAAATACAGATAAAATGAATTGAATGATTCAAAGTTTCAATAAACCAGCCATTCAACATTTTGATTGATTCAGAAAGGATTCGAAGCCTCTTTTATTCAAGTTTTTAACGTTTAAGAAAAGAAAAATTATAAGAATTGATACAATTTTCTTAGAAAATCTATCAATAATGCATGTGTTTATCGAAGAAATTTTCAAATTCAAAAGAGAAATCCGACAACAAGAGCAGAGAGTTGAAAAGTAGGGCTTCAAGTCCAATCGGAGGCCACAAAATCGAACATTACATCATTGATGTTATTTGGGATTTAAAAACAGTTAAAAAATATATCTATCAAGTTATTTAAAAGAAAATTATTGTTTTTTTTTTCTATTTTTTCTGGCAATAACTAGTCTAGGCTATTTTTTCTCAACTCTAACAGAAAAAAAGTGTGGAAACGGAGATTTGTACTAACTTTTTAACCAAAAACTAGTTGAATATAATAACTTTTAGTATAAATTCCAGTAAATATTGATTAAAAGAGTATATTCTATTACTTTTCATTAAATTCTAGTCAGTAGAAATACTAGATTTTAGTAATCACAAGCAGAAAAAAAAGAAAATGGGGGTTGTTTCTACACTTTTTCCTGTTAGCGTAGATAAAAGTAGCCTAAACTAGTTAATATTAGAGAAAAAAGTAAGAAAAAAAAAACAGAAAACATGAAAAAATGAGAAAAAAGTTACTCCCGATACTGGAATTGATCCAAATCTACTACTTATCTAAAACCACAGCTTGAAATCTCTATGTAAAGAAAGTGAATCTATCCAAATCTATTGGTTGGGGAGGATGGGTTGGGGCGGGAAAATAAAAGAAATTTTTTTTTAAAAAAATTTTTTTTTTTTTTTTTTTTTTTTTTTTTTATTTTTTTTTTTTTTTTTTTTTTATTTTTTTTTTTTTTTTTTTTTTTTTTTTTTGTTTTTTTTTTTTTTTTTTAAAAAAAAAAAAAAAAGGGAAAAAGAAATTTTATTTTTTTTTTTTTTTTTTTTTTTTTTTTTTTTTTTTTTATTTTTTTTTTTTTTAAAAAAAAAAAAGGTATAATATTTATAAAAAATTTTTTTTGTTTTTTTTTATTTTTTTTTTTTTTTTTATTTATTTTTTTTTTTTTTATGTTTTTTAAATATTTTTTTGTGGGGGGGTTTGTTTGGGTTTTTTTTTTTTTTTTTTTTATTATTTTTTTTGTTAATATTTTTTAAAAAATATAAAAAATAAAAAAAAAAAGTAAGAAGATAAAATAATATTTGATTTTTTTTTTGTGGTTTTTGTTTCCCCCCCAACCATACTACATATGTAAAAGCGAACCTTGAAATCTCCATGTATAGAAAGTGAATCTATCCAAATCTACTACTTATCTAAAAACGAAGCTTGAAATCTCTATGTACAGAACGTGAAATCTATCCAAACCTAACTACTTAGATAAAAGCGAGCCTTGAAATCTCTATATAAAGAAAGTGAAATCTATCCATATCTACTTTTATCCATATCCATATCTACTACTACTTACGTAAAAGCGAACCTTGAAATCTCTATGTACAGAACGTGAAATCTATCCAAATCTACTACATATGTAAAAGCGAACCTTGAAATCTCTATGTACAGAAAGTGAAATAGATCCAAATCCTCCTGGTTCATCTATCATTTCATATTGACTACAAAAAGCAATTTGTTTGAAATGAAATGAAAGGAAAATCTAGAAAAAGGTGCTTGTCATTCAAATTTTCAATCCTCTTTTTGAAAAAGAAAAAAGAAAAAGGGGATGGGGAAACAAAATTTGCGCAGCCGTTTACATATATTTGCAATTCGATGTCAACCATCATCAGCACCCAAAAAGGGAAATAATGCAAAGGATTGGGAAAATTTCAGAATTTCAACTATACCGGAAACAAAATGCTATAAATACCGTACCCAAAAGGGCTTCAAAGCCAAATATCTTTAATTTCAAATCTTTAATTTCAAATTGAGCATTTGAAAGCATCTGCATTGCTGTAAGGAAGATGCTTTAAGTAGTCGAATGGAGTCCTTTAGTCGAATGGAGTCCTTAGTCGAATGGAGTCCTTAGTCGAATGGAGTACTGTAGAGATTGAGTCGATTGAAGTGTCGTCAAAGTTTCTGCAGGGGGATTTTTCTTTTTGTTTTTGTGATTCTCTGAAAGATAAGTGACTAATTTCAAATTAAAACATAAATCTCATATTATTTTCCAATTTTATTCAAATGTAAATTGCAAACCCGTATCTGCATAAAAACATCACAGAATCTTCTAAACAAAGTCAATTTTTCATTTCCCGTTTTCAGTTCTGCACTTTTGCATAATCTTTGAAGTGATCGGGCGCATCGGTGACAACTTTGTAGATGTATTCTGAAAGATCTACTATATATAAAAGAGCACTGTCTGTTTGTTCATCTGTATGGGCATTTTCTCGGTCGTGTTTTGCCAAAAAAAAAGCTAAAACTTCTTTAGAAAAACTTAGAATATATTGTAGTTGTGCTATTTAAAATAAAACATTTAAAAAGTAAAAATTGAGTGGCACTCCCGGGGTTGAATCCGGGTCGTGTGAGCCGTAGACAAGCGCGTATCTGACTGCGCCATAACGACGAAAGCTACTTTCAAAACATCCAGCCAGAAAAGCCAGCTGTTGGGCGTCTTTTCGGCTTTTCATTTTCGTTTTTTAGCTGGTTTTAGATATAAAATCGAACATGAGAAACCATGAAAAGAGGCCATTTGCTTTTTGTTTGAGCAATTAGAAAATGCCAATACATCAAGTAGCAATGTTGAGCAAGGCTCAACAAATGAATGAACACACTGCAATTTACTTTCAGCTATGGGTATTAAAGCTCGTTTTATTCTTATCACCACACCTAATTCAGTGAACATTCGCCTCAAAGCGGCTACAGTAGGATAGAGCGCAAAATAGACGGATCGAGCCATCATCTTCTCCTCCGTATGCACATCGTTGAGCTCGTATCTGAAAAAAGGTAAGAGATTTTGAGATTTTGATTTCAAGCTTGAATATTCATCATTGAATATTAGGCTTAAACAAAAGAATTAAACAAAAGGCTTAAACAAAAGAGCAATCTAAACTCAGGTAAGGTTTAGTTTTTCCCCGTTACAATTGTATAATATTTTGTTGACTAATCAGGCCAGGAGGAAAGTCATAGCAGAACAATTAGATCAGTCAGCTCATATCAAGAAATCAAAAACAAATGTTTTGCTAAAACAGGAATCGAACTCGAGCAAAACATTTGAGCGCTCGTTTCGTATGCAAGCGTTTTATCCATTACGCCAACAAGCCATGTTTGAGACTCGTGAGAAAACCCTTATAAAGGTACCCCTTCCTTATAAAAGTATCCCTTTCGCATTTTCACTCTAAAACTCAAAAAACTCGTATAACTTTTTATAGAAAATCATTTTGCAAAAGCGGAAAGCAGATTCGGAATCAGCGTGAAATTCTGCGTCGAATATTCTATAGCTTATCTTATTTGATCACATCCTAATCTTGCCTTTCTCCAAATATCTACTCTAGTGCAAGAATGGCTTTAGAAAGAAAGAATCTTTCTTTATTTCAAAAACCCACTTCGAGGCGTATGTATCAAAATCATAATTGGCGCCGATTTCTCTTCCGATAGGACCCGTGAAAAAAGCATCGTCAACCTAGAAATTTAACAAAAAATATTGTAACATCTTACTGAAAGGAAAAATATTAAAAAAAATCGATCCTTAAATCTTTTCAACTTTCAAGAATAACTCACCGATATATAATGCAGTCTTTTCTCAACAGCCGCAACGATTTCAGCAGCCAAATCTTTCGACATAATAAAACTCGTACCTAAACCAGCAGTTGTGAAAAAGCAAGCCCAATAATCCCCAAAGTCAAGCCAATAATCTAACGACATGTTAGACCTGACTAATCCTTGGGAAAAAGTTCAGAATATCTTGCATCATTTTGGTGCCATTTAATCGCTTTACGCGTCAAATGAAACCCTGAAGATCGGATAAGACTCGATTTTTGTTCATCTATCAAGTGTGGGTCTAACGTAAAAGATTGGGCAAAATTACCAGGACAAACTTGTTTGAATGTTATTCGACAAGCGTTCCATAAAACTCCTATAATTCTCTTTCTATAAACGCTTAATTATCCTCTGAAAAAGTAGGCACACTTTTCTAGTCTTAATGTTGTTTTTTGCGAGTTTTTCAGAAACCAAAAAAAGCGCTCTAAAGGGAGAAAATGAAGCTGCGCGCCAGGACCAATGATATTTATTGGTTATCTCCGCGCCCCAAAAAAACCTGAAACTAACCATCCAACGGACTGAAATTTTCCCCCACCAATGCTGGGCTGCACTTCGCTGGTGCAGTTAAATGCTAATTTCGCGCATATCCTAATTTCATTTCATTTCTGTTTCGGCGTTGCCTATTTAGATTGCTATAGATAATATAGAACATATAGAAAATGTTTTTCTTCTAAAAACAATTGCTATTCTAATATTTATGCAAATTTTATTGCTTAATAATACCTACAAAGAGATGAGAACTCCACTCCGAAAATCAGAATCTGAGATGTAAATTGATAAATGCAAATTTTCGAGTGAGAACGGGAGATAACCAATAATTATCGGATAATTAATCCGATAATTATCCAAAAATTATCGGATTAATTTGACCCAATGCTTTTTGTTTCAAAAGAAAAGCCGGCCAACGGATTTTTCTTTTCAGTAATGTTCCAAAAGGTTACCGTATTTCTTCGAATAGAAGACCGGGTAAAGAGTATCATCGCGTACTCCTGCGTAGCAACCCTTTTTAAAATTTCCTTTCTGCATAAAAGCTTTCAATCAAGTGCTATAGGGCTGGAAAATGGCTCAAAAATACCACATGAGCTAACAGATTTTTGAGCCATTTTCCAGCTCTATAGCACTTGATTGAAAGCTTTTATGCAGAAAGGAAATTTTAAAAAGGGTTGCTACGCAGGAGTACGCGATGATACTCTTTACCCGGTCTTCTATTCGAAGAAATACGGTAGTTATGAATAAATTTATCCATTCCTAATCCAATCAGAATTTATATTATGAAGAAAATTATACGATTAACGGTTAAATTGGCTGGCTGCCAAGTTACAACGAACAACTCTTGTCCGGGTAATTTTGCTCTATAAACAACAGTTTCCAAAAGATATGCGTAAAGATACTTTGCGAAACAATTGCGCGTTTGTTGGAGTGTCTTGGACTCATTTGTCTTGCCTACCTGTACAATATCTTCCCCATTGATCTTCTGGCATTGCTTCTTTTGAAACGAACCTAAAATGAAGTAAAATTATGATATTAATTAAGAAAAAAGGTGCGCTAATGGGCAAGGTGCGGAAAAAAAGGTGCGCAAATGTCCGGGTGCGCAAAAAAGAGGTCGCATTTGTCCCACTCCCCTAGAATTTAAAAAATTAACGAATTTTCCTCACCAAGGTGATCCCGGATCTCGAATCACGTTCCCATAGTAGAGCAAACACGTGAAAGTTTTATTCGTTTTTACCCTAAACAACTTTTTTTTTTGAGGCTTTGCCAATTTTAGTACTTGTTCTTTTCGAAATCCTCCATAAAGCCGAAAATGTTTGGTAAAAGATCATCTAGAAAAAGAAATGACTTGAACATGATTGAACAGAAATGATTCTGTAAAAGAAATGATTTGAACAAACCATCTAATTTGACGACAAGTTGAACACTTGGACAGTGATCTCGAAGAAATCGCATCCAGCTTAAGCCCTGGAATTTTTTTTGCTTTTTAACAAAATCGATTTACAACCTTGATCGTCAAATTTCGATAGTGATCGATGAAATCGGCTTGCACGATGTCTTGATGGAATCTGAAGGATTTTAAGATTTGAAAGCTTTAGTTTAAGTGAAATGGCTTGTGCTTATCAATGACCGTTATCAAAAGCCGCTAATAGATAAGAACTAGGTTCCAAAATCTCTTCTTGTCATTCATTTACTTTATAGATAGCTGCCACGTGTGTGATTTTGTTTGTTATCAATTAAAACATGTCGAATACTTACTGTAAAGTTAAAATAGAGCTAATTCGAGTTAAAAATAAAAGGAAAACAAAAGGAAGGAATTGAACCCGAGCAAAAGTCTGAGATCTTGTTTTGGAAACAAGATCCTTACCCACTACACCACAAGCTCACATTTCAAGACGATGAAAGAAGGATCTAATAAATAATCAATGACTGGTGGGACGATGTGTGCCCTCATTTATCCGCCAGTCTTTGAGATGATCACTTTTTGGGACGAATGGAGGGTTGGGTGGTTTCAGTGTAAAAACGACTAGTACCATATGATCCTCCATAGCCCCCGATTTATCATGAACCAAGCCAGTTTTTCTTTCTAATACCGTATTTTCTCTAATAGTAGTGCCCCGCGCAAAGCCGAGTTGATGACTATTTTACAATTTCCAATTTTTCCCAGAAGCTCAACACTCAAATCCCCCACAAGATCTCATCGTCAGCTACATTTTCCGACCCCACATCGATCGGTTCTTATAAGCGCTTTTCGAGATTTCGAGCAATTTAGGTGAAGCGAAAATACGACATACATTTGAAAGCTAACGACTCTTCACATTTGCTTCAAAAGTACCTTTCACAAAACGCGATCAACAAATTAATGTATTAACTATTTTAGATTTTAATTTGTTGATTGGGTAACCCAATTTGTGCATCTGGATGCCAATAAACTGGTAGACCAGAAAGCTAATTTGCATAGGCTTAGGTAAGATACTTGTGCGATGGGTAAGATGCACAAGTACCGTTGAAAGATTGGGAAAGTTTTCGAGCAATTTATGCGATTAGTGAAAATACGTTACGTATTTTTACTTTTCCAAGTCACTCACTTTGCCTCGGCCTCCAATTGTTGCTCATCATTTCGATCCATTGAGCGTCCAGTCGCAAAAAGGGTACGAATGTGGTACTAGATTTTGAAAAAATGATTCTTTTACAGGGATTTCTTCTACTATTTCTAACCAACCTTTTTATACCATTGCATATTCGCATAAGTGTCCCTAATCGCGGCTCGTTTTTCCTTGTTCGAGACGGCTGTGTGGACCTGAAAAAGCTTAAAATAAACTTTTAAAGATCTAGATCTTGATTGAATATTCAATATAGAGAATATTCAAGATTCAATCTTTTAAATGACTTTTTTCTCACCACAAATACGACTTTCATATCGTTTTGGCAAAAGTTTTGCGGCAAGATCGTCCAACGAAATGGTTGATACCACTGAAAATTTAAGATAGATTCTTTTGCAGATGATTGAAATTCTTAAGAGCATAAAAAGCTTTAATCTTACTGGATGCGGCACAATGGTGATTGGTTGATTGTTGGCGTTGACGAGTTGAATTGAGTGCGCTGGTTGGTGTTGTCTCAGCATTGGATGCACCTAAATAGAAAGCATATTGTCCTTGAAAGTTTTGGCTTTGGCTTTCAAAGAATTCGCTTATAAAGCCTAAAAGAAAGATTCTCTAATATTTTCTGGTACCCAAAGGATAGCACTGTTTCAATTCGAATGTTGAAATCGTTTGCTAAAGGTTGAGATTCTGTTCCTCTAAATCACGACCCTTTTTCTTCGTCGGATTACTGTAATTGTGCCTTTATAAGGTGATTTTTCGTCACTTTTTAGGGGTCGGACAAATGCGACCTTTTTTTGCGCACCTGGACATTTGCGCACCATTTTTTTTTGCCGGAAAAGGCCTTAGGAAAGGTCGTAGAGCTTCAAAAATGTTTTCATAGAAGGGAATCGTATGCGTAGATTCCGAATTTCGACAAATCAGACCTCGCTGACACGTCAAATTTGGGCTAAAAGGCAAAAACTACGCAACTTAACGCTTTTCCGCAGTTTTTTGCCTTTTAGCCCAAATTGACGTGTCAGCGAGGTCTGATTTGTCGAAATTCGGAATCTACGCATACGATTCCCTTATATGGAAATATTTTCGAAGCTCTACGGCCTTGCCTAAGGCCTTTTCCAGCAAAAAAAAAAGGTGCGCAAATGTCCAGGTGCGCAAAAAAAGGTCGCATTCGTCCCACCCCCGATTTTTCGTCCCTTTTTTCTCTCTTCAAAATCATTTTCTACCGCTTAACCTCTTTTGATAAAGTTTTCGTTTGTTTTGAACACTTTCAAATCACAATGGTGATTGGTTGATTGTTGGTGTTGACGAGTTGAATTGAGTGCGCTGGCTGGTGTTAGACAATCGTGTTAGACGCTCGGATAATCGTAAGCATCATACAAGCGAATTCTATTGATTTCTATCACATTCGGATCAAGTTTCAAATAAAGAACACAAGTTTGGCCGCAAAGAAAAGGTCTTTAGTTCTTACGCGTACAACTAATACAAAATTCGAGCAAAAACATTAAACAATTGACAACTCTGATACCCTTTGTGGTGCTCCGAATGCGCTCGGATAATCGTAAGCATTCGAATACATCGGAATGATGACATTTCGTTGACTTTCTTGATAATCATGATACAATAAATAGATGATTACAGCCGCCGAAGCGAGAAATAAATAGCGATAGTCGACGTTTTTCATCGTTGCATTTCTAAAGGAATATTTGTAGTTGACAAATTACAAATTAACAAAAACTAACAAAAAGCACGTACAATTAGCACCTTGAAAACAACAAACTTTAAAAAAAAGTTATCAAGATTGATAATAGGTCGCAAATATAACCTAAAAACTGGGGTTTCTTTAAAAAAAAAATATTGTCAGTTGAATACTTCTTACTTCAGAATATTGTAGTATGTCAAGGGATTTAGGTTTTACAATAAAATTTAATTCAAGAGTATGAATGCATTAAAATCTATGGCATTAAAACCTGTAGTAGCATTAAAATCTATGACATTAAAACCTGTAGTAGCATCAAAATCTATGGCGTTAAAACCTGTAGTAGCATTAAAATCTATGGCATTAAAACCTGTAGTAGCATCAAAATCTATGGCATTAAAACCTGTAGTAGCATCAAAATCTATGGCGTTAAAGCCTGTAGTAAAGCAAGATATTGATCTTTTTAAGAAAAGAAAATGTAAAATTTCCTAAAATTCATTGATTGTTTTCAGGATTGAAGTCTGTTTTCACAAATGGTGGAGAAAGCACAAATGGAGAAAGGAGAAAGCACCTTAAAAGACTGAAAGATTTGGAAATGAGAAAAGAAGATGAAGAAAAAAGGGGTTAAGAACAAGAATTAGAAGGGGAATGGGGAAAGGATTGAAGAGATTGAATGGGGGAACTGTTCAGCCTTGTTTCTTCCTTTTCCATTTTCTTTTCTTTGTCCATATCCAGTTCAATCCTTTTTTCTTGCTCCATTTGAGGGGGGAAACCTGCACATTGTGCACACAAAATCAATCGTAATTACTGAAGAAAAGGGTATTGAAACATGCTTTGTTACATCATACCTTTCTTTTTTGAAATTTTTGAGATAAACAACTGTATTACTGTTGTATGCTGTACTTGACTAGAAGCTTATACAGCTTATGTATGTAGCACGAGACTGTTTTGTAGCCTCACCGATAAGAACATAAAGAAAATTTGTCTCAAATTTGAGCTTCCAAATAGAAGTCTCGGAGTTTGGGAACTTCTCTATTTTACTTTATAACTCGACTTCCAATTATCAGATCGACTTAAGGTTGGTTTTAAAATGATCCCTATGAATAGATGAATATGAATCTAAATAGCATAGCGAATTTCTCTTAAATCCTATTCTTATGGTTATATCATAATTCCTACTGTTTTATAAAGATTAAACTTTAATTTAAATCTATGCTATTTGATTTTAAACACTTATTATTCATTTATGAGTAAATAAAAATGAAAAAGGGCGTGTTTCTTGAATTGAAACTGATGAAAATTGAAACTGAATTGAAACTGAAAACAACATGAACTTCTAAGGTCCGTTTTGATTCAAAAAAGTATAGCTTTTTTTTCAGTTTTCATCCATTTCCCTTATTTTCCCTGTCACTTTTCGCCAATTCCGCTCAAAAGCGGGATTTCCCGGGGTTAACGGCTGAAAAGGCTGAGTGTGACCTGAAAAAGTGAAAGATTTCTCTTTCAACTCTTTCAGAAATAAAATGAACTGTTTATTGGAAAGGTTTAACAATGGTAAGCATATCAAAATTTAAAATATTATCAACTCTATTCATCAGCACTATCAAGAGGTGCCCAATTGATGAAGGGGAATGGGGAAAGGAGCATTCCTTCTTTTCCAACTTTTGCCACCATGACTGACTGGCTAAGAGCCCTGTATCTTAGTCGGGAGGTCAAGGGTTCAATCCTGCCAGCTAGATTATTGGTTTCCACACGCTCTGTTATGTCAAAATTTGAATTCTACACCCTAAAATTACCTAGAAAAACAACATTTGGAATAGAAATTGGTTAATATTAGCTTTTTAGAGCTTTTTAAAACGCGAAAAAGGTGCGCTAATGGGCAAGGTGCGGAAAAAAAGAACCAATTTCGCTCAAGAGCGGGATTTCCCGGGGTTAACAGCTGAAAAGGCTGAGTGTGACCTGAAAAGGTGAAAGATTTCTCTTTCAACTCTTTCAGAAATAAAATGAACTGTTTATTGGAAAGGTTAACAATGGTAAGCATATCAAAATTTAAAATATTATCAACTCTATTCATCAGCACTATCAAGAGGTGCCCAATTGATGAAACGGTCGATGATGTGCTTGGCGACGATTGGGTTGTCTTTTGGAACCATGTGACCAGAGCCCTAGAAATTCTCATTGGATTCACAAAAGCAATCCGATATCCAAAATGTCTGTTATTTGGAAAAGTTACGATGAAGAGATGAAGATGATTTGACTTTTTCTTCTTTGTGATCTCTGTGATCATTTTTTCATTATCTCCGACGATCGCTTGAAAAAAAGTAGATAATTTTATTCTGCGTTGCAAAATGTAGATAATTTTATTTTGCATTCAATAAGAATAAAAGAACACATAGAAACTTAATAGCGGAGGGAGTATTTTTGCCTTGTACGCGGCGCTGTGTTGTTTTGACCAGCTCCTTTTTTTTGAGCGCGCGTTTTAGGAAACGCATTAACCGAGAGGAACACAATCTATCCTAGTAAGTTCAAACTATGATATAGAGATCTAAACCAGGGTAATAGAGATCTAAACCAGGTTAGGGCCTACTTCAGAGTGACTAGCCAAGCTAGTGTTCAAGAAAAGTTCGCGAAACACTTCTGACTCACTCTAACAGAGACGAATCGAAAATTCCCCTCTTGCATCCATTTCCCACCGGCTACACGATCAACAAAGTACCATTTGAATGTATTCTCCGGCTAAGAATAGGTAAAACTAAAGAAAGGTCATGTCCACTCACGTCTTTGATAAATTCCTCGGAAAATTGTTGACCGTGCATCACATTACAAGCCATGTCAACATCTCCGTAATAGAGCATCGTCTGAATTGATGGCTGTACTCATTCAACTCCTTGACATTCAACTCCTTATTTTATAGCTATACTATACAATTCCCCAAGAACTTAAGCGATTTAAGACGATTTTTGAATTGATTCAAGCCTTTATCCATACTTTGACTCCTCGCTTCAGCGCTCTGTCAATTTGATCGTGCACTGATGGGTACTTGCTTTGATCGTATCCCAAAAGTCTGCAAGTAATTTTAGAAATTAGAAAATGTCAATTAAATAAAACAAACACGTTGGTGTTACATTCGTTAAATGATTGAACATTAGCTGGAATTCCGAGAGCTTTTCGAACAGTCGGTTTGTTGAGATAAGTCTCCGCCTGTGCATCTAGATCACAAGCAGGCGCTTTGCTTTTAGCATGTCGCTCCAGAAACTGAAAGTTTCTGTAAATTGAAAGAATAAAGGCCAACAAACAAGCATGATAGCTTTTCTGTAAAGAAATAGATCTCAATTAACAAGTATGAAAGTTTTTCCTTTAGTACTTTTTATACCCTTGATGATTGGAGTGTTTTTTTTCTCTAAAAGACAGAAACTTTCAAAAACCACGTAATCTTATCTCCAGTTTTTTAAAAATTTCATTTCAGAATCATTCGTGATTCATCACAGACTACGCTTTAAACAGACTACGCTTTAAACAGACTACGCTTTAAACAGACTACGCTTTAAACAGACTACGCTTTAAACAGAATACGCTTTAAACAGAATACGCTTTAAACAGAATACGCTTTAAACAGAATACGCTTTAAACAGAATACGTTTTAAACAGAATACGCTTTAAACAGAATACGCTTTAAAAGTTAACATATTTTAAAATGAGCATTGATCGTACTTCTTCACCGAAATCTTTTTAAAAGTAAACCTTGTCAAAGTTTCGTTTTTCTCGAAAGCGATACTGTAAATCGAAAAGAAATCTATCCTGTGAAGGTTTACACTTTTGATACATGTTATATGGCGAGATAGGCGAATCCCTAAATATTATTTATCTTTTTATTGTTTACTCTAGACTACAAACTACAAACGTAAACTACAAACGCCTCTAACTTGCTTCAAATCTACCGCGTTGATCTGATCTATAGCTCAAAAAATAGAGAATCTCAAGAGCTTTTCAATAAACTAAAGTAAACCGAAAAATATAAATCCTAAAGAAAGTTACAGTGGTTTGAAGCGCTTCGATTATGCGCGAGTACGGTCTATTTCGAGTCCGGCTACAAACCATTATAACTTTTTTTAGGCTTGATATTTTTGAGTGTACTTTAGTTCATTCAAAAGCTCTTGAGATTCTCTATTCTTTGAGCTATAGATCATGTCAATTCGGTAGATTTGAAGCAAGTTAGATGCGTTTGTAGTGTGACAGTTCATCATTTTTGTAGTTTATAGTTTCCCATGTCTAGTTTACTCAGTATTTACCAGGCTTGATAAATGAACTCTTGCCATTCGGCGTTGCAGATTGCACTCTAAAAACTTTTGCTATTGATTTTGTCATAGAGTTTATAGTTTTTTTTGTGTGATTGTACGCTTTCTGGCATACTGATGTAAGTGTGGGGTCATAGCCGGGTAACTCATAAACGGTCATAGCCGGGTAACCAGTTCACAGGACAATTTTTGAGACAGTTCAAACTAATGCTAGATTTTGACAGATTAGTTTAGATAGATTAGTTTATAGATTAGTTTATAGATTAGTTTATAGATTAGTCTCTGGTAGCTAGTCATTTAAAATCGAACGCGATTCAAACTTGTTCTTGTTGACACAGTGCCACATTGCCTTGGCAGCATTTTTTGACATGAGCATTCCATTCTCTAAAAATTGCTTTCACAATGATTTACCCTATATTGCTCTGTAGCAAATTTTGCTCACTTTTCATCATACATCAAGTGTTGATTGAGAAATATGGGCAATGTGGCATCTACAAGTGCATCCGCCATTAATCCATTACCGATTGCCATTCCCTAAATAAAGAAATATGTTTGAATTTCTTGGAATTGAGTTTTTGAAAGCCTTGCTCGAAAGCCCTGAAAGCCTTGCTCGAAAGCCTTGCTCGAAAGCCTTGCTCGAAAGCCTTGCTCGAAAGCCTTGCTCGAAAGCCTTGCTCGAAAGCCTTGCTCGAAAGCCTTGCTCGAAAGCCCTGAAAGCCTTGCTCGTCTACTTGGATAACTCCTCCAAACTTTAAAGTATTACTTTTCTAAAAGAACTCTTCTTTTCTCTTACTTTCAATTTCATTTTAAACTCCGGTGTTCGGTTGAGAATTTCGTCGACAAGTGTTGGAATGTACTTTCCGGCTGCAAAAATTGGCATGATTAAATTTTGCAAAGTATTTAAATCTCACCTACCATATGACTCTCCAGTGATGTAAAAATCGTTGCTTTTGAATCGGGGAAACTCGTTGAAAAACTGCACCAACGCTTCCCAGTTTTTCGTGGCAGTCTGAATAAAAAAAAATAGCACAGTTTGGGTGGTTTTTATGATAAAACATCCGTACAATATCATCGTCTAGTCTTTCATCCGGTGCATCAGTGTACGAAAAGCCGACTCCAGCCGGTGCTTCGAGATAGAGAACCGAGGCGTTTGCGTTCCACGAGTGCGCGTTCAAATGTAACGCTTTTCCATCGGCGTTGATCTGAAAAACGAAAGTACAGATGAACGCAATGAGTTTTGATTCGGAATAAATGCTTACTAATAACCCTATCTTTTTAAAATAACAATAATCTAGGGAAACTTTAGCTTTAAGAGTTGAAATTAACGTAATCTTTGCTCAACAGTACTTACCGTCAGCTTGGATAAAAGTAAAAGTGAGATTACGGTGGCTTTTAAAAGTCGCCACGTAGAACACATTATGGGAAAGCTTCTGACACTATTCAAAAAGTGCCAGAAGGCACTACAGCTCACGTATTCAAAAATACATCTATTCAGACGAATATTGTGGTACAAACATAATCGTCATTAGTAAAGCCCAGTGGGCCATCTCATCGTTATTGTGTTAATAGAAATTGGCGTTAAACTACAGTATGCTTTTGTATTATCTTAAAAGTATATGGCTACTTTCCGCCATTTTATTTGCGCAACAGGGTCATTTGCGCAACGAGGTCTTTTGCGCAACACGCCATAACTGTCTTCTAAGTGGGCCAATCTTTATGATTTTGGTTTCATTTTGTTGCACTTATTGAGATCTACAAAATGAAAATAAAATCATAAAGATTGACTCACTTAGAAGAAAGTTATGATGAGTTGCGCAAATGACCCTGTTGCGCAAAAAAAAGTTGCGGAAACTAGCCTACCCCAAGTATATGTTTTGTGACGCTTTGTAACGCTTTTATAGTAGATCTCAAACATTAGAAAGATATGTTTTCATTTAAACTCACCAAGAACGGTCCATTCTCTTGCAGCAATCCCAACAAACTCGAGCATCCCGGGCCTCCATTGAGCCAGAGAATGAGTGGATCGTTTTTCGGGTTTGATTGCGATTCCACAAACCTGTATCAAACTCTCCAAGTTATTAGTTCTCAAAAAGAATTGATAAATTTTCACAAACCAATAATGCAAATGATCCTTTTTCCCTTCGCCTACATGAAAATATCCGGAGTAGTGATTAAAGGAAACTTTCGGTTGATTGGGTAAATTTTCGACTTTAATCGAAAAACTAGCACCGAAGAAAAGAAGCAGAAATGTTAGAAATTTCATTTTCATTTATTTAAAAGTAAAATTCTATCTTTATATACTTTTTCCTGAGATCAAAAGTTCGCTTTGTTCCTATAGAAAACGCCACATTTGGAGTCATTTTTTATTTTTATCATTTTTGAATCACTTTTATCAATGCATTGAATGACGTTTTTTTCAATATAATTTTCATCGATGATTTTAACTTTTATAAAGTATTTTTTTGAATATTTAGGTTTTAATATACCGTAAATATTGAATGAACCGAGCAATTTTGTTTGTTAATTGAATAGCTTTTCATTAATAATGTTAATTTCTTTTGATCAATCTTTATTTTCAAATGGCAAAGTTCTGTTCAAAATTTCTTATCGTTGATGAAAGCATTGAGGATATAGGAGGCAACAGCCGGCTTGTCGGTGGGAACCATGTGACCAGCGCCCTGGAACAAAATAAGTAAAACATATTAGAAGGAGAATCTTATAGCAAAGAGATTATGCATTTTATGGAAATCTCAATCTTTTGTGTAACTCTAGTACCCAAAGTAGAGGTAAACTGGGGGGTAAAATTACATCAAATTCTAAAGTGCTTTCTATTAGTCGAATTCTTGATCATACGTTGATCTCTGAATCTACAAGTTTAACTTTAAAACAACCTACCGTAAATACTGTAATAGTACCCCACCCCCCTCGTACAGTCGCGTAGTCGCAAAAGTTTTTTAGTATTTCATTTTTTTCAAAGCGCCCGTACTTTCAAAAAATGTGTCTTTGGTATCAAAAAATAGCCCTGAATTTCAGCTATTTTTTGATACCTAAGCGCGCATTTTAGCATAAACCAGTGTCGAGAAAAACTCGTTCAAAGCTAGACTACGCAACGCTCCGCACCGTCATTATGGGGGTGGGGTACTATTACAGTATTTACGGTAGGTATATTTCGCGGCTGCTTTGCTAAAATTTGCATACGAAAACTGTCCTTTCCCTCATTCTTGCCAAAACTCGGTTCATTCAATTTCAGAAATTTGCATATTTGACGACTACGCGCGAGTACGGTCCGTTTCAAGTCAGGGCTACAATCCACTGTAACTTTCTTTAGCATTTATATTTTTGGGTGTGCTTTAGTCCATTCAAAAGCTCTTGAGATTCTCTATCCTTTGAGCTATAGATCAGATCAATGCGGTAGATTTGAAGCAATTTAGAAGCGTTTGTAGTTTTTAGTGCCCATGTCTAATTTCGACGATCAACTCGGCTCCATCAAGTGCTCTCTTCGCTATAACTAATCATTTTTCTTCGAATCTTTGTGTAAATGCTTTTCACGTGAGCTCGTTTGTGATCCATTTTGATAGTGTCTTCTGTGTTCAATAAATGGTTGCCTCTAGAATTGACTGGAACGTTTAAACGTTTAAAACGTTTAAAAAATCCACAATAACAAGACTAAAGATAGGATGCACATGATCAAGACCACAATATAAGACATATTGTTCAACAAATTGAGAAATTATATGGTTTTTGTTAATCATAAATCAGATGGAGATGAGTCAAATCTGCAAACAGTTTACTTAGCTTGATATATTTGACGTTAAATTCTTTCTTATGTTTTTGAAATTTAACATAAAAAGTTTCATTAACTTATCAATAATAAAAATAAAATGCAAGTAACCCCTTTATTCATGTACTTAGTAATTGATTCATGGTGTCGAATGGGAGGCTGGCTTTACGGCTTTGGACTTTGGGCTTTTACTGCGAGAACGAGGTGGCTGTTGATTTGGGTCGTATTGCACAGAGTTCGTTCTGGCTGCGGCCACAAAAGGCTGGTCGTTCTTCACTGGATAGGAGTCCTGAAAGAAAACAATATAACCAATGTTGAGTAAACTATCAAACCGGGTAACTTAGCAAAAGACTTAGGCACTTGCGTTAAACATTGACATCCTTTTTAAAAAGGTGATTTTGTTAAAATGAACTATTCAAATGCCCAAAAAATCAACTCACCGAGTGAACCGATTTGCGCCCATCATCCGATGAACTCTTGTCGAAGAGTTTACGTGTTTCAGCCACCGATTTGGCTCGTCCAGTTTTGACTAAATAATTAAATTACGATCAATTCAACAAACAAACATTTAAACATTTAAAATTCAACATTCAACAAACAAACATTTAAAAATCCACAACTTACTCTCTCCGCTTGTGCTTGAAGAGGTTCTGTGAAGTGGACTGATGGCGGTGATGGTAGACGGGCAAGCAATCGATCCGGAAACTGGCGATTGTTGAGTGATGTCCGTTTTCCATGATTGACGACTCATCGATGCGTGGCTCTCTTCAAGCTTTGGCTTTTTCCAACACTAAAAGTTAACGTAAAACAATACATAATAGAATATTAAGAAAACTTTCACACTCTAAAGAAACCTCTTAAATCAACAATACAAACAATCATTTTTATTCTGACAAGTCTAGAATCAAATCATTTTCATACCATACACACTAGGTCAAAAAACAAAGCTTGCTTAATGAAAAAGTCGTCGAGCACCCTATTTATGGTCACAAAACTGGCAACAAAATCTAACCTGCCAAAGGAGCCATATAATGACAATGATTGTGATGATGATAGCCGGAAGATCATAAGAAGGCATCACTCGGGTTGTTCCCTTCTCGTTGAAGATGAGTAAGATGAAGTCGATTGATGTCACCAACCGACCTGAATCGAATAGAGAATGATAAATGAGGTGACTGTGAAAAAGAAAAAGGCGCGGAAAGGTTTTAAATACAAATTTCCACGTTGAGGGCAAATTAAGTTTAACAGACAACTGAATATCTTTACTTTATTTTTTTGTTTCCTTTTTCGTTTATTTCTGCTCGCCCAAATTTCATATCTTTTTCATCCGATTTGATTTTACTTCAGGTAAATCTGTTATCTAGATATTTTCACACAAATTTTATTCTTTTTAGGATGAATTTGGATATAATTGATGCAATTCTGTTGGTGTTGCTTCTCATCGCTTTTTATTTGCTCGGTTGGATGAGCACCGAGGGAAATCGAAGAGAAATATTGGTCCAGGATGAAAGAAGTGTGAGTTTTTTTTTAATGAATATCACTTTTTATTATGCTAACTTTTTGTATTTTGACGAAAGCATCATCTTAAGTCTTAAGTTTACATTACTACTCTCTATCTAACGCTTAAAATTTAGATTGTATGCAAAAGATGCAGCCAACGAGTTAAACGGCGAAATTGTCTGGTTGATGATGGCCAAAAAGAGAAAGAAAACCGTTCAATTGATTCAACGAACAGCTCTTCAACGATTTATGATACAGGTACTTAAAATCTTAAATGCGCAATTCTTTTCGTAGTTAGTTTTTGTTAAATCAAGACACAATTTTTGTTTTAGCAAGATCTTCAAGCATTAGAATGGCCGTCAAAGCGACTTCCGACGGCGAATTGAAAACGACTCGCGTGAATTCGTCAAGTCAATCAGAAGCCACCAGCCTCGCGGGAGCCAAATACACTCAAGTAGCTTCATTTTTTTCTCACTAATGATTATTTTTGTCATTCAGAACACCCATAAAACAGAAGTGGCTATCTCATCAGAAAGCCGACTAAATTCCATGCCAAATCCATCGGTGTATACAAATGATGTTGAGGTAACGATTTAAAATTTTTGTTTTTAACTTACCCCTTAAATTTAACTTCCCTTATAACTATAAAATACATCTTATTTTAAAGAAAAGCACTTAAATCTATTTTTTTCATAATTCTTCTTCAGGTGTTGCCCGGTCCGATGGTTATTCAGCGTATCAATCGGCCATCTCACTCCACTTCATAATGCTTCATCGAAATCTCACAAGAATTAACGCAATTTTGGTATTTAAATGTTTAAGTAACAAACTTTTTATATTTGTACTCGTTGTCAATCCGCGTTACCCAGAAAGAATCGAATAATCAAAAATACGTATGGTTCCTGCTGAACCTCCGGTTTCAACTTTTATTCTTGTATACAAATTTGATTTTTTCAAAACTTCTTGTTATTCAAGAAGGAGTCCAAAATGTGGAAAGCTACCGATGGCTTGTCGGTGGGAACCATGTGACCAGCACCCTGAAATCAAATTTTCTTGAGCTTTTTTTTTAAAACCTTTAGTCTTTAGCGTAAACATTTAACGTCTGCTACACAAAACTAAGTTCCAATAGCAAAAAAAACCAAAACCAATTTCTGGGACCAAAAGTCCTAAAGAACGTTTGTTTTTAAGGTGAAAAATATTCGAGTTAAAGGTAATTGAAAGGGTATTTTCAATAGACAAACTCTCAATTTGTAGTACTGAACAAACCTTGACAGTGACAAATTTCAGCTGTCCCCAATCGGTGACAAAACCGGCCACTTGCCCGTCCACGTGATAGGATTTCTTGGCGGCAACTTGCTGAATTGTTACTTCATAAGTTTAAACTCATATTTAGTCTTTATCTCTAGAAGGGGTGCCAAGATTCCTTCCAAAATCTCTACATTATGGTATCCTTAGTGACTTGAGATTTTGAAAGAATTCTTGTATCTCTCATCCATAATGTATTATCCAAGTTTCGATTTATTTCGAACTTTACTTTAAGTCCAAGATTTGCGGCAAATCGCTGTCCCATGAAGAAATTGCACGCCATATCGATGTCTCCATAGTACAACATTACCTGGGAATGTGGAATTTGAATTGAAGGTTTTGATATAGTAAAGAGTAATCAAGCTACCGGATAAACTAGCTAGCTAAACTTACCTTAAGTCCTGCGGTGATCGCGTTTTTCACTTGTGGCCCAACGGTTGCATATTGACGGTTATAGTTCTCGTTGAGGTCATCACTAATATATAGGTATATCGCTAATTAGCGAAAGTATGCATTCTTAAGCTTTATTGTTAGTTTACTTGCAAATGCTCCAGTCGGGCAACATTCCAGGAATGCCGAGAACACTGCGCACATCGCGACGATTCAGATATACGGTAACCGCCGTCTCATTCATACAGGGCACAGTACCCAACTGTTTAAATCGTTATTACAATTAGCCAAAGCCAAAGCCAAAATTGTAGTCATCAGTTGTAGCTCAACCCAAAAAAGTGAACTTTCCTACCTCTTCCGGCTTTGGCAATCGACCCATTCGCTTCTTGAAATCCAACGCGAATCTTTTCGGAATCTGGCCCTGATTGGTGCAGTCTTGGTACATGTTGTATGGGTTTAGTCCGCCACCCCTCAAATACAAAATACAAATGTTTTGTATGAAAATCTAACCATGCCGTGTTCGCTGCATTGTTGACAAAATTGCCGCATTGGTCTTGTTTCTGAAAATGCAATTACCCTAAAGTCGCGAGTATAAGTTCTGTTTGGTTTTCGCATGCAAATTGACGGCTGTCTCCAGTGCGGTGCGTCGAGGGTTCGAACCCCGCTGCAGCATAACTTTTTTGCTTTTACAGCTCATTTACAGCTCGTTGTTTTGATCGCCTCTCCAGAACCCATGCCTTCAGATCTTTCTCCACATCCGGCCATTTTGCCCTCAATCCTCAGAAAACTCGATTATTTTTTGATGAACTCATCAGTGCCGGCTCAGCTTGTTTCCAGCGGTTAATCATCTGTTCGGCGACTTCAAATTCGATCGCAGCCGCGTTCGTTCCAAATTTCCTCGCAAATTTGACCGCTTCGAGCTTCGTTTCGGTGGCGTATTAAGGCAGAACTTATACTCGAGACTTTAGGGTAGGTACAGATCTTGATAACTTTTGAACTTCAGGTTCAGGCAGTTTCCCTACTGCCTGAACTGAATGGATTTCTATCAACTTACCGTAAAACTATGATAAGGACAATCGTCAGTGTTCGCATTCGGGCAACATTGCTGTTGAATCTTTTGCCAGGTCCTGTAAATGGTAGAAATTGTGAGCTCAAGTAGGCTGTAGTGAATTGAGCAATAAAAGTTTTACTCACAGCTGATCAATCAATCCGTGCTTGTGCAAGAATTGTATGATCGAATCTGTGCCCAGATCTTCATCAACTAAACCATTTCCAATAGCGAATCCCTGAAATTATTTGATCTTTAGAAGTTTTAGGTGAAATTATAAGCTTTGAAAAGTCTTGTTTACTTTGATATTAATTTGAAATTGACTTTGCCGGTCGAGAATCGTTTGAACCAACGTTGGCACATAGATTCCACCTGAAATTTGTAGATAAATATGGTAATTTTGATGGGCAATTGACTAACAATTGATTTACATTGATTACTTTTTATATAAACTCACCGTACGACTCTCCAGTCACGTAGAAATCGTTCTTTTGATATTGCGAGAACTCAGTGAAGAAAGCTTTCAAAGCATCCCAATTCTCTGAGGCTGTCTAAAAGCTTGTTTTCAAAACACAACCACGTTCCTCGGTAGTATAGTGGTTAGTATCCGCGTCTGTCACATGCGAGACCCGGGGTCAATTCCCGGCCGGGGAGAAAGATTTTTGATTTCAAATTTTTTTGCTTGCTAAGACTTGCTAAGACTTTTTAAGTCTGTTTCTACTCTCCATTTCTAAATTTCATTAACTTTTGTAACCTGATCATCTCCTGTTGAAACATCTCCACTCTTTGACCACGAGAAACCGACTCCTGCTGGCGACTCGAGCACCAAAACGGAAGCATTTCGATTCCACCCATATGGATTTGCTCGAAGAGTCGCCCCATCGGCATTCACCTAAAGATGAAGTAGTAAATGCACAATATGAACTCACAAAGAATGGTCCCCATTCAGTGAGAAGCGCTGAGAGTCCCGAACACCCTGGACCACCCGTCAGCCACAAAAGCACTGGATCGGTGCTGGGATTACTTTGTGACTCGATGAACCTAAAAATGGAGCCAGTATTCAGCCAGCAAGGTTGGAGTTTCTCAAAGTTCTCAAATCTCAATTCAAAGCATTCATCACTGGCGTTTGATTACGTTTTACTCAAATATACTGTAATTTTGAACACTACAACACAGGACTCAAATTAAGCTACCCAAGGAGTTAAATGCAACTGGTTACGTCAGCCACAAAAGCACTGGATCGGTGTTGGGCTGGGAAATGCAAGGGGTTAAATGCAAGGGGTTAAATGCAAGGAGTTAAATGCAAGGAGTTAAATGCAACTGGTTACGGGACTCATTTACTGTACTGTATCTTACTATAGTCCAGTGTACTGTGAACAAGCTCACCAATAATGCAGTTGATGATTCCCATCCGATCCCACCGAATAATAGCCAGAGTATTGCTTGAAATTCGCATTCGGTTGCCCGGGAAGGTTTTGAATTTGAAGGGAATAACAAAACCCGAAAACGGCGCTCAAGACAGCCAAACGGCTCATCATCACCTTAACTTTGGGGATTTAAAGAAAATTTTAATGATTAACAATTCGAATTTCAAAGTTTTCCAGTTCGAAAACGTAATGGGGAAATTTGCTATCAAAGGACGAAGAATTTGCTCTTTCCCTTCCCCCCAAAAAAATCCTCTCTGTGGGAAAAATGATAAGGCAAATTTTTAAAATACAATGGTCTAAAATATAGCTGAAATTTAGAAAAGTTGAAAATAGTTTAAAAAATCAAATTCTATTTGATTTAATTGAATTGAAAGAAAGAAAGAAAGAAAGAAGAAAAGAAGAAAAGAAGAAAAGAAATCAATTGAAAGAATTCTATTTACTTGACTCAAGTCCGTAAAGCTCCGTAAAGCAGATCCGTAAAGCAATGCATAAACATTTAGCATAGCAATGTATAAACATAGATTCCACCGATCTGGGATGCACACTTTGACATTTACAGGAAACGGGCTCTCTTTGCTGCATATTAAAATGAAAGCATAAAAATTGATTTAACTAACTAACTTTAACTTTTTAACTAACTGAAAGTTCTAAAAACAATGCAATTTTGTTTGTTAATTGAATAGCTTTTCATCAATAATGTTAATTTCTTTTGATCAATCTTTATTTTCAAATGGCAAAGTTCTGTTCAAAATTTCTTATCGTTGATGAAAGCATTGAGGATATAGGAGGCAACAGCCGGCTTGTCGGTGGGAACCATGTGACCAGCGCCCTGGAACAAAATAAGTAAAACATATTAGAAGGAGAATCTTATAGCAAAGAGATTATGCATTTTATGGAAATCTCAATCTTTTGTGTAACTCTAGTACCCAAAGTAGAGGTAAACTGGGGGGTAAAATTACATCAAATTCGAAAGTGCTTTCTATTAGTCGAATTCTTGATCATACGTTGATCTCTGAATCTACAAGTTTAACTTTAAAACAACCTACCGTAAATACTGTAATAGTACGCCACCACCCTCGTACAGTCGCGTAGTCGCAAAAGTTTTTTAGTATTTCATTTTTTTCAAAGCACCCGTACTTTCAAAAAATGCGTCTTTGGTGTCAAAAAATAGCTGGAATTCAGGGCTATTTTTTGATACCAAAGATAATGACGGCGCGGAGTGTTGCGTAGTCTAGCTTTGAACGAGTTTTGAACGAACACTGGTTTATGCTACAATGCGCGCTTAGGTATCAAAAAATAGCTGAAATTCAGGGCTATTTTTTGATACCTAAGCGCGCATTGTAGCTTAAACCAGTGTCGAGAAAAACTCGTTCAAAGCTAGACTGTGCAACACTCCACACCGTCATTATGGAGCTGGGGCACTTTTACAGTATTTGCGGTATAATGATTTTTGCAATAGGAAAACCGTTTCACCTTAACTGTCAAGAACTTGAGTTGTCCCCAATCGGTGACAAATCCGCCCACTTGACCATTCACATGATATGATCGTTTTGCTGATACTTGCTAAAGATTAAAGTTTATAGTAAAGCTGTGCATTTTCCAGCTGATTGTCAATAGGTGTACAATGGAAAGATGAGTTTTAACCACTTCAACAGCAACTTTTTCAACTTATTCAGATCAAAAGATAGAGCTTGGAAAAGTCTACCTTTCCTGCAAGAAATCCTGAAAAAGTAGCCATTGAAGTAATCAAATCTCGTTGTTTCGTTGTACACCTATTGACAATCAGACGGAAAATGAACAGCTCTAGTTTATAGTACAGTTTATAGTACAGTTTATAGTACAGTTTATAGTACAGTTTATAGTACCGTTTATAGTACAGTTTATAGTACAGTTTATAGTACAGTTTATAGTTAAACGTACTGTTAGATTGAGATTCGTGGTGAACCTTTGTCCTTGGAAGAAATTGCACACCATATCGATATCTCCATGATAAAGCATGACCTAGAAAGTGATCAATTTCTGATTTGATTTGTTTCTATTTCTGTTTTTTTGTTGTACCTTCAAGCCAGCAGTGAGAGCATTTTTGATTTGCGGAGCCACAGTGGAATATTGCTCTTCATAGACAACACTGATCACATCACTAGAAAATGCACAATAAAAGAATAGCACAAAAAGCACAATAATAAAAGAAGCCGTCAATAAAAGGCGTCAATAAAAGCACAAAAATTAAGATACGGTAAGTGATTTATCTTTTAGATAAGTCTTGAAACTAAAAACTAACAAAACAAATCACTGAATGGATAGACTTGACGGCTAGCTAAGTGCTAGCGTAGCTAATGATAAGCACAGGCCGTGTCAAAAGTCAAATTGATTGCTTAATTGTTAGCTAGCCGTTAGTTTAATTGATTTTACTTTGCTTTTGATCTTGATCTTTATTCTATTTACAGGTAAACTTTCAACCTGCAAGTACTCCAATTTGGCAATAGTCCGGGAATGCCCAGCGCCGTCCTCACATCTCTTCTATTCATGTACTTCTCTGTCACCGAATCGTCGAGACACGGTGTGCCTGCGTCCTAATAAAGCTTTTCAACTATTTTTTTCGACAATAACTTGCTTTGTTTGATTCTAGACTTTTAAAATCCAAAAAAATTGCTTTTTAAACTCACCAAAACATTGGGCTCTTTCCCGAAACGCCTCCGATAGTCGACCTTGAAGCGTTTTGTGCCCGAGTGTTGACAATCCGCGTACATATTGTACGGGTTTATTCCGCTTTCCCTAAAACAATAAATTTACATTCAATGACAAGTATACAAATCTCTTTATCAACTTTTTCATTAAACTTATCCCACCATTGTCTACCCACCGCTTCTTCCATGAACAGTCCGCACCAACCAAGCTGTAAAAATGGTTTGATTCGTTTTTCAATCTATTTCAAAACTTACAACATGTTTATGAAATAGACAGTCATCAGTGTTCCCATTTGTGCAGCATTCCTTTTGCGCGCGTTGCCAATGTCTGAATTGGTTTGAGGCTGGCATTCGTTTGTTAAAAGTTTCATTTTAAGCCTTATTTCATTGCGCCTTTCTGCGTTTCGCCCACAAAATACAATTTTGTGCATATTCTCGTAGCTAGTAGTTTATCGGTTAGCAAGACAAGGCAAAGACAATTGACAGTTGACAGTTTGAGAAAAACCTTATGGTTCCAATATGGTTCCAATATGGTTCCAATATGCTTCCAATATGGTTCGGATACAGTTCCAATACGGTTCGAATACAGTTCCAATACGGTTCGGATACAGTTCCAATATGGTTCGGATACAGTTCCAATACGGTTCGGATACAGTTCCAATACGGCCCCTGCTTACTCTGCTAGACAATTAAACCAGAATGAAAATTTTTCACTCAAAAATTCGTCCTTTCACTGCTTTAGGATGCGCCGATGCTCGCCTACGGTAGAATATACACAAAAACGTATTTTAGAGTACCCACAGTTGATCGATCATGCCGTGTTTGTGCTCAAATTGGATGATTGTGTCGGTGTCAAGGCCCTTGTCGAGCACACCGTTTCCGATTGCGAATCCCTAAAATGTGAGGCCTATTAAGAATGACACCAACCTCATTTAATACGGTTGGAGTACTGGGGATTTTCTTTACAAATTCCTTGTTAGTAAGTGTCCAATTGTAAGTGGTTAGACTGTCAATGAGTCTAACAAAGGAAGATCAAGTGGGCAAGGTGGCCAAATGGCATTCGCTGTAAACCATTCGACGCAGAATTTCACGCTGATTCCGAATCTGCTTTCCGTTTTTGCAAAATGGTTTTCTATAAAAAGTTATACGAGTTTAAAGTTTCGCAAAGGTATTTTCGAACTCAAGTTCAAATTATGATAATTTAGTTTCTAAAAAGCGTTTCAAAAGCACCGGTAGCCGAGTGGTAGTGGGTCAGCATGAGAAGCGAACTGGTTCGACTTCTCTGGTTCGACTTCTCTGGTTCGACTTCTCTGGTTCGACTTCTCTGGTTCGACTTCTCTGGTTCGACTTCTCTGGTTCGACTTCTCTGGTTCGACTTCTCTGGTTCGACTTCTCTGGTTCGACTTCTCTGGTTCGACTCCCCCTTCATCTTTTCTTTTTTCCTTTGACCGATAGAGTAGCGCATATCAAAAACTGAAACCATCATCGGCATCAGAAATTCTGCGTCGAATGGTATATATCACATGCCATTTGGCCACCATGCCCACTTGACCTTCCTTGGGAACAAAGCTTTACATTACAAAATTCAACGTTTGACCTGTTATCGTTAAACTGTAAAGGTAACACGATAAGCTCTGCCTTACTACAGTATGCCTAATCAAGATTTTTAGCCAGTCTATTAAAATAGCTAATAAATAGGCTTGAGAACATAGCTTTTCCATTACAAAATTCAACTCTGACCTTTAAATTAAAGCTATACTGTTGTTTTCGATCCAAAATGTCTTGAACAAGCGTCGGAATGTACATGCCAGCTGAATATCCAATTTTAATTGTTATATTATGGAAAAACCTACCGTACGACTCTCCCGTGATATAGAAATCGTTCTTTTGATATTGGGAGAACTCGGTGAAGAAAGCTTTCAAAGCATCCCAATTCTCTGAGGCTGTCTAAAGGCCTAATTTCAGCCAAGCAAACCGTTCCTCAGTAGTATAGTGGTTAGTATCCGCGTCTGTCACATGCGAGACCCGGGTTCAATTCCCGGCCGGGGAGAAATCATTTTTCTTTTTCGAAAATTTACCCGATTATCTCCAGTGAACAGATTTTGATCTTTCGAGTACGAGTAGCCGACCCCGACTGGGGACTCAAAAATCAACAAGGATGCGTTATTATTCCAACTGTACGGATTCAAATTTAACGTGGCTCCATCAGAATTGATCTAAAGTTATTGTAGTTTGATTTCTTGAAGAAATAAACCTGAAATGGGCCGAGTTCTTCAAAAAGAGCCGAGATTCCCGAGCAGCCAGGTCCTCCCGTTAACCAGAGAATCACAGGGTCAGTTGAGGGATTGTTTTTCGATTCAGTAAACCTAAGTGATGGTATTTATTGTAGAAAAGTGACTTTTACAACATTTCATACAAATTTTAGAAATTTAGCTTGCCTTTTTCTGTCCTTTTTCTATTGCGTTTCTAAAAAGTGAATAATTACAGGAAAGCTACCGTAGTTTTTTTTCTTTAGGTCCGTTCTATTTTTGGTTTTGATTCCATTCATCGAATGATATCAAAAGGAGAGATTACGGCAATACAAATTGATCGTCTTTTAGGAAACAATTGTAAACCTGTGATAAGTAGTGCATAATTTATTGGATTTTTTTAAATTCTATTAGATTCTTTAAGCCAATTTATTCACTAAATCTATTCTGCCTTTTCATTTCCTATCACCGTACAAAACTGACTCGAAATCTCTCACCAATAGTGCATCTGATGATTTCCACTCTCGCCAACACTGTAATACCCGGAGTATTGCTTGAAAGTGACTGGCGGTTGACCGGGAAGATTTGGCACCAAAATTGCGGATGTTAATCCCAAAAGATTGAGAAAAACGAGAGACCAAGCCATTTCTGAAACAAAAAAAAATTGAGTAAAAAAGTTGAAATTTTGAAAAACGGAAGAATTGAAGCGAGTCGATTTTTTTTCAAATTCTTTTTTCACTCAGCCGCTTCACAAAAACGCGATAAGGACATTTTCCGACTTTTCCGAAATTGAAATTTTCCGACAAATCACGAAGATTACTTGGCAGTTGTTTTATTTTAAAATTCAGGAAAGTAAGACTGTACTTTGTGTTCAAAAGCAAAAGCGCAACCTTTCTACTACACTGAGATCTTCATTTTTCCTTCAGCAGCAATAGCAGCAATAAAGAATTCATTTAGAAATTCAGAAAAGAAAATCTGTTCACTGGAGATAATCGGGTAAATTTTCGAAAAACAAAAATGGATTCTCCCCGGCCGGGAATTGAACCCGGGTCTCGCATGTGACAGACGCGGATACTAACCACTATACTACCGAGGAACGGGGTTGTCTTTTGAAAACAAGCTTTTAGACAGCCTCAGAGAATTGGGATGCTTTGAAAGCTTTCTTCACTGATATCAAAAGAACGATTTCTACGTGACTGGAGAGTCGTACGGTGAGTTTATATAAAAAGTAATCAATGGAAATCAATTGCTAATCAATTGATCATCCAAATTACCATACTTGTAAACAATTCTCCTGCTAAAATTAAGCCTTTAGACCTCACATTACAAGTGAAACGTATTAGATTATTTGTTTGTGCTTTCTTGTCTTGAATTTTGTGTTTCTTTTAAATTAAACGATTCTTTTTCTTTTATATTTCTTTTCATAAATACAGATAATGTACAGCAAGATTTAATCACATTTCTTAGAATTTCTTGTTGTTGATAAACGCGTCGAGAATATAGGCGGCGGTGACGGGTTTGTCACCGGGAACGAGATGGCCGGCTCCCTGGAAATGTTGTGAAGAGTTATGATGATTGAGTCATGGAAGATGTGTACTAGTAAATGCTAAGGATTAAGTAGCTACTAGAGATTCTAGATGGCAAAGAGATTCTAGATTGATATTGGCAGAACTGAAGAAAGTTTCAATCCTCCCCAGTTCTCGATCTAAAGGTTTAATATCAGCCAGGCCGAACGTTCCTCGGTAGTATAGTGGTTAGTATCCGCGTCTGTCACATGCGAGACCCGGGTTCAATTCCCGGCCGGGGAGAAAGCTTTTTGTTTTACAGTAGTAAGTACTAGACATGAGGGGTATCGGCGTTGGGACCAACTCCTAAGTCTAGCAGCTGGAAAGTGCAAAGCCTAGTCTGAAGCCAGGATCTTTATTGTAGAAAAAGTGCTGAATATTAAAATCAATCCTCGAATTCACATACCTTCACCGTGACGAATTTCAACTGTCCCCAATCGGTGATAAAACCGGCCACTTGACCACCGACGTGATAGGATCGCTTGGCAGCCACTTGCTAAAGGAATTATTTTGTTTAAATATGTTGTTTCTTGTACAAAGTACAGTAAGCACAGCACAAAGTACAGTAAGCACAGTACGAAGTACAGTAAGCACAGTAAGCACAGTACAAAGTACAGTAAGTACAGTAAGCACAGTACAAAGTACAGTAAGTACAGTACAAAGTACAGTAATCCTATAATATGCAGTAATCGATTTACCGTTAATCCAAGTCCGGCGGTGAACTTTTGACCGCCCATGAAATTGCACGCCATATCGATGTCTCCATAGTAAAGCATCACCTAAAATCGTTGTCTTATAGAATTTTAAAGTTTTATAAAATTTGAAATCAAGCAATTCAGCGATAAATCTCAAAACCTTGAGCCCGGCGCTGAGCGCATTTTTGACTTGCGACGAGACGTTGTCATATTGACGGCGATACTCTTGCGAAACTTGGTCACTAAAATTTACTCTCTACACTCCAGTAAGACTTATTGCGGTAAGATTTATTGTACAGATGCCTTTAATTCATTTCCTATTCACCTGCAAATACTCCACGCTCCCAAGAGGCCGGGCACCGCGAAAGCCACTCGCACATCACGACGATTCATGTAAACCGTCACAGCTGACTCGTTTACGCACGGTGGGGTGCTCAACTAATAGGAAACGATTGGAATTAGTGGTGGAATCTCAATATGCGGTATAGCAAATCTTGTAGAGCTTGGAAAGACGAGTCGAATTGTGTAAAAATTAATTGCTTATGAGCAACAGTTGCTTGTAAACACACTAAAACTAGCTTACAAGTTTTTGCTAGATAATCTTATCGAGATTCCACCGCGAACTCCAACCAGTTCCTTGTAAATAACAGAAATAAAATGAATGGTTCTGTTGGTTATTGTTGATTATGCTGTCCCTGGCTACAGTAGCATAGATACTAGAGTTTATAGGTGTCGACAAATACCGAAATCTTGCCTCTATCTTGCCTGTGTAGCAAAAAAAGGCCACGTTTCAGATTTAAAAGTGTCAGTCATGAAACCAGCCAATTTAATCATAAAAGTACAAGGATATTATTTTTTAGAGAATCTTTTCACCTTGTTTAATGTGTTTTTAAAAGTTTGAACAGTGAAACTTGGGTTTAGAGATTTCAGAGTACAGATTTCAGATTCACTGTAAGATTTCAACAAACTCCGAGCACTATAAATTTGTTGGCCAACTTCATAGACAAATGCAGACAAATATAATTAACCGAATCTCTAGTTTTGCTAACCAATCCCAACCTGATGCGGTTGCACCCCATCGACAGGGCCGAATTTCCTCCTCAAATCGATTTGGTATTGCTGAGCGAGGGCCGAATTGACACAATCACCGTACATATTGTACGGATTCAAGCCACCTCGCCTAAATGAAAAACAAATTTTTCTTTAAACTTTCAACCTACCATGCCATATTTACAGCGTTGTTTACGAAAGAGCCACAGAAATCAAAACCCTAAATAGAGAATTGCTATTAGGTTGGAAAGAAAGTTCTCGGCAAAAGTTTGAACAGTGATTTCTCAAAAATGAAGCCATGAATTCTTTTCAGATTTTTTGATAAATTTTACTGATATTTCAAAAAGTTTTTAACAAAAAAAAATCGGAGTGGGCTTCCGGTAAAAAAAGAGATTTTTTTCAGCGGAAGTGACTTGCTCACTTTTTGAGTGATCAGCCTTTAGACAAGTTTTTAATGGGTTAATGAATAGGCAATGGGTCTCATTCAAAACCTAAAATCAAGTACTTAAAATAGGGAAAATTTGTGATTAAGGCAAATTTTGTGATTAAGGCAAATTAATGCTTTAACTTTTCAAAATGAACAGTATTTTAGCAAACACTCATTGCCAAGAAGATGACACGAGAAAATGATTTTTTTTTAAAATACAGCTTCTTTCTAAAAGAATTTTTGGTCAATAATAGAGATTATAGAGCGTATTGCTCATTTTGTGCTAGCTTTATCTCATAAGGAATCGTTTTTCTGATGCAAAAAGTGAGCTGAAAGCTTAAGCTGGAAAATAATAATTTTTCAAAAATCACTAAAATTTTAAGGGAAAGGTGCATTCATTTCTTGTCCAAAAATAGAGTTTATAGAGCGTATTGCTCATTTATGCTAGCTTTATCTAGCTCATAAGGAAATGTTTTTCTGGTGCAAAAAGTTGAATTCAAGCTGAAAAATAAGAACTTTTCAAAAATCTCATTTTATGCAAAAGCTTCACTCATTTTTTACTCATTTTTTTACGAGTAATTTCTTGGAGTCCGCTTGTAAATAATAGAAGAAAATATTCTTAAATTAGTGGATTTGCTTTTTAAGAAATTCCATTCAAACATTTTCCGAGAATTTTCTTTCCAACTTAATATAAAAGCTCTGAAATCTTTACATTCATGTTATGAAACGGGCAATCGTCCATATTCCCATTTGTGCAGCATTGCGTTTGCGCCTTTTGATATTGCCTAAATTTTGTCGGTCGTAAACGCACGCTTTCTACACAGTCAAGCCAACGAACTTGCTCGGCTTAATTACGCTTAATCGGCTTAATCTCTAGATCTTCTAGATCTCTAGATCTTCTAGGTCTCTAGATCTTCTAGATCTCTAGATCTTCTAGATCTCTAGATCTTCTAGATCTCTAGATCTTCTAGATCTCTAGATCTTCTAGATCTCTAGATCTTCTAGATCTCTAGATCTTCTAGATCTCTAGATCTTCTAGATCTCTAGATCTTCTAGATCTCTAGGTCTTCTAGATCTCTAGATCTTTTAGATCTCTAGATCTTTTAGATCTCTAGATCTTTTAGATCTCTAGAATTTCTCTAGATCTTTTAGATCTCTAGAATTTCTCTAAATCTAAAATTATGACTATAGCTTTTTTTTTCACTAACAGTTGATCAATTAATCCATGCTTGTGCGTGAATTGAACAAGTCCATCCGTATCAGTGTCAGCAGAAACAAGACCGTTTCCAATTGCAAAACCCTGAAAAACAAAATTTACTTGCAAAATTCGAAATCCCAATCAATTTCTTACCTTAATATTGATTTGAAATTGGCTTTGCCGATCGAGAATCGTTTGAGCCAACGTTGGCACATAAACTCCGCCTAAAATTTGTTTACAAGTATGGTAATTTGGATGATCAATTGATTAACAATTGATTTGCATTGATTACTTTTTATATAAACTCACCGTACGACTCTCCCGTGATATAGAAATCATTCTTTTGATATTGGGAGAACTCGGTGAAGAAAGCTTTCAATCCTTCCCAATTCTCTGAGGCTGTCTAAAAGCTTGTTTTCAACAGACAACAGACAACTGAACTTTGGTGAAATTTTGATTGTTAACTAACAAGTTAGAAGTTAAGAAATGAAATGGATACTGCTCGATCAATCACTTTTAATTTTAGCTCTCTGAATTTCTTCTAAAACAAGAAATCATTCATTTAATATTTAGAGAAATCGGTGAAGAAAGCTTTCATTCCTGTTCAGGCTGTCTAAAAGCTTGTTTTCAACAGACAACCCTCGTTCCTCGGTAGTATAGTGGTTAGTATCCGCGTCTGTCACATGCGAGACCCGGGTTCAATTCCCGGCCGGGGAGATTTTTTTTTGGCTTTTGCTTTTAACTGATTACTTTAACTTTAACTTTTAAACCTGATCATCTCCTGTTCGAACATTTCCATCCTTTGAGTAGGAATAGCCGACACCGGCCGGTGACTCGAACACCAGCATTGAAGCGTTTCTGTTCCAGCTGTACGGGTTTAGCGAGAGTGATGCGCCGTCACCGTTTACCTAAATTTAGGCATTGATTATACATTGCTTTGATTAACTAACTGATATGAGTAAATTATGTAAACTTTCCACTACCGTAAATGCTGTAATAAAGCGACCCACTATAGGAGCGTCGCGTACTTCGACCACTTTTCAAACATTTTTTTTAAGAGCTGGTTAATGGTAAAAACATGTGTTATATCTCAAAGATTCACCTATCCCCTCTGCTTTAATTTGATACCTAAGCGTGCAGAAACAAACGTACTAGTGTCGAGATATGAGCATTCGTTTGAGAGTAAACCTAGACTACGCGACACTCCTATAGTGGGGCCGCTCTATTACAGCGTTTACGGTATCTTGCTTACGGTATCTTTTAAAGCTTTTAAGGCTTACTGTGAAAGGTCCCCATTCGCCGAAAACCGCCGAGAAACCTGAGCAACCGGGTCCACCAGTCAGCCACAACAAAACTGGATCAGTGGAGGGATTGTTTTGAGATTCCAAGAACCTTAAAGACAATAAATATAAATCTTTAGCTGAAGTTGAAGTTACCAATAATGAAGTTGATGATTTCCATTTGTTCCCACTGAGTAATAGTCGGAATATTGTTTGAATTTGACGGGTGGTTGATTGGGAAGATTTGGGATGAGAACGGCTGAGGTAAAGCCCAAGAAAATGAGAAATAATGGCAGATGGGCCATTTCTGAAGTGATATTAATTTTAAAAAAAACACAGCACAATCAAAAAGCTGCATAAAGTTTCAATTTGAGTCAAATTTTGGATATAATCTTGATCAGAAGAAGCCAGGAGATCTTGGCAATGTTAAGCTCTTGGCAATGTTAAGCTCTTGGCAATGTTACGCTCTTGGCAATGTTACGCTCTTGGCAATGTTAAGCTCTTGGCAATGTTAAGCTCAACTTATCTTGAAATCTTTAAGGCTTACTGTGAAAATCTTTAAGGAAAAGATGAAAAAGTTCAAGACTTTGCCATTCTTTTCATGTTTAAACCAGATTCTTGTTAATAATCTCAAAGAAATTTCTTACAGTTATGGTTCTCAATTTATGGTTTCACAGAAGAACAAAGAGATAAATTTGATTGAGAGTCGAAAATTTCTTTTTATGTCTATCACCTGAAAATAGAAAAAGATAAGAAGCAGCGCCAAATTTCCGCAAGAAAAACGTCACTGACTGACCCGTTTGAGCAAAGAATAAAGAGCTAAGCCCGAGTATGATAGGCGACGAAAAATGAAGATAAAGTTTGAAATTTGAAACGGAACTTGAAAAGCCTACAAAATCACATCAGAATTCGGAGAAGTGAACTTTGGATTGCGCGTGGAGTTGACTGAGAAGAATATTTAAGGGATTCGCCAAAAATGAGAACAATTACACGATGCAAGATGGAGAATGCAAAGAATTGTGATGATGTTTAGCCAACAAATCAGTTTGCGAAGGTTTATGACTCATAATTTATGAGTAAACGGGTAGAATAGATCACATTTCAAATGATATTAATTATTTAAACTTGTTTTAAAAAAACAAAAAATTTTCTCCCCGGCCGGGAATTGAACCCGGGTCTCGCATGTGACAGACGCGGATACTAACCACTATACTACCGAGGAATGATTGGAGGGGCTGAAAAGTGGCTTTTAAACAGCGTAGAACCGGAAAGGAATGAAAGCTTTCTTCACCGATTTCTCTAAATATTAAATGAATGATTTCTTGTTTTAGAGGAGACTATCGAGGAACGGTGTGTGCTGCTTAAATTAAGATTTTAAAGACAGTAGCCTGTCCTGAAGTGGCTAAAAGCCAAGGCTCTTAGGCCTGCAAGCCAGAGCCCAGCCAAAAATCGAATCAGGGCTTTTTGTGGCCAGGGACCTTAGGGTTTAGTAAGCCAAGTCAGAGCCAGAGCTGATCAAAAGCCAAGCTCAAAAAGGTTTATAGGACAAGCCGGTAGGCCTCAAGTTGACCTTCTGACTTAGCCTTGCTCTTCCTATCATTTTTCAGCTTTAATTGAAGAAAGCTTCCCGCTAGTTTTCGATCTTTCTACCGACATCATCGTACGATGATTCAGCCCTTTTTGTGTTGAAAAGAAATGGTGAGAAAAGTGAAAAGAATGGGAAGTTGAAAGCTTTCACACTGACCCGATGAATGCACCACTTTTCTTTGTGTTTACCTCAACCACGAGCTGTTGCTGATTCACAGAGTTTTCTCGACTTGAGGGGCCTTCACTTTTCTAACATTATTTCAATTCTTGTCCGTTTTTGCTTGATTTTATGCTGTTCATTATGTCTTTACGTATTTGATTCTGGTACTAGTTCGAATTTAGATTTGTTTCTGGGTATTTATTTCATCAAATTACATCGTTTAAACTCTGAAATGATTTATGAAATCAATTCAAAACAAAACTTTGGTTATTTCTAAAATAACAAAGAAACTTTGGTGGTTAGAAGAGTTGGTACTTGTGGAGTATCGGGGGTCTTTCAATATCCGGGGCGGAGGGTAAAATTTTAAGATCCGGTGGGGTAAAATTTTATATACGTTATACACGACCCCTTTTAAAGATATTCAACCGTTTAGATGATTTGGTGGCAAATTCCCTTCAAATGTAAAGATATTCAATTTATTGAGGTTGGTTTTTGAAAGTTTACCCCGGATCTTAAAATTTTACCCCCGGATACTCCACAAGTACCGAAGGGTTAAAATTAGCTTCTCCCAATCATTAAAGTTTCAATTTTTTAATTCAATTTTAAAAAAATCTTTATATCTCAACACCAATTCCGAATGCCGGTAAACCGCATGAGTTTTTGCCAAAAAAAACGTGAGCGGTATTGGTGCGCAAAGAGAAATCAGTAGCGGACGATCCGGTATTTTTTTCTTTTGCGTTGGACTCTTTTTTGTACACAAAAGGAGGAGAACCTGAAAATAAAGAGACCAAGTGGTGAAAAGAAAATCGGAAAACGGAAAACGGAAAAGAAAATGGCCAGATAGACATACCATCGCTTTTGACGTGATTCCATTCTTCTTTTCAAGTATCATTCAACTTTTTTTTGAGTTGAGCTAACTTCAACTCAAAATTCAACTTGCCAACTTTGTGCTGAAATTTCTGAAATCAATTTACTGAAATGCATTCTTTCTAGAGCACTAAAGTCTGATCAAATGTTTTTAGTTACAGTAATCAAATTTACATAGTAATCTATAATAAAAGATCAAAAGATAGTGTGCCAGAAGCTTTACGTTTATAAATTTTAAGCCTAAATTGCTCAAAGAAAAAACTAGGTAGCTTTTTCAAAGAGAAACTTTTTCTAAAAGACAGATAGTTACCGTAATCTTTAGTTTTTAGTTAATGTACTTAGTTGTAAAAGATTACGGTAGCTTCGACATTACTAGAGCATTACTAGCTTAGTAATCTATAATAAAAGATCAAAAGATAATGTTTAAATTATCCACCTTTTATCAGATTACTGTAAGCCAGGCTTTACCAGGCTTTACCAGCCTTTGCCAGGCTTTACCAGCCTTTGCCAGGCTTTACCAGCCTTTACCAGGCTTTACCAGCCTTTACCAGGCTTTACCAGCCTTTACCAGGCTTTACCAGCCTTTACCAGGCTTTACCAGCCTTTACCAGGCTTTACCAGCCTTTACCAGGCTTTACCAGCCTTTACCAGGCTTTACCAGCCTTTACCAGGCTTTACCAGCCTTTACCAGGCTTTACCAGCCTTTACCAGGCTTTACCAGGCCTTACCAGGCTTTACCAGGCCTTACCAGGCTTTACCAGGCCTTACCAGGCTTTACCAGGCTATTGTAAGCGAATGGTTGATCGATTTTTGTAAGGGTTTCACTAAATCCAATCAAATCGAATTGATTTTAACGAATTTGGCCTGTCTCTTCTCATTCTTTCAAATCAAAACCAATATCATTGGCCCACTTGAATCGGGGTCATCTCCATTCCCTTCCCATTTGAGAGTCAATCCACACGTTTCTTTTCTTTGTTCTTTTCCCCTCAATCATTCCCAAATTTGGCTTCTTCTCTCTGAAATCTCTTTCGGAAATCGTATCAATTGAGCTTTTATTTCTAAAGTTTTATCTTTTTTTATAGTTTTAGATGAAATGGACGACCGGGTGACGGCACAACCAGCGATCATCAAAAACGATCTCGAGAATTTGGTAATTTATCCATTTATTTTGTACTTGAAAATTGAAACACACCATTTCTGGTGTAATAAATTTGTCATTTTAATCGTGATAAGTCGGTATCACTTCTTGAGTTCTTGAAAATTGACGAATTGAGTGCACCAGAAAGATGCGTATGCAATTTTTGTGTACAAAGTACATACCGTAAATACTGTAATAGTGCCCCACCGCCATAATGACGGTGCGGAGTGTGGCGTAGTCTAGCTTTGAACGCGTTTTTCTCGACACTGGTTTATGCTACAATGCGCGCTTAGGTATCAAAAAAATAGCCCTGAATTTCAGCTATTTTTTGATGCCTAAGCGCGCATTGTAGCTTAAACCAGTGTCGAGAAAAACGCGTTCAAAGCTAGACTACGCAACACTCCGCGCCGTCATTATCTTTGGTATCAAAAAATAGCCCTGAATTTCACTTATTTTTTGATACCAAAGACGCATTTTTGAAAGTACGGGTGCTTTGCAAAAAAATGAAATACTAAAAGACTTTTGCGACTACGCGACTGTACGAGGGTGGTGGCGTACTATTACAGTATTTACGGTAGTTTATTCTGTTTTCATAGTGATAAAGTGCAAAAGTAAAAAAAATGGCTTTAGGAATCAAAATACGGCTACGCGTTGCTCGGTTTAGATGGAACGATTCACTCGGAAACCCAAGAAACGATTAATGTCGAAGGATCGGTCATCGAATCGCTCACTGTTTGTTTTAAAGATAAAAATTACAAAAAAAAAAAGATACAAAATTTCCTTTAATGAAACTTTTCTTGTACTTATGGGTTGGAAAGGGGTTTAAGCAACTTTATACATTGTATTAGGTTGTCCAGTTATGAATGCGCGCCTGCTCTTAAACAGCGTACCTTAGGGCTATACAATTTTATCAAGCCCTATTCTCTATATGTTGTTCAAGATTTCTTATTTATTACAACTTTTCGTGTTTTTGACGTTAAACTAATTCATTTTTGATTTAATTTCCGTGTTTAGATGACCGAGACGAAGTTTCGTCTTCGTGCCAGTCTTTGGTATGACTTCAAATTGGGCAAAAATGCCGTTGAATCCCATCGAGATCTCTGCAAAATATTTGGCGAAGATGCTATTTCGGAAAGCCAGTGTCGCCGATGGTTTCAACGATTTCGCGAAGGAAATGAATCTTTGAAAGACGACGACCACCAACGACGACCTCCTGCGATCGATAATGCAGTACTGAAGCAGGCGATAGAAATGGATCCTCGACAAACTACACGTGAACTTGCAGAAATATTTAGAGTAAGCCCTCAAACAATTTCCGAGCATTTAAATCAATTGGGGAAAACAAACCGACAAGGGAAATGGGTTCCTCATCTTCTCAGCAATGCCAATAAAGCTACTCGTGTCACTATGGCGGGTATTCTTCTTCGTTTGGCAAAAAATACTGGGTTTTACGATGAAATCCTTACTTGCGATGAAAAATGGATTCAATATGATAATTCTACACGAAAACGGCAATGGCTAGAACCTGGTGAGGAGCCAATACCAACACCAAAACCCGACTTCCATGGCAAGAAAGTAATGCTTACTGTCTGGTGGAATTCCCAAGGCATTGTATATTTTGAGCTGCTTAAACCTGGACAAACAATCACGGGTGAAACGTATGCACAACAATTGGAACGAGTGAACAATGTATTGCTACAAAAAGGCCTTGATCCTTCAAACATAAAGTTCATTCAAGATGACGCCCGTCCACACGTTGCAAAGATTGTTCAGGAAAAACTCGAAGAGTTGGGCTGGGAAACTCTCCCGCATCCGCCATATTCTCCGGATATTTCTCCTTCGGATTACCATTTATTTCGCTGAATGCGAAACCATTTGGCCGAAAACAAATTCAAAGAAGTTCAAGAGGTCGAAAAATGGATAGCCGACTTCTATGCCTCAAAACAAGCCAATTTTTACGCGGAGGAAATTCATTCTTTGCATGGAAGATGGAAACAAATATTGTTAACAAATGGTGAATATATTGTTGATTGAGCTGTTAAACTGTTGGTTTTAAAATAAAGAGTTGTTATCTTAAAAACGCGCATTTATAACTGGACAACCTAATACATAGATCAATTTGAGACTTAGAACTTTAAAGTTGTTGAATTTCAAATGCTATTGATTATTTCAGCTTGTTTTGGTAGGAAAACAAAAAACATTCTCCCCGGCCGGGAATTGAACCCGGGTCTCGCATGTGACAGACGCGGATACTAACCACTATACTACCGAGGAATGATTAGAGGGGCTGAAAAGTGGCTTTTAAACAGCCTAGAACCGGAAAGGAATGAAAGCTTTCTTCATCCATTTCTTTAAATATTAAATGAATGATTTCTTGTTTTAGAGGAGACTATCGAGGAACGGTGTGCGCTGCTGAAATTAAGGTTTTAAAGACAGTAGCCTCAAGGATATTTTTATGATTTATGGCAACAAGCCAGGCCAGATCTAGCAAGCAGCAGGGTTCAAGGACTTTTTGTTTCAAAAATTAAAGATTCCAAATTCATAAGTAAGCAGTTAAAAGCAAAAGAAGTTAAAATCAAAAAGCTTTCTCCCCGGCCGGGAATTGAACCCGGGTCTCGCATGTGACAGACGCGGATACTAACCACTATACTACCGAGGAATAATTTGATGGGCTGAAAAGTGGCTTTTAGACAGCCTAGAACCGGAAAGGAATGAAAGCTTTCTTCATCCATTTCTTTAAAGATTAAATGAATGATTTCTTATTTTAGAAGAAATTCAGAGAGCTAAAATTAAAAGTGATTGATCGAGCAGTATCCATTTCATTTCTTAATTTCTAACTTGTTAGTTAACAATCAAAATTTCACCAAAGTTCAGACAAAAAGCTGTCAAGTTCTTTCGGAGAAAGTTCTTTTCGTTTTCTCTTTTTTTTTTTACGAACGCGGGGAGAATCTCGACGATAAACAAGACAAGCCTTCAACTCCTATTTCGAAGAATTTTCGACGAACATTCTCTACTTTCTATTCTCTACATTTCTAAACTAGTTTTTGGAATTGAAAACTTAATTGTACTTACTTAAAAGTAGAACTTTTAAACTCAATTTACAATTGAACAGCTGTAAATTTGACCGTCCAGCTTTCGTGGCCAATAAACCCTTATCCAAAAGTTTTTTTTGACTTAAGACTTAACTGACTTTTAGATCCAGCATATCCAGACTATTTCCCCAATCGTTCTGTCTAATACTTGAAAAAACACTGGTTCTTTTTGGGGTTGGACCATGAAAGTGAAACCCTGGCCTCCCCTCCCCCCATTTACCCGATTTCTCGCCACTTTTCTCACTTTTCCTTGGCCCACTTCATTTTTGGACGTTTCCGGATCTTTTCTTTTCACTCTTCAAACATCCATCAACAAGTTTTCTTTCAGACAATTCTTTGTTTTTAAAAAATTCAATGATATAGTAAATTTCCAGAAAAAATGCCAGCTCTAGTTCGTTATACTGGGCTTTCAATCAATTCACCGACCCCGAAAACCCCAGGGCACAAATTCACAGTTGAATATCAGCTGAATATTTACAGACCTAAAGAAGAAAAGGAGATTTACAATGCAAAAGAAAAATCCCCATGTAGAAGGGCCTAAGGTGTTGCTCTTCATCTGGCGTCTGGTGTAAGGTGCTTTGCTTTTGGGACCCTCAAAGTTCAGCGACTGAGCCATGGGAATTCAGCGACTGAGCCATCGGAATTCAGCGACTGAGCCATCGGAATCAGCGACTGAGCCATCGGAATTCAGCGACTGAGCCATCGGAATTCAGCGACGAGCCATCGGAATTCAGCGACTGAGCCACGGAATTCAGCGACTGAGCCATCGGAATTCAGCGACGAGCCATCGGAATTCAGCGACTGAGCCATCGGAATTCAGCGACTGAGCCATCGGAATTCAGCGACTGAGCCATCGGAATTCAGCGACTGAGCCATCGGAATTCAGCGACTGAGCCATCGGAATTCAGCGACTGAGCCATCGGAATTCAGCGACTGAGCCATCGGATTCAGCGACTGAGCCATCGGAATTCAGCGACTGAGCCATCGGAATTCAGCGACTGAGCCATCGGAATTCAGCGACAGCCATCGGAATTCAGCGACTGAGCCATCGGAATTCAGCGACTGAGCCATCGGAATTCAGCGACTGAGCCATCGGAATTCAGCGACTGAGCCATCGGAATTCAGCGACTGAGCCATCGGAATTCAGCGACTGAGCCATCGGAATTCAGCGACTGGCTGAGCGTTCTTGTGCCCGCCTTTTGCCCCGAATCCCCCTGGATTGTAGATCTTCTTGTGTTACTTTGATACTTTTCTTTCACAAGCAGTTTAAACAAAAATTTTCCCTAGATTTTCTACTAAACTACCCTCTGCTCTAGTGTTGATCCGTTTTTGCATTCAATGCAACAAAGAAGAATTTGTTGTCGATTTGGTGATTCTTTTGTGTAAGAAGAGTGAATTGGGATCGGGATGACAGCTTTCGGAGAAACGGGCAATGAACAGAGAATGGACAGCTCAATCACGACATTTCATCCCGAGAATCATCCCTTTTCTCCTCCCAAATAGTCTCCTGTTTCAAGAATTCCTCTTGTTTACCAATTCATTAAAGAACTAAATTGTTTTAGGAAATATCTAAGCAATTGAAATGAATTGTAATTTTCCTTTTCCTTTTCCTTTTCCAATTCCTACAATACCTTCAATTCAAAAGCTTCAACTTGACTTTATTTGTTGAGAATTGCAATTCCAAGAATAAAAAAAGAGCTATTCAATGCTTGTTAGAGAATTTTCTTAAAAATATTCAGCTATTCGAGTTTTGTTTCGTTTCTTAACGCAATTTTTACAGTCCTAGTTCAGTTTCGTCTAGATTTCAACCTCTTTTCATCAATTTTTTAGATTCTTCTTTAGATTTTAGAAAATTATCAAGCTTACTGTTTTGTTTAATTCTTATAAAAAAAAATAGCAAGGATTTTCAAGTCTTTTTTCAAGTCAGGAAAATCTTTTTAGAAAAGCCTTTCCCTTTCCTTACAATTTACTGTGTAAACTTCAACTTTGTTCGATTTCCATTCAAGCTGAAATTGAGTTCAAAAAGTTTTAAGAAGTTCAACTTTACAAGGAAATAATCCCCCCGTTGCGGTGACCTTGTCTAGAGATGGAGAACTCAAAACTGTTCTCATAACCGAAGATTCAGCCTTTTTAACTTTTTAATCAAGTTTTTGCAACTATTAATTAACTTTTTATAGATCTAACAAGCCTAAAAATAAGAAAAAATATTTTCAGGGTGAGCTCAAGGAAAAAACCCGCGCGCACAGGGTGACCTCGATTGGTGCGACGCCGATGGCCGAAGCGGGACGCCACAATTCACAGGTTTTGAGAAGAAATTTGAATGATGTAGATGAAAGATCAAAAAACAAGCAATATTATGAAAAATTGAAAATAAAATCATCTCCAAAATGCATTTTTAAGGGCAACCGCAGCCGGGAGCGCTCGGAGACGAATGCCGAAGACACGGGGATTTATTATCCGGAGAGGTGGGTGCAAATTGTTTAGATTTAATTAAAAATTAACATTTCAAAGCATTCAAAAGTGTTGATGTGGTTTATTTTTCAATTTTCCAATCGATTTTCCTTTGGTTTCGTTCACAAAGGATATTGAGCGCTGCTGAAATTAAGGTTTTAAAGACAGTAGCCTCAAGGATATTTTTATGATTTATGGCAGCAAGCCAGGCCAGATCTAGCAAGCAGCAGGGTTCAAGGACTCTTTGTTTCAAAAGTTAAAGATTCAAAAGTTATAAGTAAGCAGTTAAAAGGTACAAAAGTACAAAGGTACAAAAGTAAGCCCATCATTATAGCAGATAGCTTTATAGCTTTTTAGGTAGACAGAGCATTATAGCTTTTTTAGGTAGACAAAGAGAGTAAACTTTCGTTTTAAAATCTTTATTTGATATCAAAGAACAAATTAACAATTAAATTCAAAGCGATTACCATTTTGTCAAGTTGTCAAACGTTTAGGAAAGGCAATGGTTAAGTAACAAAGTAAAAAAAATGGATCAAAAAGAGTTTGGGATCGAGAGGGAATCGAACCCTCGACCTTCTGCTTTCAAGGTAGATGCTCTGCCACTGAGCTATTAGGGCCTTGTTTTAGCGAGAAGAAATAAGAAACACAAAGAAGATAGAGAGAAATAAGCCTTCTCGAGTTCATCCCAAGTTTTCAGAAGACTTTTCTTCAAACTTTTGAAATTTTTGATGCGATTTTGAGCCATTTCTGATAATATTAAGTAACAAAATCAAAAAAATCGATGACAAAGAGTTTGGGATCGAACGGGAATCGAACCCTCGACCTTCTGCTTTCGAGGTAGATGCTCTGCCACTGCCATTATAAAATTCTACAGAACTAATTTACCCAATCTATCATCAAATTTCAAATCCCTTTATTGTCTCTTCAACAATTCACTCTCAATTGCGCACTTTTGGGTGCCAAATTTCCCCCGATAACTCGATCCACAAACATTGAAATGATCCGATTAATTTCGCATCGCATTCACCATTTTTCCAAATTTGCAAGAAAAAGCGCTGACGTGTTGACCAAATCTAAACACAAAGGCTGAAAGGCTTGAATATTCATTTCGTTTTTTTTTGTCACTTTACCTCAATTTTATTACTAAAACTACTCGAATTCTGCATTTTTGATGAATTACCCACACCGTTACTCCTAAATCCTGAAATTCTATACTTATGCCTATCTAGTTCTTGAAAAAGTTGAAATAATTTATTGCTCAACCTTTACAAAAACCTTTTTCACTAACGAACACACAGCCTTTCTTTAGGCCAATCTTTTTTTGGGAGTGTTGAGAAGAAAGCTTGCTTGCGTGTGAACAGATTTCGTCTCTTTTTCTTTCTTTTTTCTTTTTTCTTTTTTTTTCTGTAATCCAAAACCGTCTTCTCGTCTCTTAGCACCTTTCTCCTCTCGTCTTTTAGCAAAAGAAAGAAACGCTTTCCCTGTACTCTTCGAAATCTTCGTGACAGTGTGTGCTGAAATTTGGGGATTTTGAAATAAGGAATGATGCGAATCAAGGTACTAGGCGGATCGTTTTGCTTTAGTTGCTAAGCATCTGTATAATTCTAATCGAATTGACTCACTTATTGGGTATTCTTACTAGGGCTTGAAGGGTAATAGCTCACCCAAGCCATTGTCCCAAGCCAGACAAGATTTGCACCAATTTTATTTTCAGATTCAGAGTTCCGTTTCGATTTTCTATACGTTTAACTTCTTTCGTTACAAATATTTGACCTAGTGCCTTCCCGAGTAAGAAACCCAAGCCATTGTAAAGCTCAGCCATTGTAAGCCAGCCATTGTAAAGCTCATAGTTATCTAACCAATGGTTTATAGCGTTTTGAAAAGCTAAACCACTTTCGTTAGGCCAATTAGGAAGTTGGTGCTAAAATCAACAAATTACTTTAATAATTTAGCTATAGCTATAGCATAAACAAGTTCAAATAGTACTATAGTATAGTACTTTAGCATAAACAAGTTCAAAAGGGATCATTAGAGGATTAGAGGATCAAAAAGATCATTTTACATCATTATATAAAATGATTTATGTAATTCTCTTGAGCTCATGAAAGCAAAATAGTCTTTAATTTTGCTTACGGTCTTGGTTTTTTGCTTACGGCCTTGGCTTCTAGCATATCTTCAAAAATTGTAGCTGTATCTGTATTCCGCAACAAAAACTAGAGTTTTATGACCCACATGAATCAAGAAAACGCTATGAAAGAAGGTGACGATATGGGTGAAACAGGTAGTTCCAGAGGTCCACGTATGGGATGGGTCTGTTAATGGAAAGGGGGAAAGGTTCAAGACCGGTCCAAAGAGAAAGGCGCAGAGGCGATCATCGGAAAAGGGATTGACACACACGACCGACAGACAAAGCCATCATTTTGGGTCTTTTTTTTCTGAGTGTTCTTCCCTCTTGCAATGACTTGGGCACTCCAAAATGGGGACAAGAGAAGGAATGGCCTGTGTTGGAAGTGCCCGAGGGATCTCCCCTCTCATCTTCCACTCAAATCTTTCCCTTTTTATGTTTCATAATTGATTTTTCTAATATTTTTATGATTTAATATAATCTCTTTGGAATACTTATTAAGGAATTAAAAAATGAAGATCTTTTACTTATAAAAATTTAGAAATTAGTCAAGTTTGCTGATTGATTTCAGCTTTGGTAGAACTAGATCACTAATCTGGTAGCTTTGATAGAACTAGATCACTAATATCACATTTAAATCTCATTTGGTTACTAGATTCCTAATGAAATGATACAATTTGTAATCATTTTATTATTTATATACATATATTATCTCAAATATTTGAATATATTATCGCAAATAAAGTTAGAAAGTCAGAAAATCAACTACTTTACCTATCATAGCTGAATATCTTTTCAAATTTTTAAATTCCGATTGTATTCCGATTATATTCCGATTGAAAAACCCTAGACAATGTCCAAGTGGACAGTGGGAAAGGCTTCCGTTTGGTGTCCAAACACACAAACAACGGAAAGGAATCGAAAGAGGAAAAGAGAAAGAAATGAAACAGAAACAAGGAATCTTCTGTTTTTCTTTCTTTTTTCCATTTCTTGTCCTTTTCTTTGCAATTTCCCTTCAGCCGATTTCTTGAGGCGCGAAGCTGCTTTTTCGAGAGAGGAGAACAGCTCCCCAATTCGGGAAGCACACAAAAGCCCCGGGACACACTATTTTTCACTTTTCCACTTTCCCACTACTTTTTCACCTTAGCTGCTCCCGTTCGCACTTTTGTCTCTCTTTGTGTTCGACAAAATGAGTCTGATTTCTATTGATTTATTTTTTTTCTATCGTAACATGGATCACTTCAGGAATCGCTTTATCTATAATTTTATAGAGCTCTGTAGAAAAAGTTAAAGAAGCTTTCAACTCTCAGTTTTGCTACAGTAAACCTGAGTAAGCTAATAAGCTAATAGAAGCTGATAAGCTGATAAGCTGATAAGCTAATTGTAGTAATATTAAGTTAATAATTAGCTGATAATAAGTTAATAAGCTAATAGAAGCTAAGAAGTTAATAATAATAATAATAATAGTAAGTTAATAATTAGCTGATAGTAAGTTAATAAGCTAATAGAAGCTTATAAGCTAATAGTAAGTTAATACCGTATTTGTTCAATTACTATAAAATGGTTCAATTTTAGATCTTTTGCTCTCCTTAAGCTCATTTCTTCGGAAAAAAAACACCTAACGATCATTGACAGTTTACTGTTCTAATTCGTTCAACCGAATCTTTTTTCAATTCAAATCTAGTTCAGACACAGTATTTTTAAGCCAACCGTTATTGTTTTTTTAACCAATCTTTATGTTCATCAGTTCATCTTTTATATAAATATATAAAAGATGCTAATAGAAGCTAATAGTAAGTTAATAAGAGAATAGAAGCTAGTAAGCTAATAGGAGATCATAAGCTAATAGAAGCTAAAAGTAAGTTAATAAGAGAATAGAAGCTAGTAAGCTAATAGGAGATAATAAGCTAATAGAAGCTAATAGTAAGTTAATAAGCTAATAGAACCCAATAAGCTACTAGAAGCTAATAGAACCCCATAAGCTAATAGAAGTCAATAAGTTAATAGAAGCTAATAGTAAGTTAATAAGCTAATAGAACCCAATAAGCTACTAGAAGCTAATAGAACCCAAAGAGCGTTAATAAGCTAAAGAACCCAATAAGCTACAGAAGCTAATAGAACCCCATAAGCTAATAGAAGTCAAAAGTTAGAAGCTAATAGTGTTATAAGCTAATAGACCCAAAAGCTACTAGAAGCTAATAGAACCCCAGTGAGCCAATAAGTTAATAGAAGCAAAAGTAGTTAATAAGCTAATAGAACCCAATAAGCTACTAGAAGCTAATAGAACCCCATAAGCTAATAGAAGCCAATAAGCTAATAGAAGCTAATAGTAAGTTAATAAGCTAATAGAACCCAATAAGCTAATAGAACCTCATAAGCTAATAGCTAATTTCATCTTTTATATAAATATAGAAAAGATAAGCCATTTTTAGATTAGAAATTTAGAGCGAACCAGATTTAAATCTAATTTAATGAGTAACTTTTGAGTCCAAATTCTTTGAGCAATAGATAATTTGTTTTATCTAATAGATTTTCTATATTCTATCCTTTTTCTTTTTACTTTTTATTCTATTGTACTTGATCGAAACTTTCAGAACCGAAGCCAATCAAAAAAACAAACTTTTTTTTCTTCAAACGATTGGCCACCCACTTCAACTGCAACTTTTTAACTAAAAATTTCTAGAAACTATTCTATTATGATCTCAGCGTTTATTCAATTCATTCAAATCATCTTTTGACCTGAATACTTGGTCAAAAAAACGAATAAGCAATGATGACCCTTGATCCGAGTCGGATCCCGACTCGACACCATTCAAACGATCAAATAAAAGACGATCAATCCTTTCCGAAACAAGTTTAAGAGTTTATTTTTGAAATTTTTAAACGATTTTTAGGATACTTATTATTTCACGACTGGTGGCGGGGATTCACCGGGCAGTTCCACGCAAAATCCACCTATCTCAGCGCACGAGGAAGCGAATCAAATACGCGAAAATATGAAAAACAAAGAATATGAGGCGTCATCCTTGTACGGGATTTGGCTTTTAATAGACTTGGATTTAGATTTGAATTTCTTTTATTGTTCTTTCTAACGTTACCAGAGATTCATCTCGTGTTCTCGTGGATCTCGGCATTGAGCTATCAAAAAGATCCCTACTTAAGATCTGATATAGCAAAAGTACTCGATTTTATAAATTATTCGATATCTAACTTAGATCTTTCCTCAATTAGATTTCTTCTTTATTGTGAAATCAAAAGATATTAAGTTAACAAAAGTTAAACTGAAATCTGCTTACTCAATCTTGGTCAAAAAAAAAAGTTCTTTAAACTTCTTCAAAATTTTATATGATCAATTTTATTTTAAAGTTTATTTTAAAGTTTATTATATAGTCCCTTAAAGGCTTAATCTCACAACTTTTTTTTGCTATTTTTTGTTTTAGAATAATATCATTTAAGATGAATACCTAAAAAGTCTCTTGTCTCCTTGTACTCCTATCCATTTGTTTATCCCCTCTTCTCAAAACCACATCAACACTCAACCCAAAATGAGTTGACAAATAAAAGACGAATCTTTGATCTAGAAGTTAATTCAAAAAATCTATCCAAAGGGATTAATCAGGTTTAAAAAAAAAAGCTCAAACTTTTAGCACAGCGATCGAGGCGAAAGGATGGGATATCTTTCGATTGTTGCCTCCACCACCCGACAAACTCGGCCACGGTATGAGGAATTTTGGTTTAAAAAATTGAAAATTAGAGCTAATGTGCTTCGAGTTTTGACAATTTTCTAGCAGCTTTATTTCCTGGCTCAGATTATTTATTAAATTGTAAGCATGGATCAAACCGAGCCGCCTGTGATCAGTAAAGCTAGCTCAGACTTGACTAGGTGCCCTAAACGTGTGATCAAAGGTCTCCCAAATAAATTTCCACTAAATGTTGGCTGTTTGAATGGGAAGAACAAAACCCATATATGGGAAGAACCAATAATCTAGCTGGCAGGATTGAGCCCTTGACCTCCCGACTAAGATACGGGGCTCTTAGCCAGTCAGTCATGGTGGCAAATGTTGGAAAAGAAGGAATGCGAGCATAGAGAAAAGTATTGGCAGTCTGGGTCACTTGCGCCTAGCACCTAATTTAGGCCGGACGTTCCTGTGGCACTGAGACATGAAGAAATAATGACGAGAGCTCGGGAGGAGACTGTAGAAGATATTCAAAATATGAATATCTTCTAGAGAGTAAACACAAAAAGGGGTATAAAACGGCGAATTGGCGTTGTTGTTTAACCCAAGATTGAGCTGAGCTAGCCTAGTTGACATTGAGCTGAGCTAGCCTAGTGGACATTGAGCTGAGCTAGCCTAGTGGACATTGAGCTGAGCTAGCCTAGTTGACATTGTGCTGAGCTAGCCTAGCTCAGACCCAGGATGCCAAGACCAGATGCCAAGCCAAAGTCAGAAGTTAAGCCAAGATTGACTTCTGACATGAGCTGACTTGGACGGATCAAACTTGGACCACTTGGACTTGACTTTTAAAAGATCTCTAACTGTAATCACTTTCAAATCCCAATCCGATCAAACTTTTCTCACCCCGGAAATGGAATTGCAATTGTTTGAAAGGTACTCGACCTCTTTTTCCGATTGACCGAAGCTTTTCATGTTTTTAACAAGGAAAGAACATTTTGGTCGACGCGCGTGTAGAATTTCTTCGGTATTACAGAAGGAAAAGACAAAAAGAAGAAAGAGAAAAGAGGAAGAATGGTATCGGGGAGAATTTGAGTGGGGCGGAAAAGAGAGCGGACAATCCATGGAACATGCAATGGATTGAATCGGTTTTTGTGTGTTGAAACATTTGGAAAAGTGGGGGAAACTTTGAAAAATCTAGGTTTAGCTTCTTTAGAAGTCAATGAGTTTTCTAAAGCTAGCGTCAATATTTCGTAGTTTCCAAAAAAAAAAAGCATTTAAGTTTAACATTAACATTACTCAAAACGATAATCCGCAAATTTTACTTGATCATTTTGATTCACTTGATCTATTTGATGACTTATTGAACTTTTAAAACCCAATAAATATTAGATTTAAAATCTGGTAGGATCATAAAAAAACCATCAAAAACCATCAAAAACCATCGAAAACCATCAAAAATCAAAAAACAAAACATTTTGTACCATCAAAAATTTGGTAGATCTAAGGTGCCATTTCTTTGTAAAGCTCTTTTTTGAAATTGAAATTAATATTATATTAAGTTAGATACAGTACTGGACAATGAAATATCATATTTGAAAAACGATCGTCACTTTCGCGCCTCTGTAACTCCCTTGTCTTTGAGCTTAAACTATTAGTGTTATACATTTTCTGAAAGCTCTTTTCAAGGGCTACACAATGGTAATATTAATATTTAGAAATATGGTAAAGACAATGGAGTTACAGACGCGCGAAAGTGACGATCTTTTTTCGAATATGATATTTCATTGTCCAGTAGTGTATCTAAGCTATCTGTGAACAAAGAAAATAAAGATAAATCCCAAAAATCAAAATCGTTTTAGGTTTCTGGCACGATGCTTCTCTGCAAGTGCTCAAATTGGGAACATTCGTTGTGTTATTTGCCTTAACATTGATCACAGCCACTGTCTCAAAAACGACTTTTCTTTTGATGACATCAGCGATTGGATGGGCTGGCAAAAATATGACTATTTGCAATGATCGATTACCGGGTTTGTTACCGAAAGTTGAACCTAATAGATTTGGATACTTTGACCATTTCTATTTAATTTTCTTTTTCTATTTTCTATTTCAAATTTCAGAAGCTCCAATCAACACTGTGGTTTTGTCAAATAAACTGGTGGTGAAATGGGTTTGGGCTGTGTACTTTGCGGTGATCGCTCCCGAAGTGATTTGCTTCATTCGATCATTTCATCGAACACTTTTCCGAAATGTGAAACGACCGACGATCTTTCAATTTGTGGCGGTTTGTGATAGAATTTAAATGATAAAATTTAACGAACGAAACTTAAACTAGAGTAACTGAACGATTCATTTCGAAAACTTTACTCATTATGAACTGAGAATTCTAGTTTAAAAGCATGTGAAAGTTTAAATGAAAGTGAAAATGAAAATGAAAATGAAAATGAAAGTCTAGGTTTTTGTGGTTGAGACACTGCACGCATTAGGAGTCGGCACACTCGTTTTTCTCGTTTTGCCTGATTTGGATGGAGTTACAGGTAAGATTTTTTAAATTTAAAAGAAGATAAACTTTTTAAAAAGATCAATTTTATAATGTATATATGTCGTAGCTGTTTACGAAATTCAGCCGCTAACGAATTATTCTTTATCGGCTAGCCTTTAACGAATCATTCTTTATCGGCTAGCCTTTAACGAATCATTCTTTATCGGCTAGCTTTTAACGAATCATTCTTTACCGGCTAGCCGTTAACGAATCATTCTTTATCGGCTAGCCGTTAACGAATCATTCTTTATCGGCTGAATTTCGTAAACGGCTACGACATATAGATAGATAGAAAACATTTTCTAAACCAAATTTCTAATAAAATTCATTTAGCGGCAATGTTGACAAACGCGGTGTGTTTTGTGCCGGCGATAATGACGCTTTTGTCGAGATCAGCCAGCAAGGTGAACATTTTTAAGCAAAAAAACGCACTTTTGTTGGTTAAAAACCATACTATAGTCGAAAAAGAACTCTACATTATCTTTAAATATCTACAGTATCTACAGTATGCAGAGGAAAGTCAAATACCTATTTAGCTGACTGCAATCCTTGTTCTTGTCGATATTGGCGCCATCGCGGCACAAAGTAGCGGTTTTTGGGCTTATTCGGTGAGACTTTTTAAACCATTTGTTCTTTTAAGCTTAAATTCTATAGAGTATTCAATATTACTATAAACACTGTAATAATTCCCCCTCGTAAAGTCGCGTACTAAAGTTTTTTTTTGTATTTCATTTTTTAAAGCGCTTGTACTTTCAAAAAATGTGTCTTTGGGATCAAAAAATAACCCTGAATTTCAGCTATTTTTTGACACCTAAGGGAACATTGTAGCTTAAACCAGTGTCGAGAAAAACTCGTTCAAAGCTAGACTACGCGACACTCCGCACCGTCATTATCGGGATGGGGTACTATTACAGTATTTACGATAGATTTAAAGCTCATTTTGTATAAGTTTAATGCTAAAAAGGCAATAAACTTATCAATAAGCCTAACGTGAACAACTTTAAGTTACTTTTTTTCAAAATTATTGCCCTTTGCGCTGTTGTTTGTCTAGAAACGTCTGGAAACGCTAGAAAGTCGGATAAATTGAGTTTATCACAAATTCTCGTTAAGTTTTCTTGAGAAAAACAAAACTAAAATTTGATTCTAGTATTTTTAATGTCCCGTAGATTCGAAAACTGTTAAATAGTGAAGACTTTCTCATCGTTAAACAAAAACAACTAGTGAAGTTTGGTCCTAAGTGTTAGTGAGCTTAAATTTTGTTACTAATTGATTGAGTACTAAGTGTAGTTGAGTTTAAATTCGATTTCAGATGCTATTGCCATCAGTTCAAAAGCACGCGGTCACTATTCCCGTTTGCTTGACGTTGATCTCGTTGGCGTGGTGGCAGAATTTCGTCTCGACCAAATCGATTTTCCCGCCGATTCGCGCGTTGGCCAGGTTGATGGAGTTAATAAAATGTTTCTAACTTTCTAAAGGGTAGAAAAGGCTATCGTACTTTGATCATTCGGATTTTTATGGTTATTGGGGGGATTGATCAATTATCGGGGAGGGGTCGAGTTTTTGACAATTTTACAGCCCGATTTTAGATAGGTTTTTGTTGATAAATTTTTAATTAAACAAATAGTTTTTGAACGCTGATGTTCTAAGCTATCTAAATATTATTAAAACTTCTTGATCTGACAAGTTTACAGCGATTAAAAATGAACGCAAAGTAAAAATAACCGTAAAGAGCCGATCATTCTAGTCCGATCGTAGTCTGACCATTTTTTTAAAATGAAAACAAGAAAGTAAAGAAAGAAGACGCTTTAGAAAGGCTGGATTAGCATTTTCAAGTGTATTTCTTAACTTTTGGCTTAACTTAACTTAACTTAACTTAACTTAACTTCTTAACTAAGACTGGGAGTAAAAAGAGTGGATCCTTTTGATATCCCGCCATCTCTAACACCCCGACAACCCAACTCAACTCCTCCGACGTATTAGAGGGAAGTCCCTGTGAAATGACCGACCTCAACTGCAGTTGCATAGACCCGGAAGATATACATCTTTATTTACAGTAGTACGATAAGACGAATAGATTACAAATGAGTGTAAGGGGAAGGGGGACTCCAAATGAGAGTCTCACTTGTCCTCCTAGGCAATCACAAGGACCGCCCATTCTCGGCAATAAAAGGGATAAGCACAGGGGAGAACACATTTGCATAAGAATAGACAAATCATTCAATACTAACAATAGTAGCTAAAATATCCGTTTGGCTCGGAGCTGACCGTCAACAATTCAAAAAAAATAAACCAATTTTTTAGATTCGCTTCGCATCTTTCCGAGAAACGCTCGAAAACCTATGCTTTTGTGTCAATTTGGAAAATGATAATCTATCTGCTTTGCGTCTTTTTCTTTATCGGATCCAGGTAGGCTTCGGTTTTAATAGTTAATAACAAAAAAAAAACCTTATCTACTCACTTATCTATATTCTTTTAGAATGCCCCACAAAACATTATTCCATTCGGATCCATTCGAATCAAAGTTGATCACCATCACGGGACATTCAATCAATGAGACTCAAATACAATCATTTCTTCATCGAATGGAAAAGATTCAATCAGGTGGAAGAAAGTTTAAAAAATTTCTTTTAACAATCTTTTAACAATCTTTTGACAATGTTTTAACAATCTTTTAACAATTCTTTTTATTCTACAGGTATGCCAAGAGATGATTATGATGACGAATCAGAAAGAAGCTCAAAAGGAAGCAAAAAGAAAAGTACAAAAGCACCGAAAGATGTGCCTGATGCAGGGCCAGTCGAGATCGAATCGGATGATTATGAAAAGTGAGAAGAATACTGTAAAGAAAATGTTTAACTTATTACCAAAGTGTCTAGTGTTATATAGAAAAAGAAAGTCCTTAATCTTGGCATCATTTATCAACAAAGAGCTTTCCGATTGGAATTATGAAAATGATTTTAAAAGCTCGAGAAGCCGAGCTCTTCTCTCCAGCGATCTGCCATAGAAAGCTTTAGTTTAAGATCTAAAACCTAGCTTGAATATCTTTATTCTTTATTCAATTGAATATTCAGTTTGATTTTTAATCCATCATTCACCGTATTCGCACCAAATCGGAACCAAATTGGCTGATTTTGACTTTGACACTTTTGACTGATTCCAAAAGATACCGAAAGATACAAATGTAAAGAATATATTGTAATCGAAAAGAATGTAAAGATAAAAAAGTAGATAGATTGGATAAAAACTACACCGCGAATTATGGCGACATTTTTTCCGGAAAAGTTGCTGGCAAACGTTTGACTTATTATCAAATTGGAACCAAATCGGAACCAAATCGGAACCGTATCGGAACGAACCAAGTCGGACCGTATTCGCACCAAATCGGAACCAAATTGAGCCCAAGTGTTATATAGCAAAATAAAGCCCTTAATCTTGGCATCATTTATCAACAAAGAACTTCCGGATTGGAATTTTACAAATCATTTTACAAGCTCGAGAAGCCGAGCTCTTCTCTCCAGCGATCTGCCACTTTTCTTAATAAAAAAGAATTGTTTAAAAGTTTTTTTCGATATTTATTTGATGAGAAAATAAGATTTAATATTATTTAATAACAATAAGAATAACAGTAAACTCTTTTATTAAACTTTCATAGCCAAAATTCGAGTTGATTTCTGGGTTTATTTAAAAAAAAAAAAGAGAAAATTGAGCATTTTCAAATATCCATTTGACAAGAAGATCTTGCTGTATAAGCTTCTCTAATATTCTATTTTTGTTGAATACTACTTTTAAAGGAAAATCCAACAATGTTGATTAAAGGAATCTCTTTCTTAAAATTTTAAAAATTTTTTTTTTTTTTTTTTTTTTTTTTTTTTTTTAAAAAAAAAAAAAAAAAATTTTTAAAAAAAAAAAATTTTTATATTTTTTTTTTTTTTTTTAAAAAAAAAAAAAAAAAAAAAAATTTTTTTTTTTTTTTTTAAATTTAAAAAAAAAAAAAAAAATTTTATTTTATTTTTTTTTTAAAAAAAAAAAAAAAAATTTTAAAAAAAAATTTTTTAAAAAAATTTAAAAAAAAAAAAAAAAAAAAAAAAAAAAATTTTTTTTTTTTTTAATAAAAATTTTTTTATATTTTTAAAAAAAAAAAAAAAAAAAAAAAAAAAAAAAAAAAAAAAAAAAAAAAAAAAAAAAAAAAAAAAAAAAAAAAAAAAAAATTTTTAAAAAAAAAAAAAAAAAAAAAAAAAAAAAAAAAAAAAAAAAAAAAAAAAAAAAAAAAAAAATTTTTTAAATTTTTTTTTTTATTAAAATAAAAATAAAAATAAAAAAATAGATGTAAATTTTGTGTATCAAAAAGTATCAAAAAATGGCAGATTGCCGGTGAGAAGCCGAGCTCATTCAAGAGCTTGTAAAATGATTTGCAAAAGTTCAATCGGAAAGCTCTTTGTAGACAAATGATGCTAAGATTAAGGGCTTTATTTTGCTAGATAACACTTGGTTCCAATTTGGTTCCGATTTGGTGCGAATACGGTCCGATTTGGTTCGTTCCGATACGGTTCTGATTTGGTTCCGATTTGGTTCCGATTTGATTCCAATTTGATAATAAGTCAGACGTTTGGCAGCAACTTTTCCGGAAAAAATGTCGCCATAATTTGCGGTGTAGTTTTTACCCAATCTATCTACTTTTTTATCTTTACATTCTTTTCGATTACAATATATTCTTTAGATTTATATCTTTCGGCATCTTTTGGAACCAGTCAAAAGTGGATAAATTGAATAGAAATATGAAAAATCTACAGTAGTTTTTGAAAGCTTGCACGATGGATTAAAAATCAAACTGAATATTCAATTGAATGTGGTTGATCGCTAAGAATAAAGATATTCAAGCTAGATTTTAGATCTTAAACTAAAGCTTTCTACTTGAAGTATTGGAAAGAAAAACTTTAGAACCCGGAGAATGAAAAGAGCCGCCGCGAAGCCGGAAGAAGAAGAGGATCTCCCACCGCTGTTCCAGGTACAAAAAGAGTTGTAACTTCAAGTACTCCCTGGGCGTCACCCTAAATTCCTCGAAATCTCGAAAGCCACTTATCAGAATCTATCGAAAATGTAGCTGACGATGAGATCTTTTGGGGGGATTAGAGTGTTGAGTCTCTGCGAAAAGAAACCGTAAAATAGTCACCAACTCGACTCGGCGTGCAATACTATTATGGAGAAAAACGGTATATTATTTTCTTTGACAGGTCTACGATAGCCACGTCGAGTTGAACATGTTCACCACTCCGTACGACGCTTTCTGGATGTGGTGTCTCCAGATGTTCACCGTTGTCATGTGCTATCAGTCGAGCAAATTCGCGTGCAAGGTTTTAATCTAATAGTTTTCTTAAAAAAATCGCTAATAGGTGATGATGCAAAGGCTTGGCTTTGCTCTACCGATGGTCCTCTCTGTCCCATGTACAGTACTCCTTTTAACGCAAGCCTGTGAATTCAGACGAATGAGCGCTTGTCATATGGTGAAAACGCTTGGATCAAGGGTGAGCTTAAAAATCATATAATATTAGGTTGGTGCATTGAAAACTTGCGGAACTTTGAACTAAAATTTATTCAACATAAAACGATCAATTCATTCGAAATAATTTCCATTATTATTGACGACTTCTGCCCATTTTACAGGCAATTTGCGGATTCCTCTTTCGTAGTAGGAATTTTTGACTGCTTCAAAGTGTTCTCCCGCAAGCTACTCATGATCCGGAATAAATAGTAATCAAAAGGGGCGAGGTCCGGACTGTATGGGGAATGCGCCAAAAGTTTCCAAACAAGGCTATTTATAATAATTTCCATTATTATTGGCGACTTCTGTCCATTTTGCAGGCAATTTACGGATTCCTCTTTCGTAGTAGGATTTTGGCTTGTGTGTGAGACAAGTGTGAGACTCAAAAATGGAGGACTGGAGACTGGAGACAAAAATGGAGGACCAGTTTGAGCACTTTCTTCAAAAGAAACCCATTTTGGTGTCAATAGAAAAGTTGTAGAGAATCAAAAATCAAGCTTATATCCAAATTTTCAGAACGATTCAAAAACTGGTTTCCAAGAAATGCCAAATTTACGAATTTCCACAAAACTTGCATTTTAAGCGAAACTACAAAGTGTGTCTTTTTGGAAATTTGGCTATAAGCCTAATTTTTGATTCTCTACAACTTTTCTATTGACACCAAAATGGGTTTCTTTTGAAGAAAGTGCTCAAACTCTCACAAATGACAATAGCCGGCAGTTTTCAATTCACCAACCCAATATTTATTAGCTAAAACATATCTATCTCTATTTCTTCTCTGTTCCAGGAACTTTTCTGGTCTTGTCCTCGTATTCACGGCATCACTGGTCTCTTCTCATCCACACAAGCATGGATCTGGTTGGCGTGGTTGATCTCGCAAGTCTGGGTTACCATTCATTTGTGGAATCCGAAGCATGAGAGATTGGCGAAGAGTGAGAAGTGAGTAGATGATTAGATTTGTCGTTTTGTCTCCAAGAAAATCTCAGATTAAGGACAAAAAGTCAAAGTATTTTTTATGATAAATTTTCTAAAATTTAAACCCTTAAAACCCCAATTTCTAGGTTGTTCATTCTTCCCTACTATGCAGCCGCTTTCGTCGATCAATCTTTGGCTTTCAATAGGCGACGAGATGATAAAGCGAAGATCAAGGCTGAGGTGAGGCATTGTAGATTACGAACAAAGAAATTAGAACAAAGTTATTGTACATTGTACACCGTAACATTGTACTGTAAGATAGCCTCACCTAGAGTCGACTCAGTAGTTCAGTATTTGCCCATAGACATCAAAACCAGTACAAATCCTTACCGAGCTCAAAATTCGCTAAACTTTACTCATCGAAAGTTCTAAATTAGTGCCTATCAAGTAAAAACAAAGTTCAGGATCTCGATTTCGATAATGAGGACTCATCACTGACGTATGAAACGATCCCAGGCAATGGTGGGGCTCCAAAAGCTCCGCCGAGTGTTTGCAGTCATGGGAGCAGTCGGCTAGCTGATGGATTGATACGGTAAATGCAAGGAGAAGCTAAGAATTTAGAAGTTTACGTTAAGAATAAGACTTTTATGTCATAATTGTTAACTCAAAAGCCATTGATTGCAGAGATGCCGCCTCGACAGCTGATGCGATTACGAAAATCTACGCGTGTGCAACAATGTGGCACGAGACGGCTCACGAAATGACATGCATGTTGAAGAGTATCTTCAGAATGGATGAGGATCAGTGTGCGAGAAGGAATGCGCAGAAATATTTCAAGGTGGGCGACGGGAACCCAGCTCTGATGGGGACACTGGGAATTATGGATGCTTGCTAGGGCTTTTCATTGTTATTTTCGAATCCAAATTCTATTTGAGCATTCGAAATTCATTACAATCTTTCTATTATATTATAAAAGCAATACTGATAACCAAGTCTAACTTCTATTTAAGGTGATCGATTCGGATTACTACGAGTTCGAAGCGCATATCTTCATCGATGACGCCTATGAGACTAATGAATATGGAGAGGTTGGTAAAAACTGGATTACATTTAAAAAAAGATTAACGAGAGAATAAACTAGTAATTACTAATGAATAAATGAATTCTAATAACTAGTAATTTCTATAATAATTCACGTAAATTTCCAGCCAGTCATCAACAAGTTCGTCAAGCAATTCGTCGAAGTGGTCGACCAGGCGGCGAGGTGAGCTAACAAAAAAAGGATGCAAATAAGAATACAAATAAGAATACAAATAAGAATACAAATAAGAATACAGATAAGAATACAGATAAGAATACAAATAAGAATACAAATAAGTAAAAGAATTGCTATAAAGATAAGGACTAGAGCTAGAGCTAGAGCTCTAGCTCTAGCTCTAGCTTAATGGGTTACTCAGGCTAGAGTAACCCATTAAATCTCGATTTTCAGCTGTGTTCATCAAACGCAAATGCGGCTGAAGCCACCGAAAAAGATCAAAACACCATATGGGGGAAAACTCTCATATATTTTGCCGGGAAAGAACAAAATGGTCGTCCATTTGAAAGATAAGAACAAAATTCGACACAGGAAACGATGGAGTCAAGTAAGGAAATGGGAGAATTTCGGAGAACAGAATGAGAATTTCAGGTCATGTATCTGTACTACCTGCTCGGCTATAGACTAATGTGCAAAGTGGAGGAGCAAAATCGGAAAGAGGTGAGCAGAGGAAATGACTTTTATATCATAATAAATCTTTCGCTAGAAAATAGAAACATAGGAAAATGGGGAAAATGGGAAAATCCCAACCCGAACCCAATGCCATTTTCGTTTTCTTAGCGGATCGTTCTGAAGTTTAGTCTACAAATATGTCTTTTCGTTCCTTTTCAAACTTTCGTTAAAAAATAACAAATTCACTAATTAATCTATGGTTTACTCTAAATAAAAAAAATGCTTATTTTTCAATTTAAGTATCTTTCGTCTTTTTAAGTCAATTTGGATTCATTTCCTAACAAATTCGTGGGTGAAAACACATGAAACATGAAATCGATACAACGAGATGTGATTGCTTTGTACTATTAAGTTGGTGAATAAGTCTTTTCGTTCCTTTTCATATTTTCGTTAAAAAAAACAAATTCACCAATTAACCTATGGTTTACTCTAAATAAAAAATGTTTATTGGTCAATTTCCCATCTTTTTAAGTCAATTTCGGTTCACTTCCTAGCAAATTCGTGGGTGAAAGCACGTGTTTTTCATAAAGACCCATAAAAGCCTCTACGAATAAATTGGCTGAATCAATTTCTCTGAAAATTTCGCTATATACCAAACGTTTTGTGCTCTATCTTTTATCTATTGACACCAAGATCGATTTCCTGAAGCTAAAGTGTCTAAATCGCATCATCAAGCCGTCACCCTTCTTTTGACTACCCGACTTCTCGTCCCCAAAAAAAAAAATGCAGAAATGAGACATTTGAAACCCGTTTTAATGTTATTTTGCAGAAAAATTATTGGCCTTTCTAATGAAACAAACCGTAGTTCAATTGATGTATTTGTTGGTTTTAAACGAAAGTACGAAAAGGAACGAAAAAAATAAAAAAAAAACATTTGCCAACCTAAAAGAAATCGACATTGTCAACTTGAAGACGAAAAATTTGCGAATTTTTTCTTGTCTTTTCTTGTTCTTTCTTTTCTTTACAATTTCTTTTTAGGTGATTTCGGAAAACACATTCATTTTGACTCTTGACGGAGACGTGGATTTCCAACCGGCTTGCGTGCATCTTCTTGTCGATCTGATGAAGAAAAATCGTCGACTCGGCGCCGCGTGCGGTCGCATTCATCCAAGAGGATCTGGATTGATGGTTTGGTCGGTGTAAAACGATAGCAATTAACCTCGATTCATCATTTGCATTTCTGAATACCATTTTAGGTATCAAAAGTTCGAGTACGCGGTAGGCCATTGGCTGCAAAAAGCCACCGAACATATGATCGGCTGTGTACTTTGCTCGCCCGGGTGTTTCTCGCTTTTCCGGTAAGATTGAGGCAATATTTATCTTAAAAAATGCACTGCATTATAGGTTTTACATGCACTGCATTATAGGTACTTTGAAAAGTTCTGTCCTCTCTCTTCAAGAATCATTTGTACGGCTCGAAGCAAGGAATTTAGAGAAAAAGCTACTTTAAATTTGAAAATTTTCAACTATTAAGGGTAGAAATCGTTAAAGATTTTCAAATTTGATGTCTCTATTTGTCTCTATTTTATTTGATTTTATCTGAAGAAACGACGACCTTTGGAGAGGGAACAGAACTTTTATTCCTAAGCAATTCAGCAAGCAAGAATAGTTTGAAGCCATTCACAAAGCTATGAATTGTCTAAACTGTCCTAAACAAAGCATTGTCTCAAGTTCCAGATTATATTATGTTTTGTTTCAGACATATTTTAGGCCAGACCAGGCAAAGTCAGGAAGCAAGCAAGAATAGTTCTAAGCCTAAGCCAGAAGCCAGTTGCTGGCCTGGCTTTAGTCTTGCCTCACCTAGCTTGATCCTGACTTCTGACCAGGCTATGGCTTTACCTTGATTGACCTAGAATCATCATTCTTCTGTCATTAAACCTTGCTCTGGTTAAGCCTCAGATCCATTTCATTATCGATTTCAGCTCGTATGCCTTGATGGATGATAATGTGACAAGAAGATACGCGTCGAAATCCGATCAACCACTTGACTATATCCAGTACGATCAAGGAGAGGATCGATGGCTTTGCACACTGTTGCTGCAACGGGGATATCGGTGAGCGAACACTGGGAAAATCTTTCTTTCAATCTGATCGAATTCTTGACATCGAATCGAATTCTTGACACTTCAGAGTCGAGTACTGTGCCGCTTCCGATGCGCTCACTTTTGCGCCCGAGGGTTTCAATGAGTTTTTCAATCAACGGAGACGCTGGATTCCATCTACGATTGCCAATATTATGGATTTACTCAAAGATTACAAAAATGTCGTCCGTGTGAATGAGAGTATTTCGATTTGGTGAGTATTTCAAGAATTTCAGCCCTAAACGAACTTTGACTCTAGTGAGTCAAAGTTCGTTTAGGGCTGAAAATCTGTTTTTGTTTACAAAGGTAAACATATCCTTTCTAACGTACTGAATTCCTCACTTTTCTATTGATTGTATCGGAGGAAAGGTGCCGAAGTTGTAAATATGTAAACACATCCGCTCTGGTGCACAAAGTACCTCATTTTTCTGCTATTCAAGAAAGAAAGCAAGGATTGAGTGCACCAGAAAGTGTGCGTTTCCGTTTTTTAGCTTAAAGCTTTTCATGCAAGCAATCGTTGTGCTTATCGTTGTTTCGTTCTTTGTCGATGTCCCCGTTTTCCCTTTAGGTATATCATCTACCAAGTGGTGATGTTGATCTCGTCAATCCTCGGCCCCGGCACGATCTTCCTGATGATTGTCGGTGCCATCTCGATCTCGTTCACCATTTCCACGAATGTCTCTTTGTTGATTGTCACTGTGCCCGTCATTTTGTTCATCATTGTTTGTCTCGTCTGTACGCAGGAGAAACAAGTATGTGTGTTGTTAGTGAAAAGTGAAAAGTGTCAACTGAGGCATTTAAAATGTGTCAGCTTACAAAATCTACCAAAATCTTAGCTCTTAATCTTAGTCTCTTATTTCTTAATCTCAAAAAATCTTAGCTAAGTTTTTATCCAATTCATTTTAGCCTTTCATTTAGCCATTCTTCATTTTAGCCTTCGAGATTGGATAAAAACTTAGCCAAGAGTACGAGTAGCTTTCGAGAGTTGGCACATTTTAGAAAAGGAATTATATGAACAAACATAGATACCGTAAATACTGTAATAGTACCCCACCCCCATAATGACGGTGCGGAGAGTTGCGTAGTCTAGCTTTGAACGAGTTTTTCTCGACACTGGTTTATGCTACAATGCGCGCTTAGATATCAAAAAATAGCTGAAATTCAGGGCTATTTTTGATCCCAAAGACATATTTTTTGAAAGTACGGGCGCTTTGAAAAAAATGAAACACTAAAAAACTTTTGCGACTACGCGACTATACGAGGGAGGTGCGGTACTATTACAGTATTTACGGCGGTAGGTAATGTCGAACAAAACCAAATTTTTCAGCTACTAGTTGCGCAAGTGATCGGTGCTCTGTTCGCCATGTTGATGACGGCGGTGATCGTCGGTACTTCATTGCAAATTCAAAAGGACGGTATCTTCTCACCTCACTCGATGTTCTTGTTCGCTGTCATTACCAGGTACAGTAACAAAAGACTAAAACAAAAAACAACAACAACCTGGACAACAACAAAAAAATCTAAGGGATTTCGAAAAACATTTCTGTTATCAAGGCTTTGCTAATACTAAGAAATGGTCTAAAAAGAATAAAAATATAGAAAAATGTGCTCTTTGGTACTACCAATGTTTTCATTTACATAAAAAAAGGTTAATTTTATTCAAAAAAAACAACCTCATAATAAAATTGGCCACAAACAAACTAAGGGTAGCTTCTTTGCACAAATTTTAGCTACAGAAGACCAATACAGAGGACAAAATATTCAATCATACAAGCTGCGCAAAGAGGCTACGCCATAAACAGAAATAAAACTGGACTCAAAATACTGAAACTTCACGTATTAGAATTCACAAAGTACAAATGATCAAAATGGGTGAATCATTACAGAAAACGTATCCTTTTATACGTTCATTGCTAAAAGATACTCACAAGGGAAAGCCACAAAAGGTGGCTGGCTAATCAAGGTGGCTAATCGAAATGAGACCTAGCCCATCCGATGCAGAATTTTACGCTGATTCCGAATCCGCTATCCGTTTTTGCTAAAATAGGTCGGAATCGCAAGGAATTTGGCAAACAAGTTTTTTTGGCCTCTCTTAGGACGCTTATGCGCTGGTGAGGAAGACATGTTTGCTTAGTGTAGCGGGTAACGTGTGGGAATGCAAAGTTGGAGGTCGGGGACTGCCTTTAAATTTTTCTTCTTTTTGAACAACTGTTTTATAGTTTTCTAATCCGCATTCTCCTCATAATTGCTAAATATTCAAAAATTTTGTTCAAAACTTTCTATTTAAGTGTTCAACATTTCAAATAATATTAAATATCATAACAAACAAAAAATTTAACAAAGATGGGAACAATCGATGAAAGTGAAAGTGTGGAAAGCCGTAATTTTTGTTATCGATGCTAAAATTATACTAATTTTACTCGTCAGGATACGGAAAAAGTCTTTTTGTTAACGAGGTTTGACAGTATAAAAAAAAGCTGATATCACTATTCACAAAGTACTCTTAGAGTTCTTTGCTTTTTACCTCGTTCACAACTTCTTTCAGTTTTCTCACTGCCGCCATCCTCCATCCATTGGAGTTCACGTGTATCATCCCGGGTGTGCTCTACTTTTTGGCCATTCCGTGCATGTACATGTTGTTGCCGATCTACTCGATTTGCAATCTCAACACCGTTACTTGGGGTACGAGAGAGGATCCGAGACGTGAGTGAAAGCTTTTTATCATCAAAAACTCGAAATCTTTAGCTGAAGAAAAGAATGACCTGGCAAAGAGGGGCAAAAACGCGGGCAATCACCACTTGGACATCGTCGACAACGGGGAATCGACTGTGAGCCGTTTTGAGACGTTTTGAACTATAAAATTAATCGATTGATATTTAATTTAAACGTAAATTTGAAATTTTCAGAGTGATGGCGCTTTCTCGTTGGGCTGTGGAAGCGCTTGTCGGCTGTTGTGTTGCCTTAAGCCTGATCCAATGGAGACGTCGCCTCAGGTGGGTTTTTTTGGCTATAAAATCGCTATAAAGCTAAGATAAAGCTATGAAATCACCGTATCTAATGGATAGTACATAGTACATAGTACAAAAATATCCTCAGGTTTGGCGTATCAATGAGAAACTCAACGAGATCACACGAAAAATGGACAAAATGGAGCGCCGAACGCAGCCCGGCCTGGCCAGGAGGTATCCGCTGCTCTGACAAAAGACTAAAAAACTAATAGTACCTAAAATATTAGATATTTTGTAGCCCAATAACATTGGCTGAACTTAATGCTTACTAAATCATCTCAAGAGCAAGCTCTAACCGACTAACGATCGAGCCTCATACTTGTATTTTAGCGATTTCAGAGCCTCAATTCTATCAAATGGTGGAATTGGCTCTCACGGGGATAAATGCTCGGAAATGGATGAGGATGATCAGGTAAATGCAAAAACTGATTTGAATACAGATAACAGACCTGGAACCTATTACGGCTTAGTGCAATTTTCAACAATTCAGGGAGAACTGGACGACGACTTGGAGATGTCCCATCAATCACAGGCGGCAATGAAAAACAAAAAATGGCGACAACAGCAATCGGAGAGTTGGCTCAACGATAAAGCTTTGAGAAGGCAAGCGAATTTTTTTGAAAATATAATCCAAAAAAATCTCAGAGCTGAACGGGAGTACCTTGATCCGGATGAGGAACAGTTCTGGTTGGATGTCATCGATAAATATTTGCATCCCTTGAATATGGAAACGAAAGAACAAGACAGGGTCCGAGCCGGGCTTGGGGAATTGAGAAATAAGGTAAGAATTGAACCGAGTTCTCGTACTTTGAGTCTTGTGTGTTCCCCTCAAATCATGCTTTCTAAAAGGTGCGTGCGCAAAAAAGCTCCCCGTAGTCCGTCGGTTTATAAATCTAATTCATTTTTGCGAAAGTCAAAATAGAAGTTAAAAGGTTGTTTTTTTTCTGAAGAACTAACACTAATGAAGAACTAACAGACGCAGAATTACGAGAAAACGAGTTAGACTCTATGGAATTCTAAAAAAAAAAGCTGACCTCTCATTCTTTGCTGTCCTGGCATTTCATTTCTTTTGTCCTGTTGTCCTAGCGTTTCATTTCTTTTGTCCTTTTCTTCACTTCTTCTTTTTTAACTTCTTTCTCTAAACCATAGCAATTAACTCCAGTAAATTTTTTTAAAATATCAGAAATATACAGAAAAAAAACTGTCCTGGGGACGTAGTTCGTGTTCTTCTCCTTTTGTTGATTATATTCTTTCATTGTTTGTTGTTTCTAAAAAAAAATATTTGTTTAAAACATCAAATTTCGATAGAGATAGAAAAAGAACAAGAAAAACTTTTGAAAATATACGTAGAAGAAAAAATGAAAAAGAAAAAAGAAAAAAAAGAAAAAAAAAAGAAAAAAGAAAAGCTTTTGAAAAGAGCGCCTTTTAGAAAACGTGTTCAGAAACGAGCACTTTTTAGAAAGCATGATTTGAGCGATTTTATTTGTTAGAAGCACACTCAATTTGTAAAGTAAACGTATCCTTTCTGGCGTACTTTATTATCCTTGATTCTTCAATTCTCACAGCACTATGCAAAAAAATGAAAGAGTTTAGTGTACCAGAAAAAGAGTGTTTACAATTTTCAGCACAAAGTTCAATCGTCTTATTGTTAGGAGCAATAAAACTGAATAAATCAACAAAGATCTAAGAATTATTTATACATATTTTAGGTAACTTCTGGATTTCTGATGCTAAACATTGTGTTCATCATTGTCGTGCTTGTACTTCAACTGCAAAAAGATTGCCTCCATATCGAGTGGCCGTTTGGACCAAGAAAGAATCACACGTTCATCCCGTGCCACGGGGATACGAGCAAAGAGGTGAGTGAATGAAACGATCTCTAGAACTGTTGAAAATATTACTCTAGTCTATTGAAAAGATTTTTGAGAATATATCTATATAGAACAAAACTGCTTAACACTTAAGATGTCATTGTCATTTCAAAACAATTACCTATTAGGTTGGCAAGTTATAAACGATCTTTTTTTGGTAATGTGTTTTCTGAAAAAACGGCTTATCCAATCAAAAAAAAAAGCGTATTCAAAAGCCTTATCCTTAATCTACAAAATGGCTTTTTTGAATTTTTGAAAAATGTTTTATTTTAGAACTTTTTCAGGCATTTTAATGTAAGAGTTCAAAATCCAAAATCCTGATTTCTAGCATTCATGAGCTAATAGATTTTTGAGTGATTGCATACTTTTAAAAATAAAACGCTTCATCGATTACATAGTTTGCCAAAATTTCAGAAAACACATTACCCAAAAACGATCGTTTATAACTTGCCAACCTAATAGATATTAGGTAAAAGATATTTAGTTGTTAGACTGAAAGTTCTTGAAGACTACTTGAGCTGTTGGCTGCCCTAGACCTTTTTGTTTTTCTTTTTTTTTCATTGTCTTTGCGAAGTAACAACAACCTAATATTTTGCTCATCTCTCGCTTTCAGATCACCGTCATGTCCCGTCTCCAACTTGAGCCGATCGGCTTGGTGTTTCTCGTGTTCTTCATGAGCATTTTGGTCATTCAAGTATTTTCTAATCTAATCTTTTTTTTAAAATTTTCAATTCCTTTAGTTCTTTGCCATGTTATTCCATCGTTTCGGCACCCTTGCTCACATCATAGCCTCCACTGAGCTCTTCTGCTTCAGAAAACCTGTGGATAGGTAAGGAAAGATATCAAAAATGAATTTACTGTAAAAATACAGGTTATCCGAAGACGACTTGGTGGTGCAGAATGCTGTAGAGATTGCCAGAGAACTTCAGGCGATTAAGGGAGTTGATGAGCCACAGGATGGAGGATCTGCAGTAAGTTGGATGGACAGCTGGCTAACTCCTAAATACTTAAACAAATACATAATAACATTAAACTTGACACCTTACTGACTGAGGCAAGTATAGTATAGTTTAAGTTTGTAAGTATAAAGTAAATTATAATACTACAGTAACCTTTCATCAGGGTCATCAAATCTCTCGTCGTAATGTGGTGCAAAATCTCGAGTCATCTCGGCGCTCGATGATGAAGAGAAAGACGGAAACTCTTGATGCGGCCTTTAAGAAACGATTCTTCGCTTTAAACTCGGATAATGTAAGTTTTGGAGAAACCATTACAACCAATTATATAACTGTAACTTCAGCAAGCGAGTCAATCGGACAGTGTCGGTTTTGCGTCGAGAGAGAAACGGTTGACGCTGAGAAAAGGAACGATTCGAGCGCTCGAGCAGAGGAGAGAATCCGTTTTTGGAACTCTGGATAGAAGAGGGGTAAAAGAGGAGAAAAGGATTATGGTAATGGTATGATATTCAGGATAATCCTTACAATTCCGACAATGAGAATCCGGCTCAAGGGGTAAACAACTCGGCTAGAGGACCCTCGCAAAGGAGATTGGAGCGATTGGATAGGTAAGTCTGTAGAATAAGCTGATTGACTGAACACCAGAAAGTTAAGTGATGAGTGAACTCAGGCAGGTGCTCTGAAGCTCTAAAGCTTGAGCTACCGTAACCCAACTAATCCGGCGCAACAGCCCCAGTTACCGTAGCCCGTTTTTATTTCTAAGTAATCTAAAGTGTACCCTAGCTACCGTAACCTGGCCTAGATCACCTTGATTTTTGTAGATATTTATAGATAGCAATATTTGCGGTTTCTACTATATACCGTATTTTCTGTAATAGTAGTGGGCACTACTATTTTTTCAACCCCCCTCCAGCCTGCACTACTATTACAGACTGCACTACTATTATAGACTGCACTACTATTACAGAAAATACGGTATATAAGAGCTGTGTCTGTCTGTCTGTGTGCACTAATCTTTCGCGCCCAGTGGGCCGTTTCAAATTACTTATAATTAGTTTAGCTTAGAATTTCATGTAGTTGTGCAACATGTTTTAAATTTTTAAAAAAACCAAAAGCTCTGACGCGGGCGGGAGTTGAACCCGGGTCGTGTGGGCTAGAGACAAGCGCGCTGCGCCATATAAAAGAGCATGGCCGAGTGGTTAACGCGCGCGCCTCTCAAACGAACAGAATAGAGAGGTCTCGGGTTCGACTCCTCTCGCCGCTAATTCTTTTGCTTTTTGCTCCAAAGATTTTTTTTGCTGCTGGTCTCTACCGATAAGATAGTTGATATTACAGTATCTTTACGACTATGATAGAAATAGATTTACTGTGTCATCTACTAACTGACATGTGTTAGGGATTACGGAGCCGAGTCATGCTTTAAAGTGTCTATCTTTGACCATGTCTTTATCTATTGAGCCTTGAACAGATGCGCAAATAGATAAAGTCTTGCTTGAGGCTTGCTATCACCTACTTTTATCTACTAAACCCAAATTCCAGGATATTCACCGAGGGGCAAACGGGTGGCGGCTCTTCGAACTCGACGGTGGTCCCGATGCGACAAAATAATGCGCCGAAGCCGATTTGGACGCCGCCTACCGACCAAGATTCGAGAAGATTTTAAACTGATTGAACATTTCTTTGTGCTAATTAAATTGCCGTATCTAGTCTAGACGGGCCCGGGATTTCTATTGATAAGACTAAAACAACTACAGCCGACTCTCGATACAACGATTTTGGATTTATAAAACACGCTCTTGGTTTCTGCGTAGCTGCCCAGCCAAACGCAATTGTTGACCGTTCAGGGCGGCTATGCAAGAAATTTGGGGCACGTTTTAGAATTATTAAATCGAGAGTCGACTGTATTTTGTCTACTGTACACTGACGCAAAAAGAGCTTTGTACCGATGTACTGTAGTACAGTAAACTCTACGGTGCAGAGTACTGTAGCTGTAGGCAAGTGCCTGAATATTTTCAGAATTTGATTTGATGGGTCCGGGGCTAGAATACGGTAGGTTTAATTTTCCTAGTCTTAATGCGTGTTCAAACTTTTGTAGAACTTTTTTTGACGTGTTGTTCAGCCTGAGAGAGTGCTAGTCAGGTTTTTTTAGAAAAAAATTCGGAACCAAACCTTCAAGTTGTTCACTTTTCATTGAAACTCTTGAAATTACTATAACTTTTGTTATTTATTATATTATATTTTCAAATCTATCTACCCTCACGCGTAATCTACAACGAATATGTCTTTCTTGATAAGCATTTACAAAGAAAAAATTCTGGTTTTCATGTCTTTCAACATTTTTTTTTGAGCCTTTCATTCTTCAAATACAAAAGTTTACTGCCGTTGCAAAGTATTTTTAGAAAATCTAAATAACTTTTTGCTAAATCACATACATTTTTATCTTTTTTTTTTTTGATATTTTTGCTCGCGTTAATAAATGTTTTTACGTTTTAGTGGATTAGAAATCAGTCATCAGAAATTAAATGGAAACTTTAAATTTTTAAAAAAATAGCAGAAAAACGGTTGCAATGTGTCAACCCGTTTTCTAAAAAGTGCGGACTTTCGAAAACTACCGTAACCTTGGCTCTAGTTTTCATCTAACCTATCTATTCGGTTGAATGCATACAAAAACAGGTGTCACTGGTGCTCCTCCGATTCAACTTGACACGAAATTCCTGAAAAAAGCCTTCTAACAACATCAAAAAAATGACAAAACAAAAAAAACGAGAAAAACGAAGGAAAATCGCGGGAAAGCGGAAAGGCTATTGGTCTGAGGGTCGCTGGTTCGACTTCCACCGGTGATAATATTTTTCAAAAATTTTTTGCTAAGATTCTGAAAATGCGTGTCTAGGGGTTATTTTTGACGTTGATCACGAAACACATGTTTTTAGCCTAGTTTTCTGCACGGAAAACTAACGAAACGTGAAAACAGCCATTTTTTGGCTCTGCTGCCCTTTACTAAAATAACTGTAAAAACTTTTAGAAAAGAGATATCTCAAAACGGTCTTTGCCAATCGATCCGTCTTGAATTCAGCTTTAGGATGAGCTATAAAACGTCAAAATTCGACAAATTTAAGGTACTCTCCCAAAAAATCCGAAAGGACTTTTCCACCAACCCAATACTTTTTATCTTTCGGTACCCTTTGTGAACCCTGGCAGAATCAAATGAAAAGCAAATTGAACAAAGATTCGAGATAAGATTAAGATAGTTTTTAAAAATTGACATGTTTTAGAAAACTCGTTTTTTGAGAGGAGCTTTCAACGAGATCCAGTGCGCTCATCGAAAATTTCCTTTAAAAACGCTCCACTTTGAACGCGTTAAATGATAGAAAATGATTTGATCTTTGTAAAAACTTCACGAAATACACGGTGTTCAATATTTATGGGAACTTTTGAGCTCGCAGGTCGCCTAGCGCTCTCAAAATTGGTTTATGAAAAAATCGTCCAGAAAGCATTACATAGGAGTTGGGAAAAAAACTCGACTTTCTAGATTATTTTTACAGTTTACTAAATACGGTAGGTTTTAAGCCTCTTAATTCGGTCCCGCACCTCTAAACTCAGTGGAAATAGAGCAACTCTTGAAGGCTCGGTGTTGTTGCTCAAACTGGCATAAAAGTTGTTCAGAATGATTTGTAACTGCTTCCAATAGCTTTGAAAAAAATGAAATACTAAAAAACTTTTGCGACTACGCGACTGTACGAGGGGGTGGGGTACTATTACAGTATTTACGGTAAGTTAATACAATAATAGGGAGTGGGACAAATGCGACCTTTTTTTTGCGCACCTTTTTTTCCGCACCTTGCCCATTAGCGCACCTTTTTTCGCGTTTTAAAAAAGCTCTAAAAAGCTAATATTAACCAATTTCTATTCCAAATGTTGTTTTTCTAGGTAATTTGAGGGTGTCGAATTCAAATTTTGACATAACAGAGCGTGTGGAACCAATTTGAAAGACAAAACGGCTAGGTCAAATTACAGAAAATTGTGGATTTTTCCCTTTGTATAACTCCGTCCGTTCGCTTCCACAAGCTCTGATATGCCAAAATTTCGATTCTACGCCGTAAAATTACCTAGAAAAACAACTTTTGGAATAGAAATTGGTTAATTTTAGCTTTTAGAGCTTTTTTAAAACGCGAAAAAAGGTGCGCTAATGGGCTAAGTGCGGAAAAAAAGGTGCGCAAAAAAAAGGTCGCATTTGTCCCACTCCCGTGACGATTGATCTAGCAGATGGATTCACGACGATTTTGTTATTTATTTCGTTGAAAGTTCTCGGCAACTTTGTACTATTTTTTCAAGGATATTCAATCGCTCAGCTGAATATTTTCTGTTTAGTGGCTTTATAATTTCTCTCGAAAACAAAACTTGAATTTCTCTTCCAAACTTTGTGAGGCCTACTTCTAGTTACTTAGATTTTCATTGATTTTCTCTAAATTTATTCATTCATGGTTTGGATTAAAGTTTTTGGTTTAGTGGACACGATGGAGCAACAGGTTTCTACTTGCTTCGAAGCGACACCTCAATTTGCGGCTTTTCTCCAAGGTATCCCTTTGTTTTGCGCTTACTGGTCTCCATTTGGAATGAGAATGTTGGTGCTCGGGTTGGGCACACAAGTTCTTTTAAAGCCAAAAATTATAGTTGTTTCGGTTGCCCAATAGTTAATGTTGTGACCTACCTACTCTAGCGTTTCCAAGCGTAGTAGTCTATCCCCAGCCAGTGCTCTAGCGCTTCTGAAGCTAGTCTCACATCAGCAAAAATGTTCAAAGAGGAAAAAGCGAGATTTAACCAAGCCTAAATACTCACCAACGAGAATATACCAAATTGTGTGTGAAATTCGACATCCGCGAATCAGATTTTATAGATTTCGGGCTTAAACGAATTCTCTATGGCTTAGGCTGCCCAACCCGGTTAGCGACGGATGCTTAACTCAAAACTAGAATACTACAACAAAAATACAACTACAGCACTGTTTTCAATTGTTAGGTTTAGATAATCTCATCCATCTCGAGCTATTGCTGAAGGAGCTGAATTGTCACTTTGCAACTTTTCCGGGCGACTTTGTGAAGGCACGGCATTCTTTATTAAGCCAATTTATTGCGTTTTAGATATCGCACCCACCAGGGATTACTGCCGACTACTTGCAGCTGTACCTTTTGGAACATTATTCAAACCTAGAGTTTCAGAGGTTTGAAACACATCTGGTTCTTAACTTTTTTTTTTCTAGGATTTTGGATTTCCATGAGGCCGGACTTGAAGGAAAGTCAACAAGGACCATCAACTTAACCTCAACGCAAAATGTGATTGTCAGGCACTACCAGGACTGGATTTCCGCTCACACGGAGCTTGCGGGCTTGGTGGTATTGAATCCTAGCAAAATTTCAACACATTGTTCACTTTAGTTTAATCCCGATCGCTCTATCAGCCTTTTTGGCGAGTTTGAAGCTGTGCAGAAGGCAACTCTCGCTATAAACACCATTCTCTGTCACTACTCTCTTGGTTTCAACTCACCGGCCAAGCAACATCAAAGTTCGTTAGAACATAGATTTTATTCACGCTGTTTTTAGTTGATATTTATGACTTACCATCACGTTTTGCCGCTTCAGATGAACCAAAATACGTTCCGCATCGGAAAAATTTCTCCGAAGAAGTATCAATTAGAATTGAAATTAGTGAACGAAGTTTTTAGGAAGAAAATGCAACCGGCTACGAGAAAAATTCGGATGGTATCAGCTCGTTACTACAAGAAAAGCCAACCACTTTTATAAATTTGCAAACGAGCTCGCCGGAGCCTGCTGTAAGAGGAATGTTTCAAGAGCTCGGGGCGTCTCGCTTGCAAATGTAGTATTATTTTAAGCAACTCATCCAGTCCTGATTTAGGCCACTGTCTGCCTCAAATTCGCCTTTGTTTGCATCGAAGCCATACATGTTTACAGAAAATCTTTCGTCACATGGCAATAGGTAATCGTTATTAACTAGGCTTTTTCATAAAATTTTTAGGCCCCCGTTGTCACCAGCTTCGCTGCCTGCTTCACCAGTGGATTCGGTACATAGTGGTCTACCAATGGACACTCCAAGTGCCAAGGTAAGCAAATTTGTTTTAGCATTGAAAAATGCTTCTTATAGCAAGGTGAGATGCGATCGCGCCTGATGTTTATGGTCAAATCATGCGAAGCTCCACGACTAATTGGCTCTCGCGGTGCAAATAAGAAAAAACTTGAACAAATAACGGGATGTCATCTAATGGTTGGGTTTTCATTTGATCCGCGTGTAAAGAATGTTTAGTTCCACACTGAGAACAGACGTGAAGGGCAATTTCCAATTGAGATTTCTGGAACAAGTGACGACGTCGTGCGAGATGCTAAGCAGACGATTGTCGCATACTTGGATAGTGAAGGTAGCTTTATGCTGATGGCTCTGGGCAAAAGTTACATTTTAGCAACGGCTCCTGGTCATGATTCGCCTTCGAAAACACGCTCTCCGGCGAAAATCATGCTGCAACTTTCTCCTAAGAAGCGAGCGGAAACTGAAAAATGAAGATTTCCAAAAATTTGTCCTCCTATGCCAGAGTTAGTTTGATTTTGTTGTTAGCGCTGTTAGCGCTATGAAGTTGCTCCTACATTGTTTCTTGTTGTTTTGTATCTACTAACTTTTTCGAGTTTAATTTTTTCCGAATAAATTTCAATTTTAAACCTTAATTGCTTGAATTCAGGGGTTTGGGTATACCAAAACATTTGTTTCTTAAACCTAGTGTGTTGTTTATTTGAATTGTCGCTGCTTGTTAATGTCTAATTTAGTAAATCGAGTCGTGTAACGAAATGTCGAAATACCGCAAGAAGCGTGGAGTTGGAGCGTATAGCGTTTGGTCCAATTACCGCCTGAAGGTGTTTTAAAATCATTCCCAGCACCTATTGTTCCTGTTCAGGTTGATGATTGGGTGGACCGTATGCATTTCTACTGGACTCCTCTTCTCCTGACGATTGCGATGGCACTCTCAATCAGTGGTCGAATTTTTGGAGACATGATTGCTTGCGTCTATCCAACGGATATTGCAGGTATCTTTTATTCGAATATGTTACTCGGGTTTTTGATTTCTTTTAAAAGTTGACGTTAATAATCACTTTAGGAGTTTATTCCTGGAAGAACTATTACGCACAGTATTGCTATCTCGCGCCAAAAATCTACCCACAAACACAAGGTTACGGAGCCGATTACAACCGCCCACAAGTCAACTATTACGAAGTAATCTTTATTTTTGAAATGAGCAAATTTTATTATTTTCAGTGGATTCCTTACTTCCTGTTGGTTCAACTTCAAGCTTTCGTTGGCATCTCATTGTTTTACCAATATTTCATGCCATCTCCAAGTAATTTCGCTTTTAAATGTACTTTAAATTTTTTGATTTAGAAGTGCACCTTCTTTATGGGGAAGAGCGACTTGCATGGGTTTGGAACCGCATGAAACTGGATGATGTGAGAAACTTGTTTAAATTAAAGGTTATTTGTGGTTGAGGGAGCTGAAACCTACAAGGATGCTGAAGAGCAAAGAATGGAATTTGTTAGAAGTGACACCGAACATCATTACCAGGCATTTCTCTATGAGGCAACACGGGTAAAACCATTTTTTTATGTCTTTCTAATATTTTGGTTTAGCGAACAAGCATTTTTGGACGCCTCTTCCAAGGAAAAACGGCTGCAATTTCGTACTGGATTTTCAAAGTTGTTAAAGTAATTTTAAATTTGTTAACTTTGATTTACAGGTGCTTGAGTTAGCTAACGCATTGGGTCAGCTGTACTTCATTTCTGTCTTCCTTGGACTCGAATCACTGAATGTCTATGAGCTTTTCTACCAGGCATGGCTAGTTTTGTTGACGAGTGTAGTGTTTTTAGTTTGCGCGAGCGTTCACAAGACCAAGTTATATCGACTATCACCGAGGAATATTCCCATTGGTAAGTACGAGGATCGCTTTGTAAATCATGTATTCATTTAGAAAGTTTATTGCAATGCTACACGCCAAGCTGACTACAAAACAATGCAAAGCTACAACTTCGAATGTCTTCTCACGTTGAATTATCTGCACGAAAAAATGTTCTTGTTCTTGTGGCTCTGGATCTGCCTAGTAAGTTAACTAGAAGATCTTGCAACCCTGTAATCAATATTTAGTTGGTCGTTTCGACTGCGCTGAATTTGATCTCTTGGACATACATTTTGTGCGGACGTCATGCTAGCCACGGCATTGAAGAGCATATCAAGGTTCCTTTTAATACTTGCCCTAGCATTTTTTTTGTTTAGCGTAATCCATTCCCGTCGAGTGACCCTCTTACGAAGAAGACAATCCTCTCCATTTGTGGCTCGGAAACTTACAACTACAAACAGTTGTTGAATCCGTATGACTTTAACAGACTCATGGACAAATTCAATGAAGTAAGCTTATCTCGTGGAAATGAAGTTTTGAGTAACATTTTTTAGTTTATTTCGATTGATGGTCGAATGGTTTTTCACTTTTACTACAAGACTCTTGGAACGGCAATTACCACTGAATTGGCTATTCTGATCCTTCAAAAGTAAGCAATTTGCGCTTTACAACTAATGATACAACTTTTTAGGGTTGCCAAGGATAATGGCTATGAAGACATGGTGAAGCCTCCACCTCCTGAACCTGTGGAACCATTTGAAGGTACTGATCTTTGATTGGGTTTTGTTATGGAAGTCATTTAGTGAGCAAGCGCCCACACAAAAAGCTGCCAGAAAAGAAGGATTTCAACGGAGATGAAGATGCCGACTCTGTCGGCACCGCTTCAACTATTCAATCGAAAGATTTTGTATTCGTTGTCCACTTGTTGAAATATTCGTTGTTTTTAGGTGCAGCCATCGGTACCCTACTCACATGGCGTCTTCATTTAAAAACAACAATTTTATCGCCAAAGGCAAGAAATTACTTTTGCCTTTATTTTCTTATCTTTTGTACGCCTAGCCTGATAGCAATTTTTCTGTTTCTTTTGTGCTAACAATAGTTCTAAAGTTGTCTTTTATTTATATAAATCGTTTTTGAATTTTGTGAAAAGAGTAACGAACATTCAATCACTTTAAAAATAGAATCCATAACTGGTAGTAAAGTTCTGAAAAGTCTGAATTTGACTGGTGCATTCTTAACCACATTTAAGTTCAACGGAGGTGTTTTGATTGGTTATCATTTTGCAATGAGAGAAAGTTTCTCTCAACACACTCGTGAACCACAGGGATAGGGAGAAAAGATGCCAAAGGTGTCATGATTTCTTTTTGATTTCTCGCTCAAAAGCGTCAAAATCGACCGTTTATGTGGCATAAAGTGGTGCTTGGCGTTGTCGTTTCTTTTGGTTCGTTTTGAAGCGTGTTGTTTTAACTTACGATAGTTTTTAGTTTCGATAAATGGCCAAGATTTTCTGAATATTCCGCACGATCAATTATGTGCGAGTGAACCGAATTTGGCAACTTGTAAACAAGGTGATTGTGGCTGAAAATACTGAGATCAAAGAATTTAGTCCAGGGTGGGCAAGCGAGAAGAAAGCAGCAACAGGTTTGGATAACTTGTTAAAATAATACCGTAGTTACAGGTGTTATTGTACAAGTTAAACTTTATTAAAATTGGCGTTTTATTAATTTTTAATCGTTTCAGAACCTTCAGGGTTTCATCGAACAAAGCGGAACGGTGCCTTCGGATGATCCGTTCTCTCAAATTGCAACCAGGTTAAAAATTAAGATCAACATAAAAATCTAAATCATAAATAAAAGAAACAAAATCATAAACTTAAAGAGCTTTTTTAAAATACGTCAGATATCGGATCAGATAAAAAATCAAAGTATTTTTTGTGTTTTAGAGCCCCGATGAGAAGTGAGGACTTTGGAAAATCAAATCATCAGTCGCCGTACCGTAGCTCGAGGTGATAAAAATCAATTCTTATTGAAAGCAATCCTTATCGGTGAAAGCTAATGCGAAATAGAAAATCGATTACGCTAGGAATCACTAAGAAAATTCGAATTCTAAGGATACATCGACCGAAATCTTTTCGTGAATACTTGCAACAACGAGACGATTTCTATCGAGAAATGGATTTCCGAAGGAAATTATCTTCGTGAGTTTTCGATGCTAAAAGAATTTTTTGTAAAGGCAAATCAAGTTTTAAAGAGGTAAAAATCGAAACCCATTTGCAGTGGCTACTACAATTTGTATCCTGGCTTGTATCCGAAAGAACGCAGCTATTGTGAGACGATGAAACCGAACTTTGCATTCACGTGTCAGCCCGGGAAATCGCTTCGGCTGGATTTGGTCGAGTTTTGCAAAGTGAGCAAACGATATAGCCATTAAAGCACAGTTTTAAGGACTATTCCGCTTTTTGTAACATTCCAAACTTTCATCGTATACCTGGACCAAGAGAGGGACCGGCGGCCGATAAAACGGTGGGTTTTAAAGAATGGGAAAATCCCACGGGTTATCCAGATCAAAATTGAAATTGCTAAAGAAGTAGTGAAATTTGCAGCCAGGTCATGTTGGAGTGAACGTTGGTTTCGGCTTCTCGGTGGGTTCGGTGCCGGGATTGGAAGTGGATGCGGGTGCGGGAGTTGATGTGGGACCGATTCCCCGGAATGAACGACAATGTTGGAGTGGGCGTGGGTGAAGGTTTTTTGAAAGGTTTGAATTCAGTAAATAGTAAGTAGTGTATTGAAAAATGTTAATTAAAATAAATTTAGAACTATAGCTTTATATGAAATGTTTTATAGTGGTGAAACGAAAACTGGCGTTTTTGAGTTATTCATTTGAGATTCTCTTGTAAATTTTTGTAAACACTTTTGCAATACTTGGCATTTATACCGTAAATACCGTATTTCTTCGAATAGAAGACCGGGTAAAGTATCATCGCGTACTCCTGCGTAGCAGCCCTTTTTAAAATTTCTTTTCTGCACAAAAGCTTTCAATCAAGTGCTATAGGGCTGGGAAATGACTCAAAAATACCACATGAGCTAACAGATTTTTGAGCCATTTTCCAGCCCTATAACACTTCATTGAAAGCTTTTATGCAGAAAAGAAATTTTAAAAAGGGCTGCTACGCAGGAGTACGCGATGATACTCTTTACCCGGTCTTCTATTCGAAGAAAGACGGTATTCGAATAGAAGCTTCTATTTTTCTATTTTTCAATATCCCTCTAAAAATCTTTTTCGTGCCAATCCAAATTTTCAAGAGCTCAGAAATGGGTGTTTTGTTGGATTTTCATCCGCTTTTCGATGTCATTAAGCTTCTTTTTTTGGTCTATAACTACTATAACTATTATTTAAAGCCTTTAGAAGTCTTTAAAAAGTTTAGAATTTAGTTTAGCATATCCGAGAGTTGATAAATTCGAAAAAATCAAAAATTTTGTCTAGAGGAGCTCTTCTAATAGAGTAATTACGATAGTTAGGCCATTCTTATCCCTGATTTAGGTCTAAATCTTGGTCTACTTGGCTCGAAATCCCCGGAAGCGTACCGCCGCGGAATGGACAATCCGAATGATCCGGGCGGCGGGATTGTCGGGGTGAATGGCGGAGTTGGTGAGTTGACGAGAAGTTTTTATAAAGCTATTTAAAAGCTATTCAGTTATTCAGTTGAAAAGCTATTCAGTAAGTTTTTGCGTGATTTCAGGAGTGAACGCCCCGGGCACCGGTGGTATCGGAGTGGGCAGTGGGGTCAACGTCGGGAAATGATCGAATTCAAATTTCTTTGCTAAGAAAGGCAAATTGTAATTGATTGCTAAGATTTAAATGCAAATTTCGAATAAACCTATAAGATATTTGAAGCGTTTATCTACATTTTAAACGAAAAATCGCTTTCTCAAAGGTGTTGGCGAACTCCGTTGACGGCTCGGGCTCGTAGGCGCCAAATGTCCTGAAAAGGAAAATTTTTTTCATGTTTTTAAAACTAATTTTATTCTTTAGATTACGACAGCTTTAGCAATTGATAGCTTTAGCAATTGATAGCTTTAGCAATTGATAGCTTTAGCAATTGATAGCTTTTGAGCAACCTTATTGATTGAGCAACCTTATTGATTGAGCAACCTTATTGATTGAGCAACCTTATTGGTTGTTAACCTTATTGATTGAGCAATGTTATTGATTGAGCAATCATCTTATTGATTGAGCAATCTTAATCTTATTGATTTTTCTCAAAACGAACGGCAAAATCGATTTGCACGGCTTTCGCCTCTTCTTCGCTCATTCCGTATTTTTTCATGCGTTTCCGCGCCACATCCAGAATCTCGTTGGCGGTGAACTGAAGTTTATTTGAATTATCGTTTTTTTTCTTTTAGTTGTGCGCACTACTTTTTTTTCTCCCCCCCCCCGCCGCACTTATATTTTGGTGGGGATTTATTTTTAAGGGGGGGGGTAAGTTAAGAAATTAAGATTAAGAAATTGAAAAAATTAAGAAATTGTTTGTTTTAATTGTTTAATTGTTTCTTGTTTAATTTAAAATTGTTAAAATTAATTGTTTTTTAAATATTTTAAGCTGCAAATCCAATCTTTTATCCAATGTTTTATGTTTTTTTAATTTGATTCGCTTAATTGTAAGGCTTTATTCGTTATATTATTTCTATTTCCATTCTATTTCGCAAAGCAAAAAAAACACTATATGGTAACGGCCGCAGTGCCATAAAAATTGTGTATTTAGACCGTTATGTCTTATTATGTATCCTTTGTTTGTATCACATTATTGGCTTTCAATAAATGTTTTTTTTTTTTTAAAAGTGAATAACAAAAAAAATATATATTTTCAAATGATACAAGCTATCAGTTGGATTTTGTGTCTTTTTTCGAAAGAAGAATCTAGGTAGCGAGCTAAAGTGTGGGTAAAATACCGTATACCGCATCTAATTAGCATTCTCCGACATAAATGCGAATTTATTAACGTTTTCGTATTTTTTTTCTTTTGCTTTTTAACTTTAAGAAGATTTTTTGGGGTAGGCTAATTTCCGCAATTTCTTTTCAATTTCCGCAAACAGGGCCGTTTGCGCAACTGGGTCATTTGCGCAACTCGCCATAACTTTCTTCTAAGTCGGCCAATCTTTATCATATTGGTTTCATTTTGTTGCACTTGTTGAACTCTACAAAATGACACCAACATCATAAAGATTGGCCGACTTATTATTATTATTTTCGGGGTTATTTTTGACGTTGATCACGAAACACATGTTTTTAGCCTAGGTTTCTGCACGGAAAACTAACGAAACGTGAAAACAGCCATTTTTTGGCTCTGCTGCCCTTTACGTAAAATAACTTTAAAAATTTTTAGAAAAGAGATTTCTCAAAAGGTCTTTGCCAATCGTCCGTCTTGAATTCAGCTTTAGGCTAGCTATAAAACAGGGTCAAAATTGCGACAAATTTAAGGTACTTTCCCAAAACTCCGAAAGGACTTTTCCACCTAAGTCGGTCAATCTTTATCATGTTGGTTTCATTTTGTTGCACTTATTGAACTCTACAAAATGACACCAACATCCGAAAGATTGGCCGACTTAGAAGAAAGTTATGGTGAGTTGCGCAAAAAAAAATTGCGAAAATTAGCCTACCCCGATTTTTTACGATATGATAATTTTAGTTGGAATTGATTTGGTTTTTAAAAGTAAATCTCTATCAATTTTCGTAAGAAGAACACCATAAAAGGTAACAAGAAGGTTTATCGATAGCTAGCGGATCAGCTAGGTATAATTACGTTTAAAATATACGAGCAGGCTTGTAACGTTGATTAAAACATTTTCAAAGAGCTTCCTGTGTTAAAGAAATTCAACTGTAACAATCTAATTTTTAAAAAAAGACTCTAGTCACTAGCTTATTGTTAGTACAATTCGTTTTACAGTTAAATCTTACTCAAGCGGACTCTTTAATCAGTTTTTCAATTCAAAGTTATGCCTGCAGTCAATTTGATGATCTAAAATCTTTAGAATCACATTTTTCCATATTCTTTTCGTTTAAGGAAAGTATTTTTTTCATCTTCAAAAGACAAAAAAGTCTTTTCAGAACAGAAGAAACAAAAAAACAGAAGAAAACTTTAGGGTTAGTGTAGTTTCCTGGCATAACTTTGAATTGAAAAACTGATTAAAGAGTCCGCTTGAGTAAGATTTAGTTGTAAAACGAATTGTACTAACAATAAGCTAGTGACTAGAGTGTTTTTTTAAAAATTTGATTGTTACAGTTGAATTTCTTTAACAGAGGAAGCTCTTTGAAAATGTTTTAATCAACGTTACAAGCCTGCTCGTATATTTTAAAGTGTTTTTTTTTTTAAAAACCCGATATCTACTTGAAAATCAAAAAGATAAAAGGTTTTACATTATACAAAACATATTTTATTATATATATTTCTTTTTGTTACCTCTTGATTTTTATCAATATCTACATATCTGCACAGATCGTCGTTTGCATAGTGACAAGAGATCGCTTTTCGGAAACCTGAACAAGTTTTTTTGAATAACAAAGATTAATTGGAGATTAAAAAAGCAAAATATTTCTTTTACTTGAACAATCCTAGATCTCTTTACCATCTTTACCAATGCATTAAATGAAGTTCGAAAGTTTGTTTAGTACTGTTTAGAAGTCATTTGTACCGATTTATTTGTCTTTACAACGTTTTTAGTTTTAAAAAAGTTTCTGCAAAAGTTTTTACAACTTAAAACCCCCAAATTTTACTATAAACCTATTTTACTATAAACCTAGTTTACTATTACTATAAACCTATTTTACTATTACTATAAACCATTTGTCCTGTTTGTGCCGGATCCATGAATGAGAAGCGGATGAAAGAAGACTGTGTCACCGGCTTCCATCTCCACATGCAATCTCGGCATCTTTGGATCATAGCTCTGAATTCCGTGGTACATCGGGTTGACGCCACCCTGAAAAGAGAATTTATAAAGTTGTAACTTGTGTTTTATTAGTTAGAATATCAGTTAAATTTTGGTTTTTACCCTAAAAAGGTAATGGGGTTTAATAAAGAATTTGAAAAAAACAATTGACTTTCTGTAGTTTCAAATCTTCAATAGATGTTTTACCAAGGAAGATCGACCCTTATTCGGTTTGAGTTCAACTCTAGTTTACTTTATAAAGTTTAAAACTTTAAATCCCATACCCAAGATTGGATTTAGTTAGAATAAGTATTTTAAAAGCTCATTTTTTAAACTTTTTCCTCACCTCCCATTTCGGGTACTCGTGTGGCAAAAGGGGTCCTTTGTGAGTACGCGGCACGACAACCAAACAGCCGTTGGCGCGAGTGATCTACGGATAAACGAATAATAAAGCAATAAAATGAACTGTTAGCTAAAGTATTCTATTCTTTTTTGTTTTCTTTACTTTTTCCATAGCAGTCCAAGAGCAACAGATGAAATCGGCGGGTCGGAACGGGAAATATTGAAGATCTTGGTGCATCGGATGACGAGAAGTAAGGGAACCTGGAAGTTGATTTTGAGTTTCGATAATTAGGATTAAATTTAGGTTTTAGAAATTCTATGGCTTTAGAACCGGTAAAGTAATGCGTAGGGTGGCCTTTGGATTGGATTGGATTGGGTTGGGTTGGGTTGGGTTGGATTGGGTTGGATTGGATTGGGTTGGGTTGGGTTGGATTGGGTTGGGTTGGGGGTTGGGTTGGGGTTGGGTTGGATTGGGTTGGTTGGATTGGGTTGGATTGGATTGGATTGGGTTGGGTTGGATTGGATTGGGTTGGATTGGATTGGGTTGGGTTGGATTGGATTGGGTTGGATTGGGTTGGATTGGATAAAACTGGATTGAATAAAGCTAGAGCCAAGATTACGGTTTTGAAAGTTGAAATGTTTTAGAAATATTCAACAAACCGCTATCTGGCGGCTTGTTGATGAGCATTGTGTGCATGGCCAAAAGGTTTGAGTTTGGCGTTCCGATCAAATCTTTCACCGTGTCCACGATCTAAAGAGATTCAGCTAAAGTTAAATGGGTAGACTGATAGAAATCTGTCGTGATCTTTATATACTCAGCCTCACAAAAATTAAAATGTTCATCTTTAAATATTCTATTCTTAAAAAACCCAATTCTAAGTGTTTTAGTTTTGAAGCTTTAAATTTAGCTTGCGAATTTTGCAACCAATTCACTTTTTGTTTCGAAAAGTTGTCTCTTTGAAAGGTTTCATTTATGATTTCGTAATTTCATCGCTCACCGCTGGATACTTGCAATAGTCGAAGAGAATAGGATCGTCTCCGAAATCTTGAACTTTCATGATCGCTTTTTCACCGGGAACATATCTGAATAGGTGTACTGTATTATGATATCCTATAGATTAATCCTATAGAATCCTATAGATCCTATAGAATCCTATAGATCCTATAGAATCCTATAGAATCCTATAGAATCCTATAGAATCCTATAGAATCCTATAGAATCCTATAGAATCCTATAGAATCCTATAGATCCTATAGTAAGATCCGTCTATGCGCACTTTGTTGTCAAAAACAGAAGCACACCCTTTCTGGTGCATCGAATTCTTCATTTTTCTCGCGACGCCAAATCATAGACGTGAGAAAATGAAGGAAAGGTGTGTTTCCAGCAAAAAGTACCGTAAAAACTCTAATAGAACGACCCCCCATAAGAGCGCCGCGTAGTCTAAGTTTACTCTCAAACAAACGCTCATATCTTGACACCAGTACGTTTGTTTCTGCGCGCTTAAGTATCAAATTAAAGTAGAGAGGATGGGCGATTTTTTGAGATATCATACAGATTTTTAACGTTAATCAGCGCTTACAAGGGGATGCCACAAAATCGCCGTAGCAGATTTTGACGCCGTTGAAATGCACACGCCTATCGGACACGGGGAATCCGATGCTGTATTCAGTTTTTGCCCATATTCAAAAACACGCGAGAAAAACGTGTCCAAAGTTTGGGTTTCTACTCGGGAAATCGTGCCGCGGGTTTATAAAGGCTCTTTTCCTGCCCTCGAAATGTGGCCAGAAAGAAAAGAAGATCGGGTACGTGCACACTTACCACTACGCCATCTGGCCACATTTGGAGGGCAGGAAAAGAGCCTTTATAAGCTCTCGCGGCACGGTTTCTCCAGTAGAAACCCAAACTTTGGACACGTTTTTCTCGCGTGTTTTGTATATGGGCAAAAACTGAATACAGCATCGGATTCCCCGTGTCCGATAGGCGTTTGCATTTCAACGGCGTCCAAATCTGCTACGGCCATTTTGTGGTATCCCCTTGTTAGAAAAAGTGATTGAAAATCGGCCACTAAAGGAAAAATGAGTAAACACTCACTCACTGCGAGCGATCGTCATATCTCTCATCACCGTCATCGATTGGGCAACGCCTTTCATCTTGCAGATTTCCTGAAAGTTCAAGAATTTTGATTTTAATACTTTATTTACCATGAATCTTTTCTGATACCGATCGAGCTCATATTGAGGAACGACATTTCGGATGACGATATAGCCTTCGCGTTCGTAGAACTGAAAACAATATTATGCTCACATTCACCATACATCCAAATTCTAGCGCACCCCAAAATAATGGGGACAGCTGGGCAAGCCTTTGAACTTTGGCTCCGAATTTTCGTTGACAGGGGAACTGCGAGAGCCTCGGGCTGTTTGTGAAGTGTAGTTTCTTTAGAGTGGATTCTATTTTGAGTACAAAAATTTTGCATTTTGAACACGCCGCTACAACTGTTAAACTTTTTCGATTTCAATAGCGTTTAAGAATTTGAAACGGTTAAATCTAATGCTAAATCAGCAAAAAGGTTCTATTTTGAAAATTTTTACTTTTTACAGTATGCTTATTTTTCGTGTTTTTTTTAGGTTTTAAGACATTCTTTCTTTCTAATAGAAAAAGGTTAATAGTTGTAGCGGTGTTCGAAATGCAAAATTCGCTATTTTAGAGGGTGCGTTTAAGAATTTGAAACGCACTGTAGAATCCTATAGATCCTATAGAATCCTATAGATCCTATAGAATCATATAGACCCTATAGAATCATATAGATCCTATAGAATCCTATAGATTCTATAGAATCATATAGATCCTATAGAATCCTATAGATCCTATAGAATCCTATAGATCCTAAAGTAAGATCCGTCTATGTGCACAACATTGCAACTTTGGACTGGCCCGCTCAGTCTCCTGACCTCAATCCGATAGAAAATTTATGGGGAATACTTGTCCGAGCTGTCTACAAGAATCATCGTCAGTTTCAAGACGTTTCTACACTTAAAGCAGCAATTTTTTCGGCCTGGAGCGATCTCCACGTCTCTGCTCTTCAAAACCTCATCAATTCAATGCCAGACCGCATTTTTCAAGTAATTAATCGTTCTGGTGCGTGTACAGGTTATTAGTTTTGATTTTTTTACCTTTGATTTTTAATTTGTGTCGAGAAATAAAAATATTTTCATAGTGCGTTTAAGAATTTGTGAAACGCACTGTATAGTCTTGAAATTATAATGATTTGATCTGTCTTCGCACTTAGCGCAGATCACAACCCGCTTCCACATTTACTGAGGCAGAAGTGTAGTTGTCGTAGCCGATGATACTCCGATGGCCGGGCTGGGGCGCTCGGAGGGGAACCCATGGGAGTCGAACCCACGACTAACCCGCGCCGACGTTGCTCAACTTGGCAGATCGGACGGGGTCGACCACAGACCCTTCCCTTTCTGGGCCCCAGTCTTGAAATTTTACTGTAGAAATGTATTGTGCATTAAATTTCACTGTAATAAATTCTATATTGAGGCCTTAGGCGTCTATTTAGGACTATTTCCTTGATATTGATCGTATTAAACCAGTAGAGCTACCGTAAATACTTTAACCGTAATCGTAAAGTCGCGTAGTCTCAAGTCGCAAAAGTTTTTTAAGTATTTCATTTTAACAAAGCACTCGTACTTTCAAAAAAAATAGCCCTGAATTTCAGCTATTTTTTGATACCTAAGCGAGCATTGTAGCTTAAACCAGTGTCGAGAAAAACGCGTTCAAAGCTAGACTACGCGACACTCCGCACCGTCATTATCGGAATGGGATACTATTTACTATTATTTACAGGATTTACAGTCTCTCTTTAGTTTATAAATCGATCAATGACATCTTTGATCTATAAATTAGACTGTTTTATTAGATTAATGTACTTTCTTTTGCTCAGCAGTCAATACATGTCCATCTCGACTCCAATCAATGACACCTTGAGCGAGAGTGGTTGACATCTAAAAAGAAGTTGGGAAATGAGAAAAACGGCACAATTTTAAGACAATTTGAGTGAGAGCAGGCTAATTTTTGGGTTTTGATTAGAGATTAGATGAATAGATGAATAGATTTGATGGCACTAATTTGTTAGTAATTGTTAGACTTTTGGTTTATACTTTGTGCTTGCAAGGAAAGGTCACGATCTGGCACATTCAAATTTTCATTGTTATAGTCAGAAGACTATAGAAGTGAATAAGGAAATAAACAAAAAAAATACGTGCATTAGAAAGGTCGCACTTTTTTTTGAGAGTACAAAGTACGAAATTGTAACCAACAGTTGAAGACTACTCACCAAGGAGATTCTCATCATGAACAATAGTTTTTTGATATATGAATTGAAAACAAAGAATCAATTATGAATATAGGCATTTAAAGATTTTAAAGCAGAACTTATGAATGTTTATAAAGGATTTTAAAAAGCAAGTGATAGAAGCAAGTGATAGAAGCAAGTAATAGAAGCAAGTGATAGAAGCAAGTGATAGAAGCAAGTGATAGAAGCAAGTAATAGAAGCAAGTAATAGAAGCAAGTGATAGAACCAAGTGATTTCTAGACGCGTGTCTCAATGAGCTTTACATGCACTTATAAAACGTGCCACAAACCGCATCACCGGGACAAATAAATGTGTTTTGAAGAGAAATTGAGAACAATCTAATGCCTTTTTTGGCCTTTTTTTGAAAGGAAAGGACAAGAAAAAGTTTGGGAATGGTGAAATGAGAGACAAATAAGTGATTGGGAAACACTCATGATTAGAGGGGGAAAGGAAATCGAGACAAGGCTACAAAATGATAAGGGGAAATCATCAATATGGAATGATCAGACTACGAAATCAAAAAAATAATGGGGAGAACACAGCTGGGCTAAGCCTTTTTTGGACTTTGGCTCCGACTTTTCGTTGACAGGGAACTGCGAGAGCCTCGGGCTGTTTGTGAAGTGTAGTTTCTTTAGAGTGGATTCTATTTTCAGTACAAAAATTTTGCATTTTGAATATGAACACCGCTACAACTGTTAAACTTTTTCTATTTCAACAGCGTTTAAGAATTTTGAAGTGTAGTTTCTTTGGAGTGGATTCTATTTTGAATACAAAATTTTTAAGATTGATTCTTATAATCGATTTTTGAAGTTATTGACAAGATATGACAAGATGATTTTGAAAGAAAAGTCAGCCAGATCTACTCAGAACTTATCGTCCATTGGAATAGTCCAATGCGGATTTGTAACAGATTAAATTCAAATTCACGTAGACGTAAACCTGTCGAACAACAGCTATACCGCTAACAGCAACATCTATACCTTTTTCAGAAACGATAATTTGGAGGGCCTATTTGTAGCTGTAGCTGTAGCTGTAGTTGTAGCTTGTAGCTGTAGCTGTAGCTGTAGCTGTAGCTGTAGCTGTAGCTGTAGTGTAGCTTCTTTGTGGTGGACTCAAATTTGAGTACATTGAAACAGATTTGAAGCACAATAGTTCCCACAGGGCTACTCGAAAATCAAAGCCGCCTCGGCTGATGAACAGAGCAGGATGATTGACTCGGATTAAGACTTTATGAGCTATTTCTTTGTGCTAGAAATAAGCGGTTCGTTTTAGAAAATGTTACCATACTTTAATGTTATTGTACTAAAGCTATTTTACTCATTTTAAGCCACAAATCTACCTGTTTCTCATGTCAGTGCATTTGCTTGACAATTTCAGTTACTTTTTTATAAGCACATCTTAAGAAGCCGTTTTAATAAAAAAAAAATACGGACTTTATTTAACTTTGAGAGACTTTTCGGGGTTGACGCTTTGATTTTTGGGCTTTCGTTGAATGACCCGGTGAATAGCCTCGGGCTAGAGTACACTAGGCTAGACACACAAGCGTTATCATAGGGAAATTTGAGGTAAACAATGCGAGAATGGTGGTTGTGGAGCTCAGAATCTTCTTTGAAAAGATCTGTTTGAAAAGATCTTGGAACTACGCGCATCTTAAATCGTTAAATCGATGGATCCAAAGCAGTGGATTCAAAGCAGTGGATCCAAAGCAGTGGATTCAAAACAGTGGATTCAAAACAGTGAATCCAAAACAGTGGATCCAAAGCAGTGGATTCAAAACAGTGGATCCAAAGCAGTGGATTCAAAACAGTGGATTCAAAACAGCTACCATTCGATAACCCAGAACATTTGCTGATAGTGCAAATTGGTTAAATTTTTAGTTCCAGATTTTGAATAAAGCTATCCAATTTCTCCAATTTAATCCAAATTCTCAATTCCCATGAAACGAGATATGCAAAAAAACAACTTGTTATTGGTTATGGGAGAGAACACGTCGTTTTCCACCGACAAATTCGCCCTACCACAGTCAACTCAGCGAAATGTCACATTTGATTGAGGAGATTGGTGATTGGAGATTAAATTCACTGAAATGAGAGAAATTCCAATTTTTTTTTCGTGTAAAAAGAGGTGTTTTTAAACTGTCAGACATTTCAAATCACAGACTACGAAAGTTTTACAGATCGTGAAAATCAAATTACGGACCCTAAAACGAAAAACGGGACAAAAAGCCACATTAAGATATCGTAACCGCCAAATTGACATTTAAAATCGAATAAAAAATTTCATTTAAAGCATAGTTTCCGAGTGCTCTCCCTAGCCGGGATTTTTCTGACCAAAGAAGCAGTTCTTGTTTTTCGCTCTTCAACACTCGAGTTCTCGCCATTCCAAACACTGTTCTCGATATTGATGAACAGATTCGCTAATGGATAGATTTCCAAAACTTTTTTGGTTGCAAGTATATGAAACACTTGTAAAGTCAAACTTGGCCGCGCATGTTTCATTGCCACACTTTTGGTTGATGCATCAGCATGCTTTTCCCGATCTCGTCAAATTGGGCCAAATGGGGTGCTGCCCATCGGCGCGAAACAATGTAAATTTTCGTTTTCTATCGGATTTTGATGTGCTATGCACCATTTAACGTGAAAAAGTGAGCTGATTTCAAATTTTAAAAAATTTTGAAATCCGCTTGACAGATTTTTTTAAAATCGAATTTTTGCAAAAAAATGCGGGTTTTTAGTGTAAAACTCCAAAATGGCCTGCCTTCTGATGCCCATATCTCATCAAAAACACAAAATTATGTGTTATCAAGGGATACATTTAGTTGCCCAGAATAGGATCTTCATTTTAAAAGAAACAGTACAAAAATTGGATATACCTGTAACAAGTTATAACAGTTTAAATCCAAAAGTGCAATTTGACAACTTTTTGCGCGCTAAAGCATGGATAATTACCGTACTCGGCATTTTTTAGTATATAATGGAAAGTCATCTTTCGACGAAATTAAGATTTTTCTTGTTATTTACTGCTCTCTTTAGTTGTTTTTTCTTCACTTTACTAACTTTTTTTTGTTTTCCAGATAGCAAAATGGTTTGATGTGCCGACATTAAGGAATGGGAGGTTATATTTGTTTTTCTCTCTCTGGTTTAAGTTTTAAAATTTAGATTCCTTTGAAGATTAGATTTTGAAGCAAATCAAATTGCAATTTAGTGAGTTTTTGAACAGAAAATGATTTTATTTTTGAGCAACAATAGTAAAAATTAACAACAAAACTTGGATCTAGTTACACATTAAGTTTCGATCAAATAAAAGAACGTTTTGAGCATGTTTTTTTGAAGCGTGAAGATAAACTTCCAACTTGTTTCCTCTTTTGATTCGTGTGCACAATTGATCGAAAATTAAATGTAAACTTTCTAGGCCTTCTTCGGACATGTTCCCACACGATCTATGAGTTTTCAAAAAGTTGGGTAAATGAGCAAGGGCAACATGAGCTTTGACTGATTTCAATCCAAGTTTGCAAAATTCCAATGATTTTAGCAAATCGTCGGTAGCCAAAAGAATTTCTTCAATTTCTTGATCTGTTATCCTTATCTTTGTAGAGCCAACAATAATCGAAAATGTTTCAAAAGCGTCTAGGCAATCACATCATTGCGCATATTTAATCGAACTAACTGCTTGTCGAAACAAGACTTTGTTTTTGCACAATATTGCAAAAATTGTTTGAATAGGAGAGAGGATTAATTTTTTCTGAACATTAGATCTTCTTTGTCGGCAATACTTGGAGCGGATTTTTCGAGCCAGTCGAAGATTTTCAACGTGCTTCTTCTTCTGTTGTTTTGCTTCTTTTCCATTCGCCTTTTTGCATTGCGCACAAGGATCGTTTTCTTTTTGTTGCCTTCTCTCATCTGAACTTTCTCCCGATGCTTTTTGATTCTCCTTTTTGCAGCACGACTACTTCTCTTAGGCCTCGTCATTTTGCTATCTGGAAAACAAAAAAAGTTAGTAAAGTGAAGAAAAAACAACTAAAAAGAGCAGTAAATAACAAGAAAAATCTTAATTTCGTCGAAAGATGACTTTCCATTATATACTAAAAAATGCCGAGTACGGTAATTATCCATGCTTTAGCGCGCAAAAAGTTGTCAAATTGCACTTTTGGATTTAAACTGTTATAACTTGTTACAGGTATATCCAATTTTTGTACTGTTTCTTTTAAAATGAAGATCCTATTCTGGGCAACTAAATGTATCCCTTGATAACACATAATTTTGTGTTTTTGATGAGATATGGGCATCAGAAGGCAGGCCATTTTGGAGTTTTACACTAAAAACCTGCATTTTTTTGCAAAAATTCGATTTTAAAAAAATCTGTCAAGCGGATTTCAAAAATTTTTTAAAATTTGAAATCAGCTCACTTTTTCACGTTAAACGGTGCATAGCACATCAAAATCTGATAGAAAACGCATTTTCGTACCGAGGTGTGCTGCGTTTCTGGATCCTCCGTTTGTGTTGAACGGCTTTTTAGGTTTTTTTAGCATGCTTTTTACTTTAATATTTTTGGTTTTAGTAGACTTGGCGTTATCTATGGAAACAGAAGAAGGGGTCAACTTCTGCCATCGATCGTAGAGTCAGTGGTCCAGGTGCATGATGCCAATCTGGGAAATATAAAAAAAAAAAGAGGTTGGTGATATTTAAATCAGTAAATTTGAAAAAAGTCCTGGGTATTTCCACCTCGATACACGCAGAAATTCGCGGAAAAAGCGTTTGAGAAAGCACAACTTAATGTCTAGGATCCAACTAGATTACCATCACATTTTTGACAAAGAGAGAGTAAGAGAGAAATTTACACTTGTGTCTCTTCCCCCTCTCCTTTCTTTGAACGCTATTGCATTTTCTGATGCCATACCACTTTTTGACAAAGCCGACTCTTATAGTGATTTTGACGAGAATGATAAAATTTTTGTTGATTTGCAATTTTGTGGAACACTTTAAGGGGCACGTTTGGACGGTTAGGGAGAGCACTTGGAAGCAGGGAGAGCACATTTACAATTTGGTTAGGGAGAGCACATTTACATCTGACCTTTTTTCCTAACAATATTTCAGTTTATGACGAAACTCTTGTTGACCTTAAGGAAAAACTTCTGAACAGTTTCATGTTTTGTGAAATTCTAATCAGGCAACAATTTCCCTTTCTCTTTTGAGATCACCGGGAAATTCTCGATCGGCATCTTTGCGAAAAATTTTAATGTTTTATTTTTCCGATGGTCAAACGGGGAGGAATGATTTGCGTAACGGAAGGGGGAGAGTAACAGAGGAATTGACATTTGTGTCTCTTCCTCTTCCCGCTCTCCTTTCTTTGAACGCTATTGCATTTTCTGATGCCATATCTCTTTTTAGCCTAAAGAATCGTTTATTCAGAGAAACATTGAGAAACTGTTGGTCTTCGAGTCAACTCATCAACATCAACTTTTCAGCTTATCAACATCAACTAATGGTTTGTTTCAATTATTTAATGTTTTCAGTTTTTAAAAATATACTTGACTTGATTTAATTGAATGAAAGAGTCAGATCGTCGTTCAGAAATGGTAGTCCGGGATTGAGCCAAATTTGAAAATGAGCCTCTAAAAGCTTCTACAACTTTATTTCCAGGATCCCTTGTTGGTGATCGAGGCCAAAGATGTTCTGGAGGCTCAAAAATCAACGGATTTCCATCGGCCCAAGAAATGGTTGGGCATGCTGCCCAATCCAGATCTTGTTGAAAGGTTTGTTTTGGGAAATTATGTGGGTTTTGAAGTTTGATTTAAAAAAATTTCGACTTATCTCTGGTTAAAAGAAACAGAAAAATGCTAAATCAACTAGACTGGAAATAAAGTTGTAGAAGCTTAAATCAACTGATTCAATTTCGATTCGGTTTGGTTCGACTTTTGACCGCAACCACGTGTACAACGGAGAGACTAACTCAAAAGCGGAATCATAATAAAGAAATATCAAAATTTGGTCATCAGAACAATTTGTACAGAATTTTATTTTCATTATCGAACTTGATTATTTTATATAGCCGTTTTAATAGCCGTGTTAACTAGATGCTAGTCGAGTATTTTTGCTACAAACATCGTCCCGTTAAGTGGTAGTCAAAAATCGACCTTTGACACATCCATCTCCATTTCGGGGGTGGGACAAATGCGACCTTTTTTTTGCGCACCGGGACATTTGCGCACCTTTTTTTGCTGGAAAAGGCCTTAGGAAAGGTCGTAGAGCTTCAAAAATGTTTTCATAGAGGGGAATCGTATGCGTAGATTCAGAATTTTGACAAATCAAACCTCACTGACACGTCAAATTTGGGCTAAAAGGCAAAAACTACGCAACTTAACGCTTTTCCGCAGTTTTTGCCTTTTAGCCCAAATTTGACGTGTCAGCGAGGTCTGATTTGGCGAAATTCGGAATCTACGCATACGATTCCCTTATATGGAAATATTTTCGAAGCTCTACGGCCTTGCCTAAGGCCTTTTCCAGCAAAAAAAAGGTCGCATTTGTCCCACCCCCTCCATTTCTCAAAAACTGTGCATCGGGATGAAATTTTGGTGAAAAAATCAACAAAAATTCAATTGTTATTAGAAAAAAATTTGAGAAAATGTTATGTTTTAGTTTTTTTTCAAAAGTTCGTCCGAAGACACCGCCATTTCATACTCCCTAATCTAATAGTTTCCATTCAGAGGCGCCGATGCCCGACTTAGCCAGGTCACCAATGGTTTAGCGGTAGCACTACGGGAAAACGATCCGCCAGCCATCGAATTCTACTGTGCAGCTATGAAAAGGTTAATTGTCTTAATCATTTTTTTATGAATTTTGTGTATTTTACAGTTACATCTTCCGTTTCTCCTTTCGTCTTCCGAAAAAAATGATCACCGATATGGTGCCGCTTCTCGTTCAATCAGCGACAATTCCTGCACAGCCTCCCAGCCTCGTTTATGTCATTTTCGAGACCATACAAACACTTTTACAGTAAGATTTAATTTTAAATGTAAATTTGCTAATTTTAGAGAATCGGGACTAACTCGATCCGATATGATCATTTCGATGAAGCCACTTTTCGATATGTTGAGCGGCATAATCTTTGGCAAGGTATGAACAAAATGGATTGAAAGCAGGCTTGTAAGCGGAAAATTGAAGATCTTTTGATTTTCAAAGCAAAGCCCAACGAATGGGGCAGCTACGCACTGCGACGGAAAAAGCGGAAAAATGTAGCTGCTCCATTTGTTGACTTTTTCTTTGCAAATTAAAAGTTATTTGATTTTCCGCTTTTTTTTCCGCCTGCAAACCTGATTGGAATCTAAAAAATAGAATTCCTATTCAAATTTTATATAATATATATTTTAAAATGTTTCCAGAAAGAATCTCAAAGAATTCTCTACTCAAAAATTTCCGATCCGCTAATTTCACTGAAGAAATTCTACTCTCTACAAGATGTTGAAGAGCTCTGGAAAGAAAAGGTGATTTGATTTGATACCGTAAATACTGTAATGGTACAGTATTTACGACCCACTCCCATAATGACGGTGCGGAGTGTTACATAGTCTAGCTTTAAACGAGTTTTTCTCGACACTGGTTTATGCTAAAATGCGCGCTTAGGTATCAAAAAATAACCCTGAATTTCAGCTATTTTTTGATACCAAAGACGCATTTTTTTGAAAGTACGGGCGCTTTGAAAAAAAATGAAATACTAAAAAACTTTTGCGACTACGCGACTGTACGAGAAGGGATGGGGTACTATTACAGTATTTACGGTAGGTTTTAAGCCTCTTAATTCGGTCCCGCACCTCTAAACCCAGTGGAAATAGAGCAACTCTTGAAGGCTCGGTGTTGTTGCTCAAACTGGCATAAAAGTGGTTCAGAATGATTTGTAAATGCTTCCAATCGCTTTGAAAAAAATGAAATACTAAAAAACTTTTGCGACTACGCGACTGTACGAGGGGGTGGGGTACTATTACAGTATTTACGGTAAGTTAATACAATAATAATAAAAATAAAGTATTGTTTTTTGTAAACTATAGTTTAAAATTTTTAGATCTTACCTCTGTTGTCACCGATGGTGCATGGGCGACAGATCAGCATTTTTTTCCTTATCTTCATGCCGACTGATCTCACTCAAGAAGAACACCGAGTCTACGGTAAATATATTGATACTTTATCAGGCAGAAAAAAGGTAATCAGTCAGACAATACACAAATCTACACATAAAAAAAAAGAGAGAGAGGGGAGATTTTTCCCGGGGGGGGGGGGGGGGGGGAAAAGAGGATAGATAGAGGATAGGCTTGCTTTACCCAGGCATGAATGGGCCACGGGGGAGGAAGAGGGGGGGGGGGCGGGCGGGGGGGGGGAAGGAAATCGACTTATAATTTTATAATTTAAATAATATAACTCAGAAATTAACTTATAACTTTCTATTTAGCTTCAATCTTTTAATACAAGTTCGCTTATTACAAGTTCCAGGCGCCAGTCAATGGTTTCCGATGATTTGGAATCTCTTCTCGTCGTGCAAACGAAAAAGTCAATGGACAATCAAACTTGTTCGGATCTTTTACAAGTAAGAAATAAACAATTTCTATTTTCGAAAACTTTAGACTGGAACGTGACTGCCCTGGACTAATAGACTGGCGAAAATATGATGAAGAGCTTTTCTCGTGTGTATTAAAATGCTTTCAGGGACATCAAAAGGTAAATTTCCCTTTTTTGGAAAATTCATTTACCTATACTAGACAAAAAGTTCACTTTTAGGGTTCAAATATCGATCGAATCACTTTGGCCACCAATTTGGCCCATTTGATAGCATACCGGCTGGGTGGAGATCACTCGTGTTTCTCCCATCTTCAACGAATTCTTCGTTTTGTCGGCCCACTCATGCATCCATCTAGCGACGTGGTTTGTTAAATCGTTGTTGTAAATATTGCCAATAAAATACTAAAATCCAGGATCACACGGATATCATTTTCACATTTTTGCAAGAGTTAACGAAGAAGATGTTAGGCCGATATCGACGAGAGCGAATCAAGAAGCACACCGTTCATCTCGTGAGTTTTGATTCAAATTTTATATTTTATGTATCTAAAATGCTCAAAACGTATTTTTACAAAGCAAACTTTCAACAATTTTTTATGGAACTTTTATGGAACAACAACTTTATGGACTTTTTACAGAGATCATCAGAATATCACTTGGGCGATGAAGACTTGAAAACGATCGTTTCTTCAATTCTCCCAATCATCCTTCCAAGCATTTTCGATAAGAGTCACAGAACGGTGAAATTACTTTGTGTTAATTCAATCTCAAAAATTTCAGGAACCAGCCATAATTCTGAAATATTTGGCGACATTTGCACCAGATATGGTGCTTCCGGAGATTCTCAAAATGTAAGTTTTTGAATTTTCTACTTAATTCTCTCGATTTAGCGTTTTTCCCTCGTTAAAGGCCAACTCGGAACCTCATCGTCTAAAGCAGTCGCTCAGATGTCTTGAGGTTTTGTAGCAATAACTTCATTAAGTTTTGTTTTTGCTTAATTTCTTAAAAGTGAAATAACCTCAAGATGTTCTCGATATTCAATTGTAAGTAAATCTTTACAGCAAGTCATCCTGCTTCTTTGTCAAGAAAAATCGGAAATGCCAACCAATTTCCCAGCTTTGATTGATCAAAAGGAGATTCCGAATATTTCCATCAGGTTTACATCTTTATTCTACTTGATCAATTTTTATTTTAGATGTTATATTTTAGATTTTAGCTTTGGATGTTTAAATGTTTAGATTTTAGATGCCATGTCATCTTTCTTTTGGAAGGATTACTAGAAGGATTGGACATCAACGACCTCGGGAAAACCTATCTCGTCGTTCAAGTATTTTTTTTATTTAAGACCAATAGATAGACTTTTAGATCATGTCCAACATTTTCTATTTGGTGCCAACGGTGGATTGCACTGCTTTGGCTGAAAATGATGATCCAAAGATCGCATTAACCAAAGAAGAGCGAACCCTTTGTCGGCTGACAGCTCGACTACCAAAAATTGCTGAAAATGTCTTGGAAAAGTATTGAAATTTGATTAAAATTCATTGAGACCATTCAGGATTCTATCAATCGTTGAAGGGATGGGAGAGGATTTGCAAAGGAGTGACGAGTGTGAGATTGGGGTGAGGTTGAAAAAAAGATTGAGAGCTCTAGCTCGATTGCTAAGGTGAAGATAAAGATATCGATGAACTTATGAATGCAATATTTTGAAAGGTGTTATTTAAGAGTCAATATTTGGCTTTTCAACTGTGATGACTCTTGAGCCAAGCAAGGAAACGACCATATGAATTCTCGCACTTGTGTTTTCATACCTTGAACTGTTGAAATAATCAAAATGACGTCAAACTTGATAAATTCCCCATCAAATACACAAATTATAGGCCGACAGCGAAAAAATGGTACGAAACGAGGCTTTTCTCCGTGATGACATCGATAAACTTTTCTCCGCTCTTTTCAGCAATGCATCAAAGCAAACACGAGTGGTAAACGTTTTTAGATTCAATTTCAATTTCAACTTCCCTTTCCAGAAACACGCTCACCGAATTTTTCTCTTTGTCCGATCGACAGTGATCGCTCCATCAGCTGCCGCAAAAATCACGCAGACTTTGGTCCGATTGACGACATTTGTGAGTGGTGTCGTAAAAACAAAAATGACTAAAAGTTTAGTATGTGCCCGAAGTAGCTGAAGAGCTGTCGATGTTGATTTGTGACAAAGTGATCGAGGAACTCGACGAGTTCACTAAATCGAGAGCCGAAAAGAGCAATGGCGCTCTGCAATGGTACAAAATTTTATAGTGAAAAATCGGAAGATAAAAATAAACCGAAATAAATACATTTGTAAATTACAGGTGGTCTGGGTTGTTCGAATCTCTTTTAAGTAGATACTACCATTTGGTGAATGAGAAGACCAGAGAGAAGATGCTCAAAGTGATTGATGATCTCTTAGCGAAAACGGATCAGCCACTTTATGAGGTTAAGAAACTTTTCAGATATAAATATCAGTATTTCAGTCAGGAATCAATGCTTTGGGTGGATATTTATGGTGTACTTCCCAAAGTCGAGAGGCTGGATATTTGGCGATTTATGCCGAAATCGACAAGCCTATCGAGGAATGGATTCCAGTCCGCGTAAGAAATACTAAAATACCCTAGCATTATATTATTCTGTATTGAAGCTAAATGTTTTTAGAATAACTTTTGAGTCTCAATCAAAGAACTTGTTCAGCATTGGGGTGAACTTTTCGATGAAGATCATCAAAAAGCCCATTGGAACGTCCCAACCCAGGCTAAAATTGATTTCGCACAATTCATCATCAACGAGTATTTGTGTATTAATTTATAATATTATTATCTTTTTAGTTATTTCAAGAAAGCGGTTCAACGCCTAAAAAACTCGAAAGATGCTGATAGGTATTTAGCTTTTTCTTTGATGATATTTATTAATGCTAACATTAATACCAATTCAGCAAAGCGCTTCGTCGCGATATTTGCATCGTTCGTTCCTTGTTTGACACTTCGAAAGTTCTACTACCATCAATTAGAAACGTTGAAATTTTGATGAAAGAGGTGAACAGAAGAAAGTCAATCGAGTCAATAAATGTATACTTTATTCTAGGATGATGAGATGATGATTCCTCTCTTTGTTCCAAGGCCAACAATCTCCGAACATGGTATGTAATGATCGTTTTTGATCGATCGACCGATCCATAGTAGACATCGGTTGTAACTAGTTTGTAAGACAATTATTGACTTTTTTAAACCTGACAATCTTCAGCATTGACTTTGGACGGCGATGACATCCGTGAAGCCTTCATCGGAGCAATGGAAGTGCTCATTGATCAGGAATTAGAGGTGAATTCTGTAACGAAAAAACATTTTTAAACAACATATTCCCTATGGGTCTATTTCAAATTTCCCAAGTTACTGATACAATTGACGCTCGATTTAACGAATCGCAGGGGACCGAAAAGATAATTCGTTAAATAGAAGCAAATACAGGATGATCAAAAAGTTTCCGCACACTTGTAAATGATTCATTTTCTAAATAAAAGCTAAAACAACATTTCCCGTGTTTTATAGTATTTTGAAGCTAAAATTCTCATGAACATTTCTATAAGTAAACCACTGCGATCAGAAATTTCCAGCCTTTTCAAGAACCCTTGCACTTCATTCCAGGCAAATCGCCCATGAGACAAACACAGTTTTGCATGTTTTTGAAGACTATTTTACGTTTTGATTTTGATGAGAGAGTTTCTTCTTTTAAAATAACAACTGAACTATTACTTAAAACAAAAGGCATAAGCTTAAAAAGGCTTTTTAAAGGATTTTTCAATTGAAAACAGGTTCAAATAGGTGAGCGCCCTGACAGTTTGCCTCCAGCGCGCTACAATGCTTTTTTGGAGAGCTAGGTGGCTCTGATCACGATGGTTTAGGTGTAAAAATGCTCCCCAGAATTTCAGCTTTAAAATACTATATAGTAAATCCAATTTCGATCTGGGTTTTAGCTGAAAAATCGGGCTTCTTTTGTAAAGTGTGTGGGGACTTTTTGATCACCTTGTAACCTTGTAAACCAATTTTTTTCACCAAATTCACTATATAGAAAATTATAATGAGTTTATTAACAAAAAAATAATTTTTTGGCTGATCGATTTTGGGTCGAAATCATCTTTTCAGGGTCGAAAAGACGAGGCTCAGCTCCGTCTCCAAATCGCCCAATCGCCACTCACGGCCACCAATTCATCTATGGATTTTGGGGTTTGATAGTAAAAGGTTAATGATTTTCCTTGATATTCAGGATAATGTCACTAACCAACGAGATACGGTAAAGGAATTGAGGGCTCGGATTCAATGTGAAATTCATCTCAGTGAGAGGTAAGTATAGTCTAAAATAGTCTTCAAAAACATGCGGAACTGTGTGTTGTCTGATGGGCGATTTGCCTGGAATGAAGTGCAAGGCTTCTTGGAAAGGCTGGAAATTTCTGATCGCAGTGATTCACTTACCTCTCACCTCTCATACATTGACAATCACAACAAATACCTCACCCTAGTGTATCAGTAACAAAAATTAGACTCTCACAAATGCAAAAGGTTCAAAATCAGTTGAGGAAAAGACGTTCGGCATTTTCAGAAAGGTATTCCGATTTTAGGGCACCTTCAGCTCTTGTGAACGCCATTTTGGAATTGATGCATGCGGTAGGAGAAGGCTGACGTTCACTTTTATAATCCATTCAGGAATACAAATACTTTTTACCCGATGGTCTTTTCACTTCATTTCATCTACGCGTTCTTCGAATCCTTGTCAAATGCTCTTTGAGTATTTACAAAGAGGTACACCGAATTTTCCATTTCCCTTGTGTTTTAATTTCCATTTCTCTGATTTGATCTTCAATTTTGTTCCATTTTAGGCGCGTCGAAAAGCTCGAAATGATCTCGTCACTATGTGTGATTCTCATCAAGAAGCAAAACAATATGTCATTCAACCGGTGATCGATGTGCTCGAAGCTGTTGAGAAAAACGATGATCAAATTGTAAAGGTTAGAAGATGATGAGGAGTGAGAGAGAAAGTACGGTACATACAACACATACAAAAGTATGTATGTGTGTATGTAACGTACTTTCTCTAATAGTAGTGCACCCTAAATTGCTCGAAATCTCGAAAACCGCTTATCAGAACCTATTGATGTGGGGTCGAAAAATGTAGCTGACGATGAGATCTTGTCGGAGATTGGAGTGTTGAGTTTCTGTGAAAACTTGGGAACTGTAAAATAGTGATCAACCCGGCTCACCGCGGTGCACTACTATTAGAGAAAATACGGTAATAGGCCAATTGAATTAGACTTCTCTAAATAAAAGTTACCGTATTCTCTCTAATAGTAGTGCACCCTGAGCGTCGCCTAAATTCCTTGAAATCTCGAGAACCGCTTATCAGAACCTATTGTTGTGGGGTCGAAAAATGTAGCTGACGATGAGATCTTGTCGGAGATTAGAGTGTTGAGTTTCTGTGAAAACTTAGAAACCGTAAAATAGTGATCAACTCGGCGGGGTGCACTACTATTAGAGAGGATACGGTAAACTAGTATCCGTTAAAAGTCGTAAAAGTAAAAGCATTTTACATTTTCCCTAGTTCATCCAATCAAATTGAAATCTAATCCAACAGAAGCAAGTCGATTGGCATTATTTTAGTACTTTGGAAAAGTTACAATAAAGTTACATGAAAGTTGAGTTTAGAGTTAACCTAGAAGAGTGTTTTTCCTTGAAAAACACATGACATTTTTATCTATAATTTTCAGCTGAGAGTTCAAAAAGTTCAAAGAATTACTTACAATATATATATATATTTAACCGTAAACCGTAAAATATTCATCAACTCAGCTATTAGAGAAAATGTAGTATTTAATTCCAGGCTGCCCTTCATCTGATTTGCGATCTCAAACTGGCCGCCCATCCACAAGCGAAATATCGTAATGAGATTTGGAAGGCTCTCCTTGAGATGACCGTCAATAATCGGCCGAGTATTATCCGGGCTCTAGGACAAATTCTAGAGGATATCTCCGAAATGTCACCGTAAGAGAAACTGACTTTTATTTATCAGAAAGTATCAAACAGAGTCGGATCTCATCCATCAAAATTAAGAAATCAAAATAGTTTCAAAAAACAGTTTTTTTTGTCGAACAATAAGTATCTAGTATAAAATGAAATTTCTTTTTTGTACACTCTAATTTTCAGATTACCTCAATCGGGTTATCCCTCATCACCTATAAAAGAAGAAAGAGAAAAAGCGGAGGTAACAATTGCCAGCTGTTTATCACTTTGTTATTTTGTTTTAATTTCAGAAAATCCTTTCTTTCGATGCTCAGAAATTTTGTGATCAACTCGAAAAAGACGATCTCTGGACGTTCTACAAAATGGAAGACTTCCACAATCGATACAAAGAGTATCAGAAAAAGAAAATAGTTGAAGAGATCAGGTTTTTCAAAGAAATGACAAATTATATTTCTAATTTAGATCCAATGAGGAGTTTACGAAGAAGTTGCTGAATTCGTGTGACTCGACGTTGATCCATGCGATGCAGCGGGAGCTAGCCCAGCAAATGCTCTTGGCCACTCATCACTTTTTACCAACACCGGCTGTGCTCAAGGTGAATAATTTATTCGAATAATTATTTCTTTAAATTTATACAATTAAATACTTTATCTTATATTCTCATTCAGGTTTTCTTGGCCTACACAAGCCATGATCAGAGCCACACTCGGTGCGTTGCCTGGCAGTCTATCAAGTGAGTTATTGTATGGTGATTGTAATCTTTAACTCGAAATTTGAGAGAAAATCTATTTCATAAACATTTCATGAACAATTCCAGGTGTATTCTGAAAACATTTTACAGGCTATGGCTAAAGATCAACAAGCCAAAGATGAAAAAAATCGAGTGGACGGGACCTGAAAGGGTGAGTGTTGCTCGTGAAATAAAAGACATCCGCGAAACGTCAATAGTTGTAAAACGGGGGGCTAAAATGGCTAAAATCCAATTAATTTTATTTCCAGAATTCATCAATTTCCCCATTCGCTTGTGGTATTCGATCAGACAATCAATTTGCTGCTTATGCCGTCGAAAGATTGCCTAAAGATGAAGAAACATGGAACAAGACGATTTTCATCAAAAAGCGCCATGGTGGCTACAAATGGCCAAGGTTTGAGATTAAAAAGATTGCGTAGATAATTCTTTTATATATAAATAGAAATACTTCTTTTCAGTTCTCCGATTAAAGTGGAACAAGGCGGTTGTGGTTTGGCAGAGTCCAAAGTGCCCGAATTCGACTCTGTGATCATCGAGTTCTTCACGAATTCCGAAAATATCAAAAAGCTCATGAAGTCAGTTTGTTGACATCAACATTCATTTAGCATTTTCCAGAATTTGGACGGTCAACACAAATGGAAAAGTGAACAATTATCTCTGGAGGAGTGAGCACAATCATGTGGCGACGACGATCAAGTAAGCTTGGTTTATTTCTTTTAAACAAGTCATTGCAATTGTCATCTAAAACATTGATAATTTTGAAATTCCAAAATTACAGATACCTCATTCGAAACTATGAACCCGTGGATGGGATACAAGAGATCTTTACCGATAATCTGAAGAAATTGAGGACCAAGAAGAAAGTTAGTTCAGCTAGAACTAGTCCCAGAAACATTATTCGTCATTTGTCAAAGCAAGATTTTGATATTTTAATTTAAAATATTCAAGAATATATTTGGCTATTATTAGGCTATTATTAGGCTAATATATTAGGCTACTATAGGCTCAACTAAATATTTATTTTCCCTAGCAAAAAAGTCGTTTAGAAAGAAGAGCAACGCGTCGCCTTCGATCTCTTTTACGGAATTGTCAAGGTAATTTCAATTTCTGAAACGTATTAATAAACAAATAAATAAATGAATAAACAATTTTACGATAAAATTTTACGATTATCTTTTCAGGGTTCTCGTCATCACTCGTTCTCTCGCCTTGAAAAGCTTTGGTCATGGCTTGCCCCATCTTTTATCACTCTTCTCGATAACATTCATTCAGATGAAAGTAAAGAAACGGAAAATTATGGAAATAATACAATTAAATTGGTAATTTTAACTATCTAAAAGAAAAAAAAAACTAATTTTCAGCTTTTCAAAAATGAAGATCTACGTCGTTTCTGGTGGCTCATCGAAGCCCTTGTTGAGTCGATCAATTCGACGAAAACTTTCGAGAACAGCTGGCACTATGCTTTGTGAGAGTTTCTTGAGAATTTAAACTTACAACATAAACAACTTTTTCAGTAAAACGAAGCTTCTCTCGATGAGCACTTGGAGGGAAACTGAGCTCCGAAATCGGCTGATTGATCGGGTGAGTTCGGAGCTAAACTAGGCTAATATAATTTTACAATTAGTAAAATCAACAAACTAGCAACAAGCAACAATAAAATTTAAATCTCTAAAACCATCTTAATAATTTACTTAATTACACAGTCTTTACTTTATCTTTGCTTTATCCAAAAACTCAATAGCAAATCTGATTCATAATGTACTCTTCAGGCTCTCGATTTTCTCCCAATTACTCGAAAAACTGGACAACGAGAAGGAATCGTCAAGTAATACACATTTTCTTAAAGTTGCTTTATTTCATTTCAGAATTCTAACTGATGCAATTCGATGTGGAACGGATAATATCGGAAATGACTTTTCAACGATCCCATCCACTTTCCAACTTGGTCAAATTGATCAATGGATTGAAGTGATCTATCGAAAGGTTAGTTCTATGGTAAAAATTTAAATTTCTGACATACTTTGTAGCTGGCCGATCTTCTTCGAAATGTGGAGAAATCCATTGACTTTCCTAAACTTTCATCGGAATTGGCCAAACTTGAAATTGATGGTGGTATTGATTGCAAATTTGAGCAGCATCTGAAGGAATTGAACCAAGGTGAGTTCTGATTCTGAACCGTAATTCTGAAAATGAGCTTTCTAGGTTCACCAATTTCTAATGATGGGCTTGAAGATTCAATAAGTTTCAAGGGTTTGCCTACACCTCCCGAAGAGAAAGACGAGAACTTGGTTGGTGACGTAGAAATGGATTTTATTATAATTTTCAGTCACCTGATTTCGTCACCGAGTTGTCAGAGAAGTTGAGCGAGACTCAACTCGATGTAGCTCACAAGAAACCAAGTAGTGTTACAAAATCTTCGAGAAAATCGATTTTTAGAAGTCTCTCCTCTTGCATCACCGGTGTCTCTTGATTTTACGATTTCTCCTCTCGAATGCACATCCCTTATCGAGATCATTCAAGGGAATCAATGTGATAAGGTACGAGTGCCTTCATTACTGAGTGGTTAAGAGTCTTATATCCTAGTCGGCAGGTCAGGTTTCGATCCTAGCGGCTAGAAAATTTGGCTCTTTTTCTATATACATCGGTTTTTCTCGGCAATATCTTTAGGGGTATTTGAGCGGTTGTGTAAAGATATTGAAGGAATATCTACTTCAATATCTTTATCTTCAATATAAAACCGAACATGATTTCAGGCGATCACCTACATCCGTACACTCGTCGAACTGTTGACCGCCTATTACAAAGTATGTTCCAAATTCTCTTGCTGATTCATTGTTTTTTTTTTTGACTGCAGAATTCGGTGTTCGGAACTAACGAAGCGATCCTCTCAACTCTTCCAATGATCCTACAAATATCTTGTGATGAGCCTGATCGGTAAATCCCATCTAAAGCCATGAACTCATTAATTCTCATTTAGATACCTTGTACTTGTTGGTAGCGACTTGAAGCAATTGGCGTGTACCCTTGCTTTCGAGTACATCGCTTCACACATCGATAAAAAACATACTGATTTAATGCTTCAAACGCTTGAAGAGGTTTATCCTTGAGAAAATGAGAATTTTCGAGTTATTTTTGGAATTTCTGTCTTTTTGCAAGCTGTAAATCTACTATAGATAAAAGAGCAATGTCTCTCTGTTTATACTGGCATTTTCTCGGCTGTGTTTTGATCAATAAAGCTAAAACCTTTAAAACCTAAAACTCCTTTAGAAAACCTTAGAATAGATTGCAGTTGTGGCATTTAAAAAATTAAAGTTGGATGAAACACCCGAGAATGGAACCCAGACCGTTTGGGCTGTAGACAAGCGCGCTCCTGACTGCGTCACGGTGACAAAACTGATTCAAACATTTAGCCGAAAAGGTCCACCGTGGTACGGTCGACAGCGCGCTTGCCTATAGCCCACAAGACCGGGTTTCGATTTCCCGGGTCTTTCACCCAAAGTTGGTTTTTTGAAATTTTTTTAATGACACAACTACAATATATTCTAAGGTTTTCTAAAGAATTTTTAGCTTTATTGATCAGTTGTTCTTTTAATATTGATCATAGGTCCTGGTTAATATTGATCATTAATTTTGGAATTTGGTGAATTGCTAGTTTCCAAAGTTTCAAGGACTCCAAATTGGTCAATCTTTGGTTTATTGATCATTTAGACTTTCAACTCGATAACTCTATGGAAAGTGAAACGAGGAGTGCTGAAATTCTTGAGAGTAAGGAAATCTGTTGAAGTTATGAAATGATCGAATTTAGGTGGCTATCATCGGCAATTTATTTGCTTTTGCAGACAAAAATCAAGAGCAACGAGTGCTGGGAATTGTTGTAAAAGGACTTACAGACGTTCAGGTAAACAATAAAATGCAATAAACAATAAAATAAAGCATTAAAATTTGATCTTTACAAAAAAAAAGCTTTTCAGCCAGAAGTGCAGGGGAAAGCTGTAAAGTGTTTGATGAATTTGGCCTATTCAGGATATTTCGAAGTCGATCATCGATTTTTGGTTGGTGAATTAAGAAAATTAAGAAAATGTATCGTTTTTTATTATATTATAATAAATAAATCATTTCTGATACAATATTTCATCTAATTTCAGGAAATCTTCGCAAATTTGTGTACTTCATCGATCAAAACGATCTCCGATGGTGGCCTCCTCGCCTATTGTGCTATTGTTGAGGCTTTTCCATTCAGGTAAAAAAGATTTCAATATTAAAACTAGATTTTGTAGAGATATCAAAAACTTTCATTTAAAACTTTTTATTCCATTTCAGTTGTCCACAATTTCTCCCAAAGTTGATCACGAAATTGTGCTCTTTGCCAGCAAATCCTCAAAGTCAAGTCGTTAAGGTGAGTGAATTTTTAAAGTTTATAAAAAATTTCAAATTTCATAAATCATTTTTAAACAAATTTTATCACTTCAAAACAGCTGTTAAGCTGTTATAAAGCTGTTATAAAGCTGTTATAAAGCTGTTAGAAAGCTGTTAGAAAGCTGTTATAAAGCTGTTTTAAGCTGTTATAAAGCTGTTATAAAGCTGTTATAAAGCTGTTTTTGAGCTGTTATAAAGCTGTTATAAAGCTGTTTTAAGCTGTTTTAAGCTGTTTTAAGCTGTTTTAAGCTGTTATAAAGCTGTTTTAAGCTGTTTTAAGCTGTTTTAAGCTAGCCTTCAATCATAACACAATCAATTTTCAGAAATTCATCGCGAAAGCTCTCCGTGATTTCCGTTTCACTCATCGAGAATGTTGGGATGAGACAAAAAGGTTGATATTAGAGAAAATAGAACTTTAAAAAAATTTTAGTAATATGAAAATCAAATAAACACAATTTTCAGGGTCCTTGGGATCGATCTACTGTATCAAGTGGAGAACGCCTGTGCACCCAGCTATTACGCTTAAATGAAAAATTATTGAAAAAAAAAATAGCAATGATAGCATTGAAATTTTCGATTCTCAGGGAATTTATTCGTGTAATGGTCTAAATTATGTATTAATTTCTTTTCTTTTAAGAGTTTTATTCTGAAATAAAAAATTAATACCGTAAATACTGTAATAGTGCTCCGCCCCCAAAATGACGGTGTGGAGTGTTACGTAGTCTGGCTTTGAACGAGTTTTTCTCGACACTGGTTTATGCTACAATGCGCGTTTAGGTATCAAAAAATAGCCCTGAATTTCAGCTATTTTTTGATACCAAAGACGCATGTTTTGAAAGTACGGGTGCTTTGCAAAAAATGAAATACTAAAAAGCTTTTGCGACTACGCGACTGTACGAGGGGGGTGGGGGAACTATTACAGTATTTACGGTAGTATTTCTCATAAAAATAGAACAGTTTAACTACGGTAATTTTCTCAAATATTGGCTTAAACGAAAAGTTCGTGCGGGAAAAGTTTTTTCTTTTGGGAGAGGATCTTAAACTCAATCAATTTGGACGCGTAATAGCTCGTTCGGAAGCTAATTATCAAGTGGATTCAATGAAAAAAAAACCGATTATTGATTCATTGCGTTTTAAAGTTTTTACTGAGTTTTTAGTAGAGATGGTGAGACCGTAAAAGTGCAAAAATAGCGTTTCGTCAGTTTTTCGCTTAAAAACCTAAGCTAAAAACATGTTTTTCGGGATCAGCGGCAAAAATTACCCCAAGGAATTCAAAATTACGTTTTTTGAAAGGAAAAAAATTGTCGCATTTTGTCGCAGGCGGGGTTCGAACCAGCGACCGTCAGATCAATAGATGTCGCGGCGATTCGCTGCGTTTTCTCTCGTTTTTCTCTATTTTTTCTTTCTTTTGGTGTATTAACTTTACAAAAAGAAGAATTTTAATGCAAACAAGCGAAGGAGATGCGACGTTGTCCGAGAACTTCTCGATAGACAACCGAATAAGAAGACAGGATCAAAGAGTTTTCTTTCTTGTTGTTTTAATGTTGTTTTTTTAAAGTTGATAGTGAGCACACTCTAGTGGTGCTCGTGACATTTTTTGAAAGCCAAATTATTTACCGACCGTGCAGAATTTCATCCCTGAATGAGTGTGATCGAGACTCAAATCAAAACAAATATTTTCTTTAAATCGCATTTTCATCGATTTGTGTTTTTGAATGTCGCGATAGGACGTGCTCGAATAAATATTTTGAGCATTTATTTAAGTTTATAATCTTTGTACATTCATTTGAAAGTTATCGATTTTGCGATTTTTTTACAGATGGCGTTTCGCTTTGCGTTGTCACACTTGACATTGTTCCGAATAAGAGGACAGGATCAAAGAGTTTTCGTTCTTGTTGTTTTTTAAAAGTTGATAGTGAAGACACTCTAGTGGTGCTCGTGACATTGTTTGAAAGCCAAATTATTTACCGACCGTGCAGAATTTCATCCCCGAATGAGTGTGATCGAGACTCAAATCAAAACAAATATTTTCTTTAATCGCATTTTCATCGATTTGTGTTTTTGAATATCGCAATAAGACGTGCTCGAATAAATACTTTGAACATTTGTTTGAGTTTATCATCTTTGTACATTTGTTTAAGTTTATTATCTTTGTACATTCATTTGAAAGTTATCGATTTTGCGGTTTTTTACAGATGGCGTTTCGCTTTGCGTTGTCACACTTGACATTGTTCCAATTTCTGACGTTACTTGAGCCAAGACCGGTTGCATCATCGGTGTAAATCTGAAGTTTTTCCATTTGTAAACGATGGATGAAGGCTTAACCTCTGTAGCTAGACTGCGGTAAACACTAACGAACTGTTTATTGCAGGTATTACAATAACTAGTCTTACTAGAGCAATGCTTTCATTCTGCTTACTCACCTCAACACAATTCTGATTTGAATAATCATCAGCCGGTTCATCCTTTGTCCATTGGGTGTAATTGAGAGCCGAGCCGTCTGTCCAATACCATTGGCAGCTTTGACAATCTCTCTAGATTTGAAAGAAATGCCAAATTATTGGTTTTTGCTTTCTCACCTTTAACCCAATCCAAGTCTGAAGGTCGTGCTCAGTCACTCCCAATTTGTAATTAGCTGTTCCTTGGTCTAAACTTTTCAATGATCCTTGAAAGGTAGTCAGATGAAATTACCCTCACCATTCTCAAATATATGAAATTACTCTCACCGTAGATCCAATCGTTTTCCGATGAAGTATGAATTGAGGCTAAATGAGCGCCAATCGATTTACAGCCGTTTTCAGCCGAGTCAAAAGTGTCGAAGTTGCGTATAATCTTGAATGATTGTTATTAGACAATGAGTTTAGATTTTAGAGTCTGAGAGATCTTAGAGATCTTAGAGATCTTAGAGATCTTAGAGATCTTAGAGATCTTAGAGATCTTAGAGAGTTTAGAGATCTTAGAGATCTTAGAGTCTTAGAGATCTTAGAGAGTTTAGATCTTAACCTTATAACAAGCAGCTTCCGGTTGTCTCCAAGACCATCCCGATTCGCATGGGGGATTTGTACCGGATGGATCAAGGGCACAACTAAATGGAGATAGGTTAAAGTTAAAGTTCTTTCGTTTTCTAAAAGATTATTCTAGAAAACTATCGTAGTCAAGCTCTTTTATGAGTATTATACTCGTTTGTCTATTTACTATTCACTTCTCCTGAAAACTTACGCAAATGGAAGCATTGTTGGACATTGTTCTGTAAGCCAGCTGCTAGAAGAAAGTTGAACAACTCCACAGGGGTAACGAGGCTCACCTAAAGCTTGTTCACAGTATTCTAGCCACAGTATCCAGCCTTAAGGTTAATATTTTCAAGTCAAGATAAGTCTTGCCCAGCATACTGTAATGATAGTATCTTTAAGTTGTTCTAGAACCGACCACTTGCCCATCGCTGATAAGTGAACGGTGTTCCATCGGCCCATGTGTATGTCCTGTTATCCACCGAGCGAGCGCCTATCCAAAAGGCGTTCACTGTTGGGCTCTACATAGAAATTGATCAATTATCAATTGATTGATCACTTACATCAGCTCTCACTTGACTTGAGATCGTTGCTGATTCGAAAGCGTCTGTTATTGAGGCCAATCGACCACCAAGACTGAAATCATTTTGTGATAGGCTAGACAATGAGTTTAGATTTTAGAGTCCTAGAGATCTTAGAGTTTAGGTTTTAGAGATCTTAGAGATCTTAGAGAGTTTAGACCTTAACCTTATAACAAGCAGCTTCTGGTTGTCTTCAAGACCATCCCGATTCGCATGGAGGATTGTTTGCAAGACTCACTTGTAGCAGAAAGTGTCGGCTTGATCGAAGGTGAGCGGGTAATTGTAAAAAGCGAAGCATTTAGGGCGAGATCCACTCAACGCTGAATTCAATGGGCAAAAGGCGGTTGCTGAAAAGTTTCTTGGTAAGTTTTGATTCTCAAATCTGGAAAAACTTGTTACCAAAATGGAAACCGATTAATAGATCCGTTCAACTGATTCATTGGTTTGGTACTGCTTAGGATTAGGCTCAAAAGCGATCTAATTATCTTTGATACGGCAATCTAATTACCATACCATTGGCAATCTAACTTTAAGCTCAAATATCTTGGTGGCTCAAATAGCTGTTCAATTGAAATAGTTTTTGTACCAATCGATAGAGAAAGATTTGACGCATCTAATGATATTAAGAATTACTAAATTGAACGGCTCAACTCCAAGATATTTGAGCTCAAAGTTAAATTGTGAATGGGAATGGGCACGGATCAAATGTCCGATAACCTCAAAAGCTTACTGAGCACTTTACTGTTGGCTTTTCATTGTAACAATTACAGTGTCCTTTACAATTACAACAATCTCATCTAAAAATTCACCTGTACTCAATAATAGACTAAAGCTCAAAAGCTTAAACATTTTTAGAATAAAATATCGTAGAAAAAGTCTGTTCAGTGCTCGAATGTGCTCTGCTGAATGACCGCTACTACTCAATTTATATTCTCTCGAACGGGCTGAAAATTATCTCACCAAGAAATTTGTTCATCGGCTTATCGCGAGTTATCAGTGAACTCGCGATCGCAATGATTCATCGCTTTTTAATGATTTCGAGCGGAAACGATTGTAAAAATAATGACATCAAAGGATCATGAATGAAAAGATTTATTCGAGACAAACAAGAATTGAAAGTGAAATCGATTTAGAGGTCAGTTTTCCAGGCGAATGGGTATTTTCGGCGGAGCGTGCGCGAATCGTTGGCACAGGCTTTCGGCTTGGTGTCACCTTTGTACCTAGAAGCTAGAGCTGATCTGCTGATCTAATTTGGTCCTAGAAGCTAGAGCTGATCTAATTTGGACCTTTATCTTTCTACTTGGATTGAGAAAAAGGCTCAGATGGGCCGGCCACGTAGCCAGAAGAACAGACGATAAGGATCACAGAGTGGAGATGGACGATACGGATCACAGAGTGGCTACCACGAGACCAGAAGAGGCCCATCGGAAGATCAGCAACGAGGTGGAGCACAAGAGTGGCAGAGAGGGTCAGAGAAAGGATGGCTAGAGTGCAACCACCATCAGCACAAGCAAGTCGAAGACTTCGAACCAGGAACAATCAAGATAGGAAACACTCGATGACAATAGCAAGGGATAGAGAAATGTGGAAGCAGGTTGTGATCTGCGCAAATAAGAACACCTGAGTGCGAAGACAGATCAAAAAAAATCTTTCTACTTGAAACCTTTAAGCTTGTCGAATAGATTTGGCTAATAGATTTGATCTAATAGGCTATCAAACATTATCAAATACAAAGCTTTACTAAATCAGATTTGGTTCCAAATTTGATAGCTTATGAAGCTCTGAATTTGATAGATTTGATAAAGATAAGCAACTTTAAAAATAGCTAAATAGCTTTCCTACAAGGGTAGGCTACATTCAGCTTACCATTGGCAAATGACAAGCGGTAGATCAGCGGTGAGATCTTGCGCTGAGGCCAGCGAAACGTTGTTGAAGAGAACCCATGGGACGGCAAAGTGTTTTTCTGGCTAAATCTTGCTTTATAGTTGAAGCTGGGTAATGACTATGTAACGATATTTGTTCTTATCTTATTTAACATAATACCTCATTAGAATTCCACTAATTATACGACTACTTTGTCATCGTTTCACCTGAACATTGTCTGTCCTTGCGGCGGCCGCTAGTTGAAGTTTTGTGCTCAGTTTTGAGACGAGACAAGATCTGAATTTGGAGTCATTTTTGAGTTCAACTAACGAGGGAATGGTAATAGGTTACTGTGACCTTTCCAACCGAAAAGAGCCAACCGAAAAGCCAACCGAAACACAGGTCTAGTACTAGGTCACTGTGACCTTTCCAAATAAGACCTAGCCTATCCGATACAGTTTTTTACGCGAGTTCCGAATCCGGTTTTGGTTTTTGCAGAACGAATCGGAAACGCGAGATATTTGGCAAACAAGTTTAGCTATATCCATTTAAGGCCATCTTATGAAAGTCTTCAACATTGCAGAGAGAAATTAACTTTTTTTTTATAGTAGCTTTCTATAAAAGGCTTTTCCAAAATCAAAAATTGTTTTGAAAACAAAATGGACAACAAATGACGGCTTCATTGCAATTTTTTGATGTGAAAAAATAAAAGTAAAAAGCTTTGTCAGGATTCGAAATTCGAAAAAAGATTTTTGATAGATTTCGTAGACAGTACTACTATCCATTATATCACGATCACTGTTGAAGATTTTCATAAGATGGCCTTAAATGGGTATAGCTAAAAGTTGTTTGCCAAATATCTCGCAATTCCGATGCGTTCTGCAAAAACCAAAACCGGATTTCGGAACCAGCGTAAAAGACTGTATTGGATAGGCTAGGTCTTATTTGGAAAGGTCACGGTGACCTAGTACTAGACTTGTGTTTCGGTTGGCTCTTTTCGGTTCGGTTTCGGTTGGCTCTTTTCGGTTCGGTTTCGGTTTCAGTTGAACCGAAGTCAACCGAAATCTTTCGGTTCGGTTCGGTTGAACCGAAAAGATTAGTTTTTCGGTTTGGTTGGGTTTCGGTTCAACCGAAAAATATTTTTTATCGGTTTGGTTCGGTTAACCGAAACCGAAACGGAACCGAAAAGGAACGTTTCCGGTTCAACCGAAACACAAGTCTACCTAGTACAATCCCCTCAAAAGGCTAGCTGGCGCAAAAGCTTGCTGTAAAGGCTTATAAATTTTTGAACAAACTGAGTCATTCGCTCGACATCTGAAGTCACGTTGAGAGTTCGGAAACATTTGCTTTGAGCCTTGTCGAAGGGGATTTTGTTCTGTCAAGGTGAATAGTTTTGTAAAGGTGAGTTTTTGTTTTGACTTACACTCAATTGTGACTCGATACAATAAATGACAGGAATATATTGACGGAAATCGTTATTCATGCTGTCAATGAGGCAACTAAATTTGGAAATATGGTAATTTTGACCTTTGGAATTTGGATGCAGTCACCTGAAAGAAGATCATTGAATTAAATGTATCAAAATCAAATAGCCAGGAAACCTCGAGAGACAATTACGATAGATTTCCAAGTTATTCACTTTTTGGAAAGCGCATTATTGGAGAGAAACAATGTGATGTATTGGGTTGGTGAATTGAAAACTGCCGGCTATTGCCATATGTGACAGTTTGAGGACTTTCTTCAAAAGAAACCCATTTTGGTGTCAATGGAAAAGTTGTAGAGAATCAAAAATCAAGCTTATATCCAAATTTTCAGAACGATTCAAAAGCTGGTTTTCAAGAAATGCCAAATTTACGAATTTCCACAAAACTTGCATTTTAAGCGAAACTACTAAGTGTATCTTTTTGGAAATTTGGCTATAGGCCTAATTTTTGATTCTCTACAACTTTTCTATTGACACCAAAATGGGTTTCCTTTGAAGAAAGTGCTCAAACTGGGATCTCCAGTCCTCCATTTTTGAGTCTCACACTTGTCTCACACACAAACCAAGATCCTACTACGAAAGAGGAATCCGCAAATTGCCTGTAAAATGGGCAGAAGTCGTCAATAATAATGGAAATTATTTGGAATGAATTCATGGTTTTATGTTCAATAAATTTTAGTTCAAAGTCCGGCAGTTTTCAATTCACCAACCCAATACTTGCACGATAACTAAAAACAATCCCGTCTAAAATACCTCTCAAACTTGTTAATTTGGCATTCCTCTTCACCATGCTGGCAAACGATCTCACCTTCCTAAATGATATTATAGATTTGACAGCATTATAGATGATAGTTCAACTATTGCAGTTTAAATTCGCTCTAGTTACCTTAATCTTTGCATTTCCATATGGGACAAGCTCAATCTGGACGACCGATGGCGGGAATTTGAGGAAAACTTGGTTGTACAACTTGAATCAAAAAAATGTAATAAAATTTTAAATATTGAACTTGATGAGTGATGAAATTTTGACATCCCGGACAGAGAGATTCGTAAAGAAGAGTAATCAGGATTGGCTTGTTGTAGGTGCCTTTCTTGTAGCTGAATGTAATGGATTAAGTGGGGAAGGGCTTTGACAAGCTTAAGATATTCTGCAGAACCAATAAACATTAAAAATGGATGTATCTGGCTATGACAAAAACTATAATATTCAGCAATAAGATAAAAACGGTAGCTTTAAGGCACCCGGGAGTACGGGTAGCTTTTCTATAGAGTCCATCTTTTAGAAAACGCTTTTGTTGGGAAGGGACTCTAGTTCTAGACATTATGATTGATAAACATGTTTACTAATCAGGTTTCGATTTTGAGTCCTTTACCGTAACCGCTTCATTACCCTATTGATCAAGAATAAGATAAAATGTACTCTTGACAGGCGAGATCCCATCCGCAATCCTTTGCCAACTCGTTATTCTCACACCAAAGCGCTGGTGGAGTTGATTGACAGAGAGGATTTGCGAAGTAAGGCTTTGATTTCGAGGTAACAATCGGAAGAAGTGTTACCAGTAGAATTGTGAAAATCATTCTAAATTTGCTTTTTTTGGGGAAAAGTTGAAAAGTGAAATCAGCTCAAATCAAATTGAGTAGAGTGAGACGAAATTTGATACTGATTGACCCCCCATTGTTTATATGAAATTCACCACTCATCAATCAAATTAAATCCTTTCTTTAGTGACAAAACAAATACGAGAAAAGGGGTTTGGAAATTCGTTTTTTTTAAGGACGGGAATGGATTTTGTCTTGTCAAGTTTTGAGAGCAAGACTTTTGATCGAAAGGACTTGAAGTAGTGTGTATTCTTCGAGAGCAATGCGTTTTCTAAATGTCAGAAAACTATCGTAATTATCGTAACCTTAGAACCAGAAAACTACGATAACCTTTTACACTTGCCAAACAAAGACCGAGCGCATTATCTATTGTTCATTTTGCTTTCTTTTAGACTCGAAGTTAATGCAGAATGAGAAATGGATTACAGTAAAACGTGCAACAAATAACAAATAGAGTATTCAACTATTTGTGGTATCTATTTGACACTAACTTTACTGATAACCAAATCTACATCATCTTTTCTTCGTTAAACTCATTCATTGTTCAGCAATTGACATTTTTTGTCGTAGAAAGCGCGCTCTAAAACGCGCTTAAACGTTTTTTGTATGCGAGTGGAAATTTTGGCGATCCATTTATTTTTCGAAGTTCGGGAATTCGCAAAAAGTTCGCACGAATAATGTAGTCTCTCTTGATTGATGAAATTGACGGGTTGATACAAGTTGAAGCTTAAATTTCTTCATATCAACAAATTTGTGTTATGAGAATCCTAAAATGCCTTGTTTTTTTGTTTTTTTACCCCTAAATGCTTGAAATTACCTAGTTTTTATGTCTGCACGAACCGTTTCTATGAAAAACTAGCAATTTCAGCCTCTAGATTATTCTATGATCGCATTTTTTGGTACTTTGTGGGTTGGGGGCCGCCTATATTTTTGATTTTTTTCACGTTTCTTTCACTTTTCTAGAGGTAATCGAGGGTGCTGAGCTCAGTTTTTTTGACAGTTTTAGCATAGGTTTTCAACTGAAAACCGACATTTCAACACGTTGAAAATTACCCTTCTAGGCGCTATTAAGGTTAGGGGGCATTTTTTTCCTCAAGACCACTTTTTCTGGGGTAGTTTTATGCGTAGCTTTCGAAAAACACAACGAGAGCTTGGGAAAATGCGTTTTAAGCCAGGTTTCGGGCTGCTTTGCGCAAAGTAGCCACCCCCAAAACAAATTGAAAAAATATTTTTTAAGATTTTGACTCATGTGGGGACCACATGGTCGAAATTTGGAAAAAATATTTTTATTTTGCTCCAATTTCATCAGCAACTTAATCAGTTTGCGCAAAAATTTGGCGCAAAGTAGCCACCCCCTTTTTTGCCTCTACCAATCAATTTAATTTAGAAAACGAATATTTAGTGGTTAAAATGGTTTTGGCTGTAGTTTTGACCTTGAAAAGTGCCCCAATAGTCGATAGCTTGAGTACGCAAATTTAAAGTTGCATTTAAAGTGCAAAAAAAGTGTAATTTTCAACGTGCCGAAATGACGGTTTTTCAGTTAAAAACCTATGCTAAAACTGTCAAATTCGTGCTCAGCTCCCTGGATTACCCCTAGAAAAGTCAAAAAGTTAAAAATATAGGTGCCCCCCCCCAACCCACAAAGTACCCACTTTTTGTTCTTAGCGATTTTCAACTTGACCTACCAATATGTCTTTCTTTTTTAGTAATGGAGCAAGAGGTGGACATTTGCGGATCCAATGACCCAATGAAGAATCCAGCGTTCGACTTTCAACTTGTGGTAGCTAAACCTGTTTCATTTTAGAGTAATTGATCTTTTTTAGCTTCGATCGAACAAAATCTTTGTAGCTGGTGAATGCATTGATGTTCCGCAAGAGAAATCTCCGTTAATGATTTTGGTTTGTTTTTCAAGAGTTATTAGGAGTTAAAATAGGGATCTAAGTGAACTTTATATCGTTTGCAACTCTTTATTCTACATTTAGGGCATGAAATCTGAATGCAAAGGGCAGGGTTGCCTGAGTTTCTCGGTTGCTACAGACAAGACAAGTCCGGAGACAACAGAAGTCGGAATCGTATTGCGCAACATTTGCAATTTATTGGTAGCTTTTTGAAATCCCTTTGCAATTAATGTTTTTAGATGTACGAAACGAAACATTCCCGTTTGAATGTGCTTGTGCTGCATCTCAATGAAAATATCGCCGTCAAATTGTTGAGCCATATGAAACTTAAGGAGACTATCGACGGTCAAATGGGCATTCGAAAGCTTAATCCTGCGGTGGCTATAAGGTAAAGTATATTTTTTGGTTTAGCTGTGTTGTGGGATAAAAACGTAGATCGGCTCATCTTTTAGGAAGTTTCTCTTTCCGCTTATCGATTTTGGAGATGGGGTGGCTCTCTTAACCAAAAAGAATGGTTTGGCTGTAGACGAGCATTTGTCAGCGAGTCAATTGCGTTTCTTTTTACAAAAAGAGGTTTATTTCTAATGTATTATTAATCAAAAGTATAGTTTAGGTTTGCCAAAAACGAGAATTTGACTTAACTCATAGACCCAACCGCGTCGCATACCCCACCGATACGAATCCCAGAAATAAAAATGAATTTTTTGGTTTGTTCTTTTTTTAATATCGATCTGAGCTTTTGTTTTAGAGACTCTGTCGTCGGAAAGGTTCTTTGAGTTGCTTGAGAGTGCTGGTTTTACGCTTGATACTTCTATGGAAAATATTTGCCCAAAGGTATGTTGTAGCTTTTCTCCCATGGTAAAAAATGTTGAATTTACAGTGGTCCACAAAAGTAATGCCCCATTTGCAAAGGATTAACACAATTTTTTTTAAATCAATAGTTGGTTGGTCCTCCTTTTGCTTTTATTACTTCATTGAGTCGATTCGGCATGGAATCCACGAGATTCTTCAAAAGACTTTGGGGGATGGTGGCCCAGAGACGTTGAATGTGAACCCATAAAGCAGCCTTCGAAGCTAATTTCTTTCCCTTGAGTCGTGACTTCGAAAATGACCAGAGATGCTCGATAACATTTATATCCGGTGAGTAGGGAGGCGGATTGATCAATTTGACTCGACTTGCCGCAAACCAGCCCGGAACTCGCGCTCATGTACCATTTTGAAGAGTCACCACCGTTCCTATCATGAGCCTTTACTTGTGTTTCGGGTTTCGTTGTCCTGGTAGAGCATCCATCCAGGAGGCATCGTCTGTGTGGCAAAAGGCAGCATTTGGGTCTCCATAATGTCCTTGTAAGCCACAGCATTCATCGTTGGGTTGACGTAAACTAATGGACCTACTGAAGTTCGTGACATCGCTCCTAAAGAAAAACAGTCAGGTGACAAAATACTAAAAGGGCTCCTACCCCAACACATTATGTTGCCTCCATTGAATTTCACCGTAGGCCGAATGTACTTGAGTGTTTATAGCTTTCCAGTCGGCCGCCGAATAAGATGGTTTCCGTCCGCGTGAAATAAATTATTTTTTGTCTCATCGGTAAATAGCACTTTCGCCCAATCACTTATTGTCCAACTTCGGTAGGTCCGTGCAAAATCAAGGCGCTGCTTCCGGTGCTTAGAATTCATCAGAGGTTTGCGGACAGCCCTTCTCGCATATAATCCAGCTTGATTTAATCGTCGTCTGATCGTTTCCGGCGATACAACCTTGTTAAATTGATCCCTCATCATTTGATTTCAATCGGTTGATTTTTTGTTCGGATCGTTTTTCACCATTTGGATCACGGCTCGATCTTCTTTTATGGTTGTTATTGGTCGTCGGTCACTCTTGACGTCTCGATGAAAGTTTTTGCCGGCTTTTGATTGAGAAAAAATGCGGCGCACTGTCCATATCGAGCAATTGAAGAGGTTGGCCACATCCCTCTCCCGCATCCCATTTTCCCGGGCCTTAGCGATTTGGAGCTTCTTCGGAGTGTCAAGATTTTTCATGTCAGGGATCTAAATAATACAATAGAATACATTTAATGTTCATAGAAGGAGAAACAAAAAGAATAATCATGAAAACGATCAAAATGGGGCATTACTTTTGTGGAGCTAATTTTAGGGGTAATTGCACTCTTTCACATCGATCTTTTGATTGGAAGGATCTCAATCAAAAAAATCCAGTTATTTAACAATTAGAATTTCTAAAGTATTTTAAAAGAAAAAAAATATATTTAAAATACATGTTTTCAGGAGGAATTTTGCAAAAAATACTTTTGAATGGCAATGGGGCATTACTTTTGTGGACCACTGTATATATGATGAGAGTTTTTTTGTAGGTTATTCCCGATGCTGACATAAATCCCACGGAATCTATAAAGGAATTTCTTAACGGTTCAAAGGGCCACGTGGAAAAGTTCCTGCAAAAGGTTGGTAAACGATTCAGTGAGGCAAAATGCCGAATTGGTTATAGGATTTCTTACAACGGGTGCCAAATGGTTTACAAACGGAGCAACACAATAGAAAGGTTCAACAGGTTAGAACTTTCTATTTTGCTTTTATCGGGTCGTTTAGCATTTGCACGAACAACAACCAATGGCAGTGCTTGAAACCAATATGCCAAATATTTCAATAAATTTGCAAGAGGTATGGCTGCTAGAGATTTCTGTTACAACAAATTTTAGCCGGCGCAAAGAGCTTCACGAAAGAGGTGCCAGGAAATGACTCTTGACGACAGTTTCGAATCAATTACACCACGAGTTAGAAGTGGAAATCTTCAAATTCAATATCGGTTTTAGAAAATGGATCTAAAGAATATGTCTGATGGTAGCGTCTCAAATGCGTCCCTTCTAACGTATCCATCGAAAGGATTAGATCGCATCACAATCGTTTACCACGATATGAGAAGTTTGCTTGACATTTGATCATTTGCAAAACTTTCTTTAGCGTTGCACTTTGACGAGATGTTGAATGACACGATAGTCGACTTTTGGATGTCTTACATCAAGCTAAATATCTTGGAACCAGAAAGGTGCGTCGTATAACTTGAAATTGGCAGTACTCTGGTATTTAGCCGAGACAGTGTGCATCTCTTTTCGACATTTTTCTACAAAAAGTTGACGGAGAAGATCGATCGAAGACATCTAGCCAAGACTGTACGCTCTTCAGAGTTAAGATTTCAAACTGTGAGCCATACTTTATTTATGGTTTAAAAATTGTTCTAGATTGCGCATAACTTCAAGCAAATTTCGAAGTGGACCCGTAAAGTGCAAATCTTTTCGAAAAACTTCATTGTGATACCAGTCGTCGAAGATTTGCATTGGTATTTTCGAATTTGAAATCTTGATTGGAATCTTATAGGTATCTCGCGATTGTTTATAATCCTATTGGAATGGTTAATATGACAGAGGGTCCATTTGAAAACAACGTTGATACCAGAAAAGTGGGAAAAATTTTTTATTACTTTCAATAAGTAGTTACTTCAGAAAGGGTCTTCGAGATCGCAGCCAGAATCGTTCGTGATCATATTCGACTCATTAGCTGATGAGGATCCAAAGAGGTTAATTTTTTTCTTATTTGCTACCAAGTTTCATTTTAAGGGAGGTGCTCGTTGATGTTCTGCGGGATTACTTCGAATTAGAATTCCAAGATAAGAGGCCGTTTCCTGGTGCAAAGTAAGTGTTTTTATTGTGATCCCGGATTTGGGTATGAAAAATTGATGAAAATTTAGATTTGAAAGAACGCGTTTGGGTTCTATTAGTCCGGCCAATCTCCCACAGCAGTCCAACTTCATCGATTGTGGTCTCTACATTCTAAAATATGCTGAGTCCTTCCTTTCCAAACCCCCAGATTTAAAGGTAATAGTTTGAGTTTTTAAATTAAACACGTATTTTTAGAGCATTCAAGACTTTGATTGGATGAAGGAATACCCACTATTCTCGCTGGACATGAATTTTTGTCGGGAAACTATTCGGGCTAAGTACTTTATCTGATTTAAAAGAAAATAACAAGAAATTTTTAGAATTAGACAATTGGTTCCAAAGAATGACTGGGAGAGATTTCTTACCTGGGAAGCGGCAAACAAATTTTCCCCAAATCCGTCGACAGGCGAAAGCTCAGCAAGCATACAAGCAAAACACGAGAAAGGAGTTTTGGACAGTGAGTCCGCTTCCCAAATATAAACAACTCTAAAGTTTAGGAGCCAGAAGACCACGTCGCTATACAGAACTTGGAATGGACCAACTGCCAAAGCTGAGTAGAAAGGAGAATTATTTTGGGAATTCAATTTCAGTGAGAAGGTAAGTCTTGACTTATTTATTTTTACAAAACGAATAGATACAAAAGCCTTCCTGCTAATCTTGATTTCATCGATCGAATATTTGTTAAAAAGAGTTAATTTTTATTGCTGTTGTATTATGTTGTACTAATATTTTGTTTGGATTGTTTCTTAGTATATTTGTTGATTTGAGGTTCTTACATTGTCATTCATTGTTGATCGGGTTTATTGTTCGGGTTCCAAACTTTGTTGCAAAACTGGTTTAAAATCGAGAGTTACGAGATAAATTGTTATGTATTCTTTTTTGAACGGTGATACAATGCTTACTTGCGGGAGAATTTTACCTTCATTGTTGCCTTGAAGTCTTTATGTTTCCATTTTGTACTGTAGACGAAATTTCGTGTGCTTCCATGAAATCCGTTGATTTTGAACATCATCAAAACTGGAGCTGAGATTTTAATAAAAGCTTTAGTGCTTTTAAAAGGTATAGTGGTATTTCCAAAAGCTATTTTACATTTTCAAGTTGAATTTGCTTTGCCACTTTTGTGACTGTTGACTCAAAACAGGTGTTTGTCTAAATCACAGTCCTGATATTGTTTCTTATCTTGATTGCAATGTTTTTTAAAGTGGAAAATTTTACTTTTTCCTTTCAGGTAACCAAATACATTCAAACACTTGCCAAGATGTCGATTATGAGCTACAACGGAGGTACTGTGCTGGCGATGGCTGGTAACGAGTAAGTATTTGAACTTTATAAAGAACGAGCTGATTTTAAACATGGAATGCATCTTTTATACTTTTTGCTTTTTAGGTGCGTGTGCATTGCAACGGATCTCCGTTTTGGTGAACAGATGACCACTGTGGCTGTTGACCAGAAGAAGGTTGTAGTAAAATTACACTATTTACGTATGCAATTTTAGGTGCATAAAATTTCCGATAAAGTTTACGTTGGTCTTGCCGGTTTTGCTTCTGATGCAAAGACAGGTTTTCGTGGTCATTATTCAATAATATTATTCTTTTAGTGTTGGAGAAGATCAACTTCCGGAAAGGGCTTTACGAGTTACGCGAAAATCGAAAGTTGAAACCAGAGGTTGTCTTTAATTGTGTTCTATCATTTTTGAAGTTTAGGTCCTTGCTACAATGATTTCTAACTTGTGTTATCAACATCGCTTTGGTAAGTCAATATTTTGTAATTGAGCAATAAAAAATGCTTTGTTAGCAACATCGCGATAACTCGCGATATGTGTTCAATTGTCAAATTTTCTTTAGGGTCTTTCTTCACCGAGCCACTGGTTGCTGGACTTGATCCGATCACCAGCAAGCCCTACATTTGTGCCATGGACACCATCGGGTTTGATTGACAAGTTTTTTTGAGATTACGTCGAGATTATAGGTGCATCGCTGCTCCAAGAGACTTTGTGGCTGTTGGAACGGGACAAGAATATTTGCTGGGTGTTTGTGAAAGTACTGCATTTTAATGTTCTTTGGTAAATCTAATTTATAGCTTTCTGGCGCGAGAACATGAATGCTGATGATTTGTTCGAGGCGACCGCTCAATCGATATTGTCTGCACTTGAAAGGGACGCCGCCAGTGGTTGGGGAGCTGTCGTTTACACGATCACAAAGGATAATGTAATTTTAACTTGGTTACTTATAGCAATACTTGAAATCGCTAATAATAGTTGTTTTACTGTTGAAAAGTCAGCTTCGTGTAAATTTAGTAAGATATGAGTATTTTTAAACTAAATTAGGTACTTATCTTATTAACGGTTTTAAGTCTTCATTTTAGGTTAATGTCCGCACAATCAAGGCTCGTATGGATTGATCGACACAGCCTTCAAATTTTTTTCTTTTTCAAAACCGGTACCATTTTCGAGTTATGTTTGCATTAAAATAGTCTCGAACCGTTTTAATCATGTTAATGTGATTTTTGCTTATTTATGTTTCAATATATTTATTAAATTCCTGTTTCATAAAAACCCGAAAAACATTTAACACTCACAACTTTTCAAAATTATAATACTTTGGAAACATAAACCGACCTGCATTTTGGAAAAAATGATTGGGAGAGGAGAAGTCCGTTAACGGAGAGGGGGCACGATTTTGTAGAGTATAAAATCCACCGCTCCGGCGGGTGGGGCAGGATAAGTTTTTTTTGGAGAAACCTAACAAGGGAACCTCTTAAACTTACCCTCGAGTCCAAGAATGATTTAGGTACCATTCGATTGGAAAAAAATTAGCTATCCGAATAATTTAGCCAATGTGCTCTAGTTTTTGGATTAAGCAACTCTTTTTATGGCGCGCGATTCATTTTAGCACAAAAAAGTTTTTTACTAAAAACATCAACTTTGAGCCGCAAAAAAGTCTAGAGCATTTTCATATACAACACTTTGGATTAAAACTCAACGACTACAGCGGCCTTTTTTTTGGAAGCATCACGCTTTTTTGGAGGCATCACGCAACAAGTAAACTACCAGAGGGTGTTTGGTAAAAACGTTTTCAAACAAAACGTACTACGGTATTGTAGTGCACAAAGTATTGTTGCGTACTACAAATGTCCATTTTTCAATTTTTTTTATCAAAAAATTTGTACATTCTAACAGTTCTCAAATCCGATCAAATCTCAAATCGAAAAAGTCCGTCAACCACTTTTTGACTTGATCTTTGGAATCAAAGTGCTGTCCAACGAGGGCATTGCTCAGCTACCGGAATATAATAATCTTTTGGGGCAAGGTCTGGGCTATATGGAGGATGGACCAGAACTTCCCAGCCAAGGATCTTTAGCTTTTCTCGAGTCATTGAAGAAACATGAGGGCGCGCCTTGTCAGGCAGGAGGATGATTTCTGGTGGTCAGTGGCTAAAGCTATGAATAGTTCATCGAGCTGTCGTTAGGTGTCGATTCGTGTGTTGCTCCCGCTGCCACCCATTGACGTTTCCTCAAAGTTCACAGTAAGTACCCATTTTGATCCCCTGTCACAATACGTGGCAAAAAATAAAATCGTTCATATTTGGAGAGATGAGCTGCACTGATAGAAACCCGGTTGAATCTCTGGGCGTCGGGCAGGGTATGGAGAACTCGAGCCTCCAATTTTGAGGTAAAGCCAAGAGCTTGGAGATGATTGGTCACCACATTTGCATTTTAAGCGAAACTACTAAGTGTATCTTTTTGGAAATTTGGCTTAATTTTTGATTCTCTACAAATTTCCTATTGACACCAAAATGGGTTTCTTTTGAAGAAAGTGCTCAAACTGGGACATCTCCAGTCCTCCATTTTTGAGTCTCACACTTGTCTCACGCACAAACCAAAATCCTACTACGAAAGAGGAATCCGCAAATTGCCTGTAAAATGGGCAGAAGTCGTCAATAATAGTGCATGTATGAAAATTGTATGAAAATTGTATTAGGTAGATAAAATCAAGTTCTAGGTACATGCGCAAGCACCTCCGGACGATATCATGGGGTCGCGGTGGGTGCTGTATGCCTAGGCCAGACAGTAAAAATAAAGCCTATTCGGAGGGTGCCCCCATCCCCCGTAAATCTTTCCCCATGAAAGAATGTCTCAGAAGAGAATTGAATCAGTGACAAAGAACTTTTTGTCCATCTTTACTTTGCACTGTTTCAACACTTATGTATCACCAAATATGTGCTTTTATGTGTAACTTTTAGTTGTTGGTAAAGATTTCAAAATTTATTCTAATATCATATACATACACAATTAATAAGAGACTCGATTTGAAATGTTCTATCAGCTTTTTTCGCAATATTGACGACTTTCTCGTTCGTTTTCACTTCGTTTCCACTTCTTTTTCTTCTTTTGGAGCATTCTCGCTGTTTGGCTCTTTTGAATTTGATGATTCTACCTGAAATTTTAGATTGAATAGGACTAACTTAAAACAGAATAGAGGTACGTTATAATATCGGAATCACCTCCGTCACCTCCGTCCACCAACACGGATCGCCACGGACAAAAATCACGAAGAAGATGTTAGAGATCAACTGAAAATTCTTTGATCTTCGGAAAAAAGTTTGTTGTCCAGAAGGCTGTCCAGAAAACTCTTTTCATTCCTTTTCGTAATTTCGTTTAAAACCAACAAATGCATCAATTAAACTACGATTTTTTTCATTAGAAAAACCAATTATTTTTCTGCAAAATAACATTAAATGTTTGGGGTTGGGACAAATGCGACCTTTTTTTTGCGCACCTGGACATTTGCGCACCTTTTTTGCTGGAAAAGGCCTTAGGCAAGGCCGTAGAGCTTCGAAAATATTTCCATATAGGGGAATCGTATGCGTAGATTCCGAATTTCCACAAATCAGACCTCGCTGACACGTCAAATTTGGGCTAAAAGGCAAAAACTGCGGAAAAGCGTTAAGTTGCGTAGTTTTTGCCTTTTAGCCCAAATTTGACGTGTCAGCGAGGTCTGATTTGTCGAAATCCGGAATCTACGTATACGATTCCCTTCTATGAAAACATTTTTGAAGCTCTACGACCTTTCCTAAGGCGTTTTCCAGCAAAAAAAAGGTGCGCAAATGTCCAGGTGCGCAAAAAAAAGGTCGCATTTGTCCCAACCCCAAATATTTCAAACAAGGGTTTCAAATGTCTTATGTCTGCATTTTTTTTGGAGAATGAAGTCGGATCAATCGGCTCAATGATCTGGTTTAGACACTTTGCGCTAAGGAAACCTATCTTCGTGTCAATCGATAAAAGATAGAGCATAAAAAGTTTGGTGTATAGCGAAATTTTCAGAGAAATCGATTCAACCAATTTCTTCGTAGACGTTTTTATAGATTTAGATCCGTTTTCGCATTTGGATTTGCTCGGAAAAGGATCTAAATTGGTATAAAAAAGATAGGAAATTGACTAATAAAGCCTTAGAGTTAATGTAGAAACCAAGATTTTTTTAGCCAAAGCCAAACTTTATTCACCTACACTATATGATAATCACCTCCATAATGATAATTCATCTTTTATTATATGATAATCAACTCACAACGACAGCTCCGACGACGAGAAAGACGAGTTTCCATTGTCCTTGAGTGTTCTGTTTGGTGACACTTTGTACGAAGAATGGCAAAATGAGCATTGTGATTGCTACACAAAGAGAGATGATTCCCGTTACGAATGCACTGAAAACAATTCTTTTTGATTACTAGTTATTAGAAGTTATCAAAAGCTGAAGGCTTATAGTGTCAAGGAACGATTTAAAAAAAAAGACATACACTTATTTTCGTTGATAACAAGTGTTTTTAGGGGATTATATGGTTATATGGTTGATTGTTATGGCTGTTATAACTTGATTGTTATGTTGGTTGTTATAACTTGATTGTTTATGATGTTATAGCTGTTATGATGCTATGATTTTATAAATGTGATGATGTTATAGCTGCTATGATTGTTTCTAACATTAACATTATAACATCAAGGCTAAACCAGGTTTGATTAGGAAGGATATAAGTTAGATTAGCGATTAGGAATGTAGCTATTTAGCTAGCAAATTGAGTGTTGACTCACTAGAAAATGAGTATATTAAAACTGCTAGTTGGGTAGTTAGATTTTGAACAATTTTCTTCACCTTTTTAGTGTATTTATGTGTAGCCAACCTGTACTGTTTTGAGAGAACAGCAGCTGCTCGGAAGAATCCACCCGTGTTCGCTCCTAGAAACGCGCCCACTGAACCCAAAAGTACCAAGTTCACTGGCTGAAAGGTCGAATTTAAATAGAACCCTCAAGTCATTTATAAGGACTTAAGGCGCAGAACTGTACAAGTGACTGCAATAGCTGAAATTTTGAACTTTTCCCCCAAGCCTTTTCCTACAATGTACACTTACCCCATTGCGAATGTGAGCGAAGGCGACCACCCAAAGCACAACGAACGAGCCGACGAAAGCCACTGTGTTGAAAAGACGCATTTTAATCGATTCTCGAATTGGCAATCGATCCGAAAGAGTTCCTATTCGATGCAAATTTTAGAGCTTTTAACCCCAATTGACAAACCACAAATCACTTTAACGATTCCTTCCACAATTGGCACAACGGCTGAGGTAAAACCCGTGCTCTCGGCGTTGTAACCGACAACTATAAATGGAAATTTGTATTGGCTACGTTTTTTGTATTTCCTATTGTCAATTCGTATTGGCTAGCTGAACTTAACAATCGTCGATCAACTCGATCGATCATTCGTCTACTTTTGATCAAATTCGATCCGATTCAAATCTACTTTGAAATGATTCAATTAGATAGAATTGAAATGATTCAATTAGATAGAATTGAAATGATTCAATTGGATAAAATTGAAATGATTCAATTAGATAGACCCACCCTTGCTCAAGTAGGTGGGCTGATAGAGAAAGAGCATGTTCAAAAGGAAAAAGTTCCCGAAACCAGCCACCCACACAGCCCAAATTGATGGCGTTTTCAGAATCGACCAATAGGGAATCGGGGACTTCCTGAAGAAGCAATGACTTACAAATAAGAAACGATCTCTCAGACTTTTCGTTGAGTAATCTTGTATTTCCATTTACTCAGAAATCACTTACTCTCCGCTGTCCTTTCCTGTCGAGATTTTGCGCTTCTCCGTGTTCCCAACAAAAGGATGTTTCTCGGGATTGTTACGGAAAGCGATCACTGAAGTCAAGAAATATTGGGTTGGTGAATTGAAAACTGCCGGCTATTGTCATATGTGACAGTTTGAGCACTTTCTTCAAAAGAAACCCATTTTGGTGTCAATGGAACAGTTGTAGAGAATCAAAAATCAAGCTTATATCCAAATTTTCAGAACGATTCAAAAACTGGTTTTCAAGAAATGCCAAATTTACGAATTTTCACAAAACTTGCATTTTAAGCGAAACTACTAGGTGGATCTTTTTGGAAATTTGGCTATAAGCCTAATTTTTGATTCTCTACAACTTTTCTATTGACACCAAAATGGGTTTCTTTTGAAGAAAGTGCTCAAACTGTCACATATGACAATAGCCGGCAGTTTTCAATTCACCAACCCAATAGTTCTAGAGAAATTCTAGAAAATGGATGGCAGATTGATCATCATCTTGATTTTGGACGCTGAATCAATAGATCAACTCATCTCTATCTAGACTATATCAGCAAATTCACCGCCTTACTCCTGAACCTGATCAGCAGAATTCAGGGGGGAAACAGTGCGGAAGCCTTGCTGTGGCTTAACCCTGTTAAGAACCAACAACCTAACCAACAGCTTCCACACAATAACTTTTCCCCTTGACTCACCGTAAATTACAAAGAGCCCAATCGAGAGACCACCTTGGAAGTAAAAGATCGACTCCCACCTGAAATCAACTCTTTCGAAAAGTCAACTTTGTAATAACATCCAAAAAAACTGTAAGTAAAGACCCTGTTTACTCACCCAGACACCGAACATAAGGCTCCTGAGATTGGATTGGTAAAGGCAGGAGCCAATTGGACGTAGGTCACCAACACTGACACAAACATTCCTTTCTGGAAACTAGTTGATTGGTGACTAGGGTGTACCAAACCCCTAAACTCAGCTGAGAGGGTTATTCAGGCCAGGATCTTATGTACCTATGCGTAATAACTATTTTTCCTAAGTGTGCGTTTTAAAAAAAACGCATTACTCGTGACGATCACACTCTACTTAATACCGTTTCACTAGCCACAGACATGCACAAAAAATTTCGCTTCTTCTTCCATTTGCGATCAGAAATATGAGACAAGGATAGTTGTTGTACCAGGATAACCCTCCGTGTCACAAGCATCAGATGTTGATGGAAAGGGTGGGTCGACTTGCAAACGGTGGAAGGGCTCGTTTACCGGGATGGTTCGCTGCCAATCGTGTCAAGCTCGTCGCTGCTCCACCTTATAGCTCGAACCTAGTCGAGCATTAATAATCGCACATCAAGGGTAAACTGATGGATAAACGATTGGCAACCAAGGTTGACCTTTAGTTCTTCATTCGGAGTGAATCGCGGAAATATTTCTCCTCAAATCTTGAAGGATTTAGGCAGTGATTCAAGCTAAAGAAGGCCTGACAAAATATGAAATTTTTGTTTTATTCATTTTTTGTGCACCATTTTTTGGTGTTGTTCCGATATTTATTAAAAAAAATCAAAATTGAAATAAATTGTTGCAACAACTTTAACGCTCTTTCACAAAAAAGTAGAAGCTTTTTGCTATCTAAAACCTTTTGACAGCATAAAATTCGGAAGACGTTTAGTAGGTCAAATTTAGTTTTGTAAAAACGATGTGACATTTTTTTGTGCATCATTTTATAGTCATCGGCAACTGGCAGTTGGGAAAAGCCCTATTAAAAGCCCTAAAGGCCCTTCCACAATAGTGCCCGTTCACTCAAGTCTCCTTCGGATTTGATTTCAAGTTGAGGCCATTTCGGACTCAAGTACGGATTAAAGCTTCGCAAAAGGGCCAAATGGCCGACCGGTTAGTAGCCTTGTCTCCTAAGCGGAAGGTCGAAGGTTCAAGCACACTGGCAAGATAAAAATGTTTCTTTTTCCAACCAAGTGGGTTTTTTTTTCTTTCACAACATTTGGGTAATAAGGGTAATAAGGGTAACGGTCGCAGTGCCATAAAATTGTGTGTTTAGACCTTTGTTTCTTATTATGTATCCTTTGTTTGTATCACATTATTGGTTTTTAATAAATGCAAATCATATCTAGCAGCAGCATCATATCTAGCAGCAGCAGCAGCATCATATCTAGCAGCAGCAGCATCATATCTAGCAGCAGCAGCATCATATCTAGCAGCAGCAGCATCATATCTAGCAGCAGCATCATATCTAGCAGCAGCAGCAGCATCATATCTAGCAGCAGCAGCATCATATCTAGCAGCAGCAGCATCATATCTAGCAGCAGCATCATATCTAGCAATTCACCGATGTCTTAAAGAAGTCGATTAGAACGAAATAGTTTTGTGCAGAAGCAAAATAAAACAACGGTATAGGTAAATGAGGAAATTTTGATCAAAATCGGAGTTAGCGTAATTGATAAAATGAGACATTGCTAATGGGGAATTAAAGAAGCTAGTTGACAGCATGCCGAGTCGAATATTTGACGTGATCAGTCGCCAAGGACAGACAACAAAGTATTAAACTGTTATTGTTATAAATAAAAATTGTTATCATAAAAATTGAACAAAAATGCAACAGCGACACCAAAATTTGTGGGGGGGGTGGCGCATGGTTTTGCACTGGGTGAATTTTCGCTTTTTGGCTGTTACATTTTCCCTATTCATGCTATGTCGATGATTTTTAGGGGTTTAAGGGTTATTTTTGGTCCTGAATCTAACTACGTTTTCAGTTTTTTTTGTCACTGGCACGGGAGCCGCAGAAAATTTGAAATTTAGGGGGTTTTGCACCGCACTGTAGTACAGCACCTCGTTTTTCATTAACTAACCCTACAATTTAACGAACCTGCTTGAAATAGGTCCATCGCTCGATGAAATGCCCGACAGCCGGCATGTTGCAAGCTAAGGCTAATCCTTGAATCACACGCAACACGTAGAAAGCGGCGATTGAGTGCTAAAAGAAGAAAAAAAATTCTTGGGTTTTAAAGCAAAAAAAAAGTACATTGATAGTCAACGGGATCAGAAGAGTGGCCACCGAGGAGAAAAGTCCCAGAACTCCAAGAATTGTCCTTGTTCCATAGCGATTGATCAAAAAGATCACTGGACCCGTCGCGACAATTGTCCCAATCGCCACAAAAGCTACGGCCAACGTCTCTTCTCCTGGAATTTCAATGCTGTTTCACAAGTGAGAAAATGACTAAATTAGCGATCTGGCTAGCTGTTTTATACCAAGTTTTAAGCGAATTTGGTTAAAATTTATCGGTTCTGAAGCCAAACCGAACCTTATCATGCCGCTTTCGAACCTTACCAGAACAGATCAGCAAAATGTGACTGATCTACAGATCTATGTTAGATAAAGTCAGATCAGTCTTGTCAACGCGATCAGCTACTGAACTAGACAAGGAGATCATAAAGAAATCAGACCGGGTCAGTCTTGTTAAGACAATGAGAGGAACCACCATGCAGTGACCAACCAATCAAGTCGCGATTCCACAAAAACTATTTTAGCTAGCTTCTGGCTTCTTTTTTATTAGAAATAGCGTAGCTGAAAACCCTAAAAAACATTCCATAAAGGCTACGGTAACTTTCAAAAAAGTTTAAGAATAAAGCGAATAACTGTTTCAAGTCCGCATCTTGCTTTCAAACAGTTTTTGTCATTTTAGATTGTTTTTTTGGTTGCTTCTTATGTTTACTTTTATTAATTAATTGGTACAATAGCTTCAGCTAATCAGCTGATTGATAGACTACGAAAAAGGACAAATCGACACGCGCTTGCAAAACAAGAAATCGATCAGAGAAATTGCGCGTATTTTGGGTTGCAACGATCGGGTGATTCGTCGATATCTTTAAACAAAAATTTGTTTCTGCTCCTAGACGTCAAATGGGCCTAAATCCGAAGCCAACTCCTCGAGCAGAACATCGAATTATGAACAACAACCGAAAACAAAGAGCCTAGCCGATTGATGAACAACAACCGAAAACAAAGAGCGTGACCAGAGCCGAGTCAAGCTGAGGGAAAGCTCAATCATTTTATGTCTATATCTATAAGAAACAGTAACTAAACATAAGAAATAGTTATCTATGTAAAGCCCTAGATTCTTCTACATAACCAACCATCAGTAAAGTGGCGAGCTGTTGTGTTGTGTTTGGGCGAGTTGATGCACACGATAGCGATATTGTAAGTCAAGATGTTGGACCTGGAGTGAATACTAATATGTATTTAGATCTCATATGTAGAGTTATGATTAACTTTTGATCTAAAATCTCCAGATCAATGAACAAGGGCTCAAGTTGGACTGATCTCGTCCATTTACTTTATTTTCAAATCAAAGATGATGGATTGATCAAAGATAGAGTGTGTTCCTCGCGAGTAAGTAATTACTTACTCGAGTAAATTTGCATGAGTAATTGCGTTTTCTAAAAAGTGCGCCTGCGCGAAAAAATATAAAAGCAATTTTTGGGCGCAGGTTTTTCAAGAAAAAAAATCATTTTTAACATTGGATGGGAATTTCCCACCAAAGTAAAGATACTCAGTTAAACGGCTGAGTATCTTTAAAAAGTGTCGTATATAACGGGGGTCTCGCGATTTTTGTGTCATTTTTTTGCGATAATTTTTGCTAAAAGTACGGTAATTTTTTCGCAAGTGTGCGTTTTAAAAAACGCACTACTCACGAGGAAAACACTCTAATCAAAGATGGGCTCAAGTACATATCTAGAATGTATATGATTTCCCGCTTTTCCCCTCACCAGATTGCAGTGAGACAAAAGAAAACGATGATGAGTAGAAAAAAGCGGAATCTTGATCCCAAGGGTTTCGCTTTCGGCAGCTCGAGAATTTTGATCGCCGTCATGCTGGAATTCGATGAGATTTGCCATAAAAAAACAAAAAGAACAAAGTGTCAAGAAGAATTTGCTTTAAATCAAGCATTTTGTAATCAACCACGATGATTTATAAATAGACATATACAGTATTTGAAGATGAGTACAGTGTAAGTTAAATATATATGTTGTGTCCGATTTAGATTTCCGTTCGATTTAGATTACAGTCTATATCGGACGTCCGATTTAGATTCAATCTAAATCTTATATACCGTATTTCTTCGAATAGAAGACCGGGTAAAGAGTATCATCGCGTACTCCTGCGTAGCAGCCCTTTTTAAAATTTCTTTTCTGCATAAAAGCTTTCAATGAAGTGCTATAGGGCTGAAAAATGACTCAAAAATCTGTTAGCTCATGTGGTATTTTTGAGTCATTTTCCAGCTCTATAGCACTTGATTGAAAGCTTTTATGCAGAAAAGAAATTTTAAAAAGGGCTGCTACGCAGGAGTACGCGATGATACTCTTTACCCGGTCTTCTATTCGAAGAAATACGGTAGATTGAAAAATAATATAAACATGCTTAATATATGTTCTTAAGCGTTTTCTGTAGTTTTCTGCATTTTTCAAAGGTCTTTTATTGATTACAGTCTATATCGGACGTCCGATACAGATCGAACAATACTAAACGTGCTGAAGCCGCTGAAGCCTACAATTTGATGGTTGAAACGCTCCACAATCACCGTGAAAACTGCGAGAAACCAAAACAACCACAAAACTACCACGAATGAAAGGAAAAGCAGAAAACTACAGAAAACGCTTAAGAACATATATTAAGCATGTTTATATTATTGTTCAATCTATATAAGACGTATTATTGCTCAATCTATATAAGATTTAGATTGAATCTAAATCGGACGTCCGATATAGACTGTAATCTAAATCGGACACAACATATATATTGTAAGTATTTCTTTGAACTTTCTGAACTCTCAGAACATTATAAATTAAAAAAATCATGTGCTTTTCAAGGAAAACACTGTTCTAGGTTAACTCTAAACTCAACTTTCATGTAACTTTATTGTAACTTTTCGAAAGTACTAAAATAATGCCAATCGACTTGCTTCTGTTGGATTAGATTTCAATTTGATTGGATGAACTGGGGAAAATGTAAAATGCTTTTACTTTTACGACTTTTAACGGATACTAGTTTACCGTATGCTCTCTAATAGTAGTGCACCCCGCCGAGTTGATCACTATTTTACGGTTTCTAAGTTTTCACAGAAACTCAACACTCTAATCTCCCACAAGATCTCATCATCAGCTACATTTTCCGACCGCACATCGATAGGTTCTGATAAGCGCTTTTCGAGATTTCGAGGAATTTAGGCGACGCTCATGGTGCACTACTATTAGAGAGAATACGGTATATGCAAATTAGTTTTAGGTTTTAGGTCATTCGTTTGTAAAGTACATACAGCTAAAGACAGCTAAAGACAGCTAAAGATAGCTAAAGATAGCTAAAGACAGGCAGCTAAAGGTCATCCTTATGTACCAGAATTGTTTAACATTAGACGTCAAGGGGAAATTGACTCTTTACCCAGATGAGAACGAGTATCGTGATCTTTGAAGCCAACTGAACGCTTTTTTTGGGTGTATTTGGGCACTTTTTCACCCTTTTTTTTCCACTCGGACACTCAAAGTTTTGAGAACATTTTTGAGATCTTCTCTTGGAGAATTTTGAAAGTCCAGTTCAACAAACAACAAAAGACAAACGGCTTCAAAGATCATCTTGAACAAAAGTCAGGCCCGCTATGCAAACGTATCTTTCATTTTGTTTGTATTTTGTATTTGAATTGTTTATATTAAGCAAATAAAGTCGAGCCTCTTCACAACGAATCGCTTCAGATGAAAGAAATTTTTCACGCTTTTAAACTTGCAAAATGAAAAAGTACTCTGTGAAACTTTCCTACTTATAGAAAACCCGTTAGATTCGAGCAAATTTCAGGAAAATTTCCAATCAGAAAAACGATAAATCTTTTTTAGGAATTCGTTGTACCTTGATCATAAAAGATTCGATCAAAGTTTGGGAAAACTTAATGGAAAACTTAATGAAACTTAATGGAAAACTTAATGGAACTTAATGGAAAACTGAATGGAACTTAATGGAACTTAATGGAAAACTTAATGGAACTTAATGGAACTTAATGGAAAACTTAATGGAACTTAATGGAACTTAATGGAAAACTTAATGGAAAACGTAATGGAAAACTTAATGAAACTTAATGGAAAACTGAATGGAACTTAATGGAAAACTTAATGGAAAACTTAATGGAACTTAATGGAACTGAATGGAACTTAATGGAACTTAATGGAAAACTTAAAGGAAAACTTAATGAAACTTAATGAAACTTAATGGAAAACTTAACCAAATTTGGTATCAAAAATCAAGAACCATTAAAAAACGAAACACTATTTGCAGATCACTCCTTTGGATCACTGAAACGAGAGGTGGGAAAGGCGAGTTTTGTTTTAGACAGTTTTGTTTAGAGGCACTGATCGCTTTAGAGATCTCTGGAAACTCTAAGGTCAAAAAACTTTTGCCAAGTTGAGAGTTCGGGGAAATTTTCGCCTCAAACATCAACGTTGGATATCTTTTGGGAGATTTTGTGGTTGCATTTACACAGTAATCGAACGAGAAATAGGGCTAGAGAAAAGTCAGAAGTTAAACGATCAATTCTTAGGTATAACTCTTTATTAGATAACGAAATACTAAAATATACTTGTACTTTGAACTTATACGAAGTTCTTATTATGGGGATTATTTTAGGGGCAAATCAAAAATGATGGAGTTTTCCCTAGCCATAGAACGCTTTTCAGCTTCATTTTAAACACTAGAGTGTTTTCCTCGTGAGTAATGCGTTTTTTAAAACGCATATTTGGGAAAAATTACCGTACTTTTAGCAAAAATTTTCGCAAAAAAATGGCGCAAAAATGACGAGCCCCGCATTATATACGACACTTTTTAAAGATACTCAGCCGTTTAACTGAGTATCTTTACTTTGGTGGGAAATTCCCATCCAATGTAAAAACTGATTTTTTTTTCTTGAAAAACCTGCGCAAAAAATTGCTTTTATATTTTTTTCGCGCAGGCGCACTTTTTAGAAAACGCAAATGCAAATTTACTTGAGTAATTACTTACTCGCGAGGAACACACTCTATCTTTGATCAATCCATCATCTTTGATTTGAAAATAAAGTAAATGGACGAGATCAGTCCAACTTGAGCCCTTGTTCATTGATCTGGAGATTTTAGATCAAAAGTTAATCATAACTCTACATATGAGATCTAAATACATATTAGTATTCACTCCAGGTCCAACATCTTGACTTACAATATCGCTATCGTGTGCATCAACTCGCCCAAACACAACACAACAGCTCGTCACTTTACTGATGGTTGGTTATGTAGAAGAATCTAGGGCTTTACATAGATAACTATTTCTTATGTTTAGTTACTGTTTCTTATAGATACCGTGCGTTTCAAATTCTTAAACGCACCCTCTAAAATAGCGGATTTTGCATTTTGACCACCGCTACAACTACAGTACCGAGCAAAAGTCTTGCAACATCACTTTTTCAAAAAAATCGATGAAATTTTTTTATAGAAAATGCCACCCGTTCGTAAGGCTTTTTTGTTTTTAATTAGAATAATACATGTACACTTTATTTACAAAAACAAATTTGAAGTTCAGCGTAAAACAAAAAAGTAAATGACAAAACTACTGAAAAATACCCTAAAAACTGGGTGCAAAAGTCTTGCAACATTATACAGAAACATCAAAAATTAATATTCAATCGGTCCACCTTTGGCCAAAATCACTTCATTAAGTCGTTTAGGCATTGAGTCGACTAATTCGTGAAGAATTGCTGGGCGAATTAAGCTCCAAACTTTTCGTATGTAGAACCATAAGTCAACTTTTGTGTGAAAGTCTTTTCCTCGTAACTTTGTCTTCACGTAAGCCCATAAATTCTCAATAACGTTTAAATCAGGCGACATAGGGGGCATATTGACCAACAAAACATTATTAAGGGCAAACCATCCAGGGAGATCGGCTTTTCCTCCATTTGAGAGACACACCGTGGGACCCATCATGGGCTTGCTCTTGTGAACCGGCGAATTGTCCTGGTAGAGAAACCATCTAGGAGCCATGTAATCCTGAGCAAATGGAAGTAGACATCCTTCTAGTATTTCCATATACTGGCGAGCATTCATGGTTGACTGGATGAGGACAAGTGGACCTGCCACATTTTTTGCCATTCGCCCCTAGAAAAAGGCAAATTAATGCATGTATTAGAAATGAGGCTTACCAAAACACATGATGAATCCTCCGCCAGCTCGCATTGTAGGTCGCACATATTTAAGGAGTACTCGCTTTCCAATGGGTCGTCTGATCAAGTGGTTGCCTTTTGGAGAAAAGATATTCACTTTTGTTTCATCGACAAAAATCACGTTGGCCCAATCCTGCTTTGTCGAACTTTGGTACGTCCTGGCGAATAGAAGCCGTTGTTTCCTGTGGCCAGCGGTCATCAAAGGCTTTCGTACAGCCCTCCGGCTGTACAGTCCTGCTTGAGTCAATCGTCGAGAAACGGTCCATCGAGAGATATCCTTGTTTGCAACATCCTTGATCAGCCGAGCTCCCTCAGTTGATGTCATGTTCGGATCCTTCTTGGAAGCCATCACAAGTATTCGATCCTCTTTTGCTGTTGTTCTTCTTGGCCGTCCTTTCTTCTCTCTTCGGTGCATAAGTCCAGTTCTTTTTGCTTTTGAAACAATGCGAGAAACGGTCGATGGATCGCATTTGAAGAGATCGGAGACAACGGCTCGAGAAATTCCTTTTTCTTGCTTTCATGATTTTTCCTCTTTCGGGAGTCGTCAAGTAGGTACCTGGCATCTGAAAAAAACAAAAATTAGTGTAAATTAATAAATTTGAAAACAATAAAAATGAGAAACATAGAATGTTGCAAGACTTTTGCACCCAGTTTTTAGGGTATTTTTTTGTAGTTTAGTCATTTACTTTTTTGTTTTACGCTGAACTTCAAATTTGTTTTTGTAAATAAAGTGTACATGTATTATTCTAATTAAAAACAAAAAAGCCCTACGAACGGGTGGCATTTTCTATAAAAAAATTTCATCGATTTTTTTGAAAAAGTGATGTTGCAAGACTTTTGCTCGGTACTGTATTAATCTTTTTCTATTAGAAAGAGCATGTCTTAAAACCTAAATAACACGAAAAAGAAGCATACTGTAAAAAGTAAAAATTTTCAAAATAGAAACTTTTTGCTAAATCAACCGTTTCAAATTCTTAAACGCACCCGCCTTTGCTGTTGTTATTTGAAATTTTTCGTTTTGTTGTGCGTATTTTTTTATTAAATTTATAATTTTTGTTAATTTTCAGGTAAATGGCACACGGAAAGCTGCTCACGGATTATGAGAAAGGCCAGATTGATGCCCGTTTGAGCATTGGCGACTCAATAAGGAAAATCGCAAAAAATTTGGGCCGATCCGACTCTGCCATGCGAAATTATATAAAGTCCGAGTTCGTTTCTACACCAAAGAAGAAGCCAGGACCAAAACCAAAGCTTACACCGCGAGCTAGACGCCATATTATGAACATCCAAGGAAAAACGATCAATGAAGTGAAAACGGAACGGAAAATCGACTCTTCGAAGTCGAAAATTTGGCGAGCCATCAAGGAAAAACGCACATATCGATCAACAATTATTGAACATCCAACCGACCGTGAAGCTTTTGCACAAGAAAGCCCGATTGGCCTTCGCCAAGACTCATATGAATCAAAATTGGTCTATGGTTGGAAATCCGCTTATGTTTTATTATTTTTTTGCGTTTAGGTGATCTTTTCCGATAAGAAGAAATGGAATTTGGATGGCCCCGATGGCGTTGGCTACTATTGGAGGGATCTTCGACGTGATCCGATGGTGTTTGGAACTCGAAACTTTGGCGGTGGTTCTGTGATGGTTTGGGCCGCCTTTTGTGCTGATGGAACGGTCGCTCTGAAGATGGTTTCGAATCGGATGACTAGATAGATATCTTGAACAATTGCTTGTTGCCATTTTGGCTCCTAAATCCAACCGTTCCCGATTTGTTTCAACACGACAACGCGTCAATTCATCGAGCCGGAGACACCCTGAACTGGCTGAACAGCAACAACATTGCAACTTTGGACTGACCCGCTCAGTCTCTTGACCTCAATCCGATAGAAAATTTATGGGGAATACTTGTCCGAGCTGTCTACAAGAATCAGCGTCAGTTTCAAGACGTTTCTGCACTTAAAGCAGCAATTTTTTCGGCCTGGAGCGATCTCGACGTCTCTGCTCTTCAAAACCTCATCAATTCGATGTCAGACCGCATTTTTCAAGTAATTAATCGTTCTGGTGCGTGTACAGATCATTAGTTTTGATTTTTTACCTTTGATTTTTAATTTTTGTCGATAAATAAAAATATTTTCATAGTGCGTTTAAGAATTTGAAACGGTTGATTTAGCAAAAAGTTTCTATTTTGAAAATTTTTACTTTTTACAGTATGGCTATTTTTCGTGTTATTTAGGTTTTAAGACATGCTCTTTCTAATAGAAAAAGATTAATAGTTGTAGCGGTGGTCAAAATGCAAAATCCGCTATTTTAGAGGGTGCGTTTAAGAATTTGAAACGCACTGTATAGACATAAAATGATTGAAACTCAGCCGTTTAACTGAGTATCTTTACTTTGGTGGGAAATTCCCTTCCAATGTTGTCCATTAAATCATGTGGAATCCAAGTTCTTAATTTCGATTTAAACTTAAGTTTATGCAAATGTTCGAGTATTATTGTATAATCAACTGATAACTCTTCTGCTAAAGAAAGCCTTTTTAAGTTGGTTTAAAAGTTGGTTTAAAAAATTTCGAGCAAGCTTGGAGTCAGTGTTTCTTCGAGTGGTGGATGCGGCAACAGGAACGATGCAAGCTGTAAATCATTGAACGGTATTCACAATGAGGCACCAAAGGTGCGAGAGGAATGATACCGGTTGGATGCCTTAAATAAAGACCCTCGAAAGTCTTCACGTGAACTGGCAGAACTTGGAGTGGTATGGCGGTGATCAATCATCTCTATGCTCTTGGCTTTCCTACAAAATTAGAAGCTTGGGTTCCCTATACCTTGACCGACGCCTAGAGATTCAACTGGTGAGCTGTACTGATTTCTATCAGTACAGCTCATCTCTCAAGATGAGCGATCTTCTTTTTTGCCACATATTGTTGACAGGGGATGAAAAATGGGTACTTACTGTGAACTTTGAGGAAACGTCAATGGATGGCAGCCGGAGCGATACACGAATCGACCCCTAAACCCGAGTTGCACTAGAAAAAGTTTATGCTCTCGGTTTTCTGGGACATGGAAGGAGTGATCTATTCGGAGTTTCTGGATAGTAAGACAACACTTAACTCTACTAAATACACTCAGCAGCTCGATGAACTATTCATAGCTTTGGCTACTGATAGGCCCCACAAGTCAGAAATCATCCTCCTGCCTGACAAGGCGCGCCCTCATGTTTCTTCAATGACTCGAGAAAAGCTGAAGATCCTTGGCTGGAAAGTTCTGGTCCATCCTCCTTATAGCCCAGACCTTGCCCCAACAGATTATTATATTCACAACATGTGCCGTTAAGAACCTAGGCCATTATAAGTTACCTCCGATCTTGTAACATTACTCGTTCAGAAGTACTTATAAGCACTTCTTACTACCTGGGACATTCATCATTGGGACATTCAGTATCATCTTCAATCCTCGACACAATGTGGCTGATTGACTAGTATAGTTTATTAGGCCTTCTTTTGTTATTATTATAATTACTACTTTCTTTTCTTACTAGTAGCCATGGTACTAGTATTTAACCTTTATAATTGTTTAACGTTTTGTGCCTTGTTTTAAAGTGAATCTCCATTTATAAAACTCTGCTCGTATTTAGTGTACTTCATTCTCAAACGATGAAAAACTTGCTGAAAAACAAAGATTTATCAATGTGTATGTGTGCACGGGAGTTTCCCGTCAAGCACCAAAGTTTCGTGCTCCACATCGGTTGAGACCGATGTGAACATGGTCGGTGTGTGGGTTGGATCCAGAATAGTGGTGCTCTCCCCCATTGGCGGTCCAGATTCGGCGATTAAAGATCACTTCCTGAATCCCGTGCGCACAAGCAATCGAGACAGCGTGATCAAAAGCCTAAAGATCGCAGTTTAATCGATTTTTTTTTTGCTAGTTTTACCGAACAAACGTAGAAATTTCAGGGTTTTTTATGGACTTTCTAATTGTGTTGGTTTATTGTTATAATAGGTTCGTGAATTATTTAGTTTACTGCAGTTTTGGTGTCGGAAATGATAAAAAAAAACCACTCTTCAGTCATTTGCTTAATATATATGATTTATTCATTGTATTTGAATAAAAAGCAAAAATGTTGGAAGCGATTGGATGAATATTTTGTAAATCTGGCTATATATTCGAATCAACTTAAAGATCTCTAGCTGAGATTGTTAAAATTATTGAACAGCAGAATATTGAACTGTCAAAACTGGAAAAAGCTTTAATCAATAAATTCTTATTTGTTTAACTTGTAGTTATCATTTTTATGATATACTTACAATTAATGGTAATAAACATAAACGTAAATAAACAAGATCAACTATTGAAACAGTTACCCTTCTGCCATTATTCCCAGCCAAGTAGATGTCGACGGCTCGTCCCTCGGCGTGTAGAGAAAGGTTTTTCCCGCCGCGAACAGGTCGGTTGTTGTAGATTTCGGTGCGACCACCATATCGTTTCTTGAAATAACTGGCCAATCTAAGAGTTCTTTTCGTTAAAATCTCACATTTGCCCGTCTGGCCCGTTTCTTATCGATCAATTCATTTAGAACAACGAACCGTCTAGCTCCGGGCGCCGGTCCGTCGGTGGCCTTGTTTGCATAGTTATATCCACATCCACATCCATTCCCTTCAACTTCCATCAGCATGAATATAGCCGCGAAGAGCAAAACGAACAGTCCGTGCTTCATTGTTCTAAACTGTGATGGTATTCTTTCAAGGAAAACAAAATAAAGAAGGAATGTTGTTAAAAATTCGAGTCCAACTCCTCAGTCACCAAATCGTCGAATGAAACTGGTCTATAATAAAGGCTAGATATCCTCCATGGTCTTTCTGGGTGAGTTTTGTAAAATGAGAGATCATCTCACTGGTTCTTTTCTGGAAAAGGACTTATCAAGGAAGCTTGAGCTCTTGTTGTTTGCTGCAAAACTTATATTTGATCTTTGTGATCAAGGATTCAATAACATTCATTATACACTACGGTAGCTGGGTCAGGTTTCGGAATGATGGATGGGGATTACAAAGGACTGAGACAACTGGAACTATCAGAAAGTGAAAATCTTCCATTTGATTGGGAGAGAACGGTTTGGTTGGGAGCTTCTGACCGGGCCTTAAATGGAGGACCGTCTCCTCTGTTTATCACATCCCCCCTTTGTCTCCTTTAAAAAAAACCCAGCTAAAGAAGAACATTTTATCAGCTTTTTGTCATTTCAAGGGAGTGCTTGAGTCCTTCTTGTTTACTGCTCATTTTAGTCAAGACTCATCCGAAAGTTCGTTATCAGGAAAGATAAAGAAAGAGAAGGCTACGTCGGGAGGACTTTTGAGACTTTCGACCGAAATGTGCCGTAAAAGAAAAGTTCATTCACCAGACGTCAGATTGGCAAAAAGGATTCCTTTGAATCTCTTTTTAGCATGGGAAAGAAAAAAAAGAACAAAAGGGGCTATCTGATCTATGAGCCCTCCCTCGTAGCACTGTTTATCAGTGAGTGTTTTTTTCAGCTTGTCGAAAAGCGTTTCTTTTTTCTTTCCCATGAGATTCAAAGGAATTGTTTTTGCCAATCTGCCCAGAAAGACCAAAAAGAACTCGATATCACCTTGCAAAAAGGTTGTAAACATTCCCTCCTGACGTAGCCAATGACTTCAGATATTTACTCCACAAACCCCATATCAACGACTTTTCTTTTGCTGCACATTCCGGTCAAGGCGAGCTAAAAAAAAAAAGGGGACGCTGGCCCCCGGCGTGTTTACCAACAGCGCTTTTTTGGGTTGCGAGGTGCGAAAAGAGTTTGTTTTTTCCTCTCCTTTTTTTGGCTCAGCGAAAACGGCTCGGCACCCTCGATGTTCCCCCTCCTGCTTATCCACGGGTGGGGGAAATGGAAGGGAAAGGGCCCCCCCAAGGCCACACAAAAACAATGGGGTGTGTGAAAATCCCAAGGGTAAGGGCTCCGGAGGAGATAACATTCGTGGATTCATAGAGGAAGAACGTGAGTATTCAACAAACCAAATATTCCCTACAAAATCACCACCAAAATCACCCTATCAACAACCCTATTCCCTAGGAATAAACGAACCTGTAACTAATTTTAGAAGATAACCACAACTGTAACGCCGCAGCCATCAAATCGGAACAAAGTGCGAGTCGTATTCGGAGGCAAATCAGGTCGAACATTTCTGAGCACGCAGCTCACATAACAAATCTTTCAGTAAAATGAATGAAATCATTCAAGATGAAGATTTTGCTCGCAATCAACATGGCCAGGTAGTAACTCATTTTCGGATCTTTTCTGTTCTCTGGGAGAAGGCTTTATTCATACTATAACATTCTTTCAAAGATCTTTTCAATAAAGATCTTTTCAAGTAAAATATCTCTGTGTTTTGCATTGGAATAGTATTGGAATAGTATATTGCATGGGAATAGTATTGGAATAGTATAGTGCATGGGAATAGTATTGGAATAGTATAGTGCATGGGAATAGTATTGGAATAGTATAGTGCATGGGAATAGTATTGGAATAGTATAGTGCATGGGAATAGTATTGGAATGGTATATTGCATGGGAATAGTATTGGAATAGTATATTGCATGGGAATAGTATTGGAATAGTATAGTGCATTGGAATGTATTACAAATGTTATTGTATTTGTAATACAAAAAAAAGTGGTATCTAATAAAGCTTATTGTTAGAAAGAAAAATTTACGATAAAAACTTGAAAAACTTTCTCCTTCCTGATAACAATAAAAAGCCCCCATTTTCCAACTGTATCAGTTCCAACTGACGAACGGAATGTATCCATTTTCAGATGGCAATCCAAGACCTAAATCGACTCCGTGACGAAGTCCATTCACCATACATTCATACGATGGACGTATTTTTGGCAGCTCGCATGAAAAGTAGTTTCCACTTGAATGTTTTCAGCTGTCTGTTTCCCCGTGATCTACATATTTTCAGCAAATAAATCATTGAGCAAAGAAATCATCGAGATCATGTATCAGCTCGACCTATCCGACATGAAATCTCTTCTTTATCATATTTTGGAACCGAGACAACATCCGGAACATTTCCAAATCAAGACTATCGATCAATTTCCTAGCTATTTGCAAAGTTTCGTGGAAATCGTGGCCGGGAAGCTTTGTAATGAGCGATAACGAACTTTCGGATGAGTCTTGACTAAAATGAGCAGTAAACAAGAAGGACTCAAGCACTCCCTTGAAATGACAAAAAGCTGATAAAATGTTCTTCTTTAGCTGGGTTTTTTTTAAAGGAGACAAAGGGGGAATGTGATAAACAGAGGAGACGGTCCTCCATTTAAGGGCCCGGTCAGAAGCTCCCAACCAAACCGTTCTCTCCCAATCAAATGGAAGATTTTCACTTTCTGATAGTTCCAGTTGTCTCAGTCCTTTGTAATCCCCATCCATCATTCCGAAAACCCACCTACCGTAGTGTATAATGAATGTTATTGAACCCTTGATCACAAAGATCAAATACAAGTTTTGTTACCTGGCTTGGCCCACGTAATCCTCATCCATCATACTATAATATGGCCCATCTACTGTAATAATATGGATAGTTGTGCCGATAATCTTTTTGTCTCTTTTTGTGCCTCACTAACACTATTCACGAACCTTCTCCTTGTTGTCTGTGTATAAAAATCAAAGTTTCAGAATAATCTTACCCAAAAATGGACATCTTCACTCTTCTATTCTTTCTATCGACTGTGCATCTGAGCTATCAAGAGGTTGCCGACCTTAACACTCTTTGTGACCAAGTTGGCGTTCTCTTCAACAAAGGATGCAGTGGATTGACTGCTAAAGTGCTTGGACTTCCCTACAAGACGGTAAGTGTTTAATTCAATAAATAGTCAGGCAAATCGAAGAAAATAAACTGTCTATTTTCTATTGTGTTTGGTAAAAGATCTTCTCAAACAAAAAAAAATACTAACGGTGTCAAATACACAATCTTGTTTTTGTATAAATGTACAAATTTTTTGATAAAAAAATTGAAAAATGGACATTTGTAGTACGCGACAATACTTTGTGCACTGCAATACCGTAGTACGTTTTGTTTGAAAACGTTTTTACCAAGCACCCTGTGGTAGTTTACTTGTTGGAAGTTGGAATCTAAATCAAGCTGGAGCCAAAACAGGTAGTAAGAAGAGCTTATAAGTACTTCTGAACGAGTAATGTTACTAGATCGGAGGTAACCCATAATGGCGTAGGCTCTTAACGGCACATGTTATAACGGATTTCGCACACAAAGAAAGAACCGCTTACCGGCCGACTGCTCTCCCACTCAATTATATGCATCTTGGCTTCTCTCACCGAACAAGAAAGATAAAGAAGAGGAAATACACTGGAACTACTAAACCGTGCTCTCACGATCTACTTGAGTAGTTTCCAGTGTATATTAGCACTTAAGATACTTAAGATAACGCATAACGCAAGGTACTTAAGATAGCGCATTTTCACGCTCTTTTATCCTTTTATTAGAGCCTACTCAAATTTGTAGTTGTTTGAAACTGCAATATCGTAGTACGTTTTGTTTGAAAACGTTTTTAGCAAACACCCTGTGGTAGTTTACTTGTTGGTTCGTATGTTGTTAAGCGATACGGGAGCAACTACAAAATAATATTTAAAATTTAAACTTATTTTACTGCTTCAGACCCGATACTATCGCTACGGAGCATCAATCGACGACTATAGTCTTGCTCAAGGAACTCTCGTTGGATGGCCCGGTCATGTTGCTTTTTATGCTGGTGGCGCATGTGGACGTGGTTGTGAGTTTGTCAACGTCCAAGGGCCAGGCCATGTCGCGAGATGCCAGCGTTCACTCGGATCCGGAGTTCGTTTCGCCTATTACAATTACAATTGAATCCATTGGTCGCATACACAATAAAGCCTGTTGCAATACTGAAATATGATACTTGAATTTCCGGTCAACACAAACACAAACATTTCCCTCTGATAGCTTTCTAGGAGACATTGGGAAAACGATGAAATGACGAAATGAATGAATTCATTTGAATGCATGAACTTGAATTCAGGGTAATTGCAGTTTTTTTATGCCTGATATAGCTATTTTGGGTTAACTCATAAAAATCTGTAATAAATAACAGATTGACCAATATAGTGCATCGAGTAAAGTCGTCTCGTCGCTTGGCTAGGCTTCAAGTCGTTGTGTAGAAGGTCATGAATTCGATCTACATTTCATTGAGCTTATCTTTTCGATCGTTACTTGATCGAGTCAGATGCAACAATAATTATTGGGTTTTTAAGTCGAAAAATATAAACTTTTAAAACAAATTTTATTCAGTAACAGAAACTTAAGTTAATCCAAATATTGTCCATTATTTTTGATCATCTTTTCTTATTTTTCTGGCAGTTCTCAAATCCCCTTCTCATAAAAAGTCTTAGACTTCTGGGTGAAAAAGTCTGTCAACCACTTTTTGACTTTATCTTTGGAATCAAAGTGCTCTCCAACGAGGACATTGCTCATCTACCGGAATATAATAATCTGTTGGGGCAAGGTCTGGGCTATATGGAGGATGGACCAGAACTTCCCAGCCAAGGATCTTCAGCTTTTCTCGAGTCATTGAAGGAAAATGAGGGTCCGCCTTGTCAGACAGGAGGATGATTTCTGACTTGTGGGGCCTATCAGTGGCCAAAGCTATGAATAGTTCATCGAGCTGCTGAGTGTATTTAGTAGAGTTAGGTGTTGTCTTACTATCCAGAAACTCCGAATAGATCACTCCTTCCATGTCCCAGAAAACCGAGAGCATAAACTTTTCCTAGTGCAATTAATCTTGTATTGTATATTTTTGCTTTTTTTTATGTTTGATATTTATTAAATTCCCGTTTCAAAACCCGAAAAACGTTAAAAAAGATTTGAAATTCATTCGAGAAGACTGTAAGACCATTCATCAAAGTTTAGATGATGATCAATCTGCCATCCATTTTCTTTTAGATCATTAACAAACTTGTTGAAGTTTAGTTTGATTTTTTGATTGATAATGATTTGTTCAAGATCATAGCAAGCATTGAGTTGATCAATTGATTCAGCATCTAAAATCAAGTTTTTCTCTAGAACTAGAATTTCTCCTCACTTTCCGTCATAGCAATCCAGCTAGTGCCGTAATGAGGATCGTAAAGGATTGTGAATTTTGGTGATTCATGATAGATCATATTTTTAGATCGTCTAAATGTTCTTTAAACTTTTTTTTGAATGATTTTGACTTACCGATGCTCAAGTAACGTTTTCAATGAGCATCCCAAATGGCGGGTCGGATACAAATTATAGAAAAGTGGTTCTTCTTTGTTTACAACGTCAATCGACAATATAATATCATTTTTTATATATTCTCTAAACAAATGAATATAAATCTTTGTTATTTTCCTTTTAAAAACCTTATTATTATCGCAGCTCTTTTCCCGTTTAGCACATCTAATTTTAGACTACGTACGGCTCGATAGTTGGCAAAAAGATGCAAGAAAGTGAGTAACTGAAATGGGGATTCTCTTGAATGCTCTTGAATTTTAATTCTCTGAATTCTCTTGAATTTTAATCTAAAATTGTTTCTTGAGTACCCCAAAGAGAATCCAAATTATCGTGTGTTTCCCGGAAACAGCTGGGAGTAGAGCAAGAGAGACGAGTAGTGCTGCAGCGTTCACTAAAGTCTCTTGACTTCCATCTTTTGCCGCAACGTCAGCGAGATTGTTTCGACGAGCCTAAAGAATTTATCAAATCTTATTCTCTAAGCGAAATAGCTACTTTTCTCAATTTCAAATGCTTCTTTAAAGGAGCATTTGAAAGCCTTCAGCCTTGAAAGCCTTCAGCCTTGAAAGCCTTCAGCCTTGAAAGCCTTCAGCCTTGAAAGCCTTCAGCCTTGAAAGCCTTCAGCCTTGAAAGCCTTCAGCCTTGAAAGCCTTCAGCCTTGAAAGCCTTCAGCCTTGAAAGCCTTCAGCCTTGAAAGCCTTCAGCCTTGAAAGCCTTCAGCCTTGAAAGCCTAGACTCTTCAGAAAACTATTAGCCTAGGCTCTTCAGAAATCAGGAACTTATTTAACGAGAATTTTATGAACACATTAATATCTGATAGTCCTAACGGATTCGTCTAATTCAAATCCAAATCCAAATCAATCCAAAATAAAGAATCGAAATTTTAAGCTATCGATAAGTATTATATTTTTCTTTTTCTCACTTGATGCTGAACAATTGTGGTTCTCGTCGCTCCACCAGCCACGCCGACAATACATCGGAATAACGAGGAAATACAAGCAGAGACGAGAAACCTAATAAAATTTTAAGCAACGGGCCAGCTTTTTCAAGCTTATCATTTCATTCAAAACCTGGATTTAAGCTGAAAAAAATTAGCTGGTTTACAGATTACTGTAACTATTGGATTTGCTTCATGCAGAATAGAAATGGATCCCGTAGATTGAGTCAAAATTTAAGTATTTAGCTTGGCTTGGATCATTTTAAGTGTCTAGCTAGTTACTTAGCGGTCAAAGTCGGAGTAGGCTAACTTCCGCAATTGTTTTTGCGCAACAGGGTCATTTGCGCAACTCGCCATAAATTTCTCCTAAGTCGGCCAATCTTTATGCTTTTGGTTTCATTTTGTACATCTCAATAAGTGCAACAAAATAACACCAAAAGCATAAAGATTGACCGACTTAGAAGAAAGTTATGGCGAGTTGCGCAAACGACCGATTGCGGAAATTAGCCTACCCATCAAAGTCATTACACGAATGGATTACGGTAGAAAGTTCAAGTATTAAACTCGACCTTGTATCCGTTTCCGCAATAAAGACCTTTCACAGTTTAACATTTTTCTTTTCTTACATAAATTGCTCAGATTTTCGGCTACTTTCACATACCATTTTGGCCACAACGGGCACAACAAATCGATGAAAAAGGCAGCATCGTTGAGGATGTCGGCAACGAGACGCCATTTCTTGCAATCGTAATCAAGTTGGCTGCCTAGACGGGGAAAAATGACTGCGATGAGCGAATGCTCTCATTTGCAGAACCCTTTGCATAGGAGAAGAGAATCCGGCCGATCATCCCAAAACCATCTTTCACCAACCATGTCATCGAGGCAGCCAGCGCAGTCGCTTTCTGAAAAATAATGATAGTCGAAAAAGGTCGGTCCGCCAAGGATGGGATTACCCTTAACCAAATGACGTGCGCCAAATCGAGAGCGATTACGTGCGCGCACAAAGAACACCTTGGTGGTCTAGCCATTTTCTTTAGGGAAATTGTTCAAAATATTCAACTAACGTAGTTTTTTTGGTCTAATTTCTAATTTTGAATCCGAAATAGTTACATGTTTCTGCTGGGGGAAGTATTGAAAGTGGAGACATGTGATTGGAGGGGAATTCCCCTCTAAATACTTGCCTACTTGGAAATGTAAGCGTCTCTCCCACTTTCACCCCAACAACAACCACATTGGGACATAGGGAACAGCCTCTCTTTTTCCCCCATTTTCTCTTTCTCTTTCTCTTTCATGAATTCTCGTGTTCACCGACATGTCTCCGCATTCGTTTGATCTTTACCGTCTTTTCACCGGTTTTCCCAAAATCTGCCGCTTTTCCTTGTTGAAATCGATTTCTTTGGGATATTCTTTGGGAAATCGATAGAAATACAGTTTTCCCATTTTTCTATCTTATAGACTCACTTGTTCATCGTGTAATTTGTGCTCAAAATAATGGAAACAGACTCTTTCTGGTGCACAAAAAGTAGAGTGGTGTCTAAAAGAAGTCGGTACAGTACTGGACAATGAAATATGATATTTGAAAAATGATCGTCACTTTCGCGCCTCTCTAACTCCCTTGTCTTTGCGTTTAAACTATTAGTGTTATACATTTTCTAAAAGCTCTTTTCAAGGGCTACACAATGGTAATATTAATATTTAGAAATACGGTAAAGACAAGGGAGTTACAGACGCGCGAAAGTGACGATCTTTTTTCAAATATCATATTTCATTGTCCAGTAGTGTACATCGGAAAGGGTTTTTTTTTCAATATTTGAGCACCAAAAAAAGCAACACTACAAAAAGAAATCGATTTACAGATTTCTATAATTTTTTTTTACTGTAAATAATGTAAATATTTTCGCCAGGGAAAACTTTTTTTCGTAAGGATATGAATGTTTTCGATGAAACGATGACATTTGCCGACTTTCTCCTCTTTCTAATCCAAAAATGAGTCATTCAATGTTATTGGATATCTCATAAACACTAATTGGAAAGAGAAAAACGGAGCACAACCAAATGAGGATTTATTGGCGTCAAATGAAGTGTTTTTCTCAAGAACAAGAGATCAAGATCAAGATCAAATCAAGATCCACATCGAATGCCTCATTCTCTTGACAATATGACACCTGTTTATGGCTTTTTATCTACCGTATTTAGACGACTAAAGAACTACGGTGTCAACCGTAACATTCATGAGCAGAGATTTTCTAATCGGATCCTATTGACCCAGACAATGTTAGGCCTATTGGCTATGGCTGTCTTGGCTTGTCCATACTTCTTTTAGTACAGCATACTGTAGCTAGTCCTTTGCCAATGCGTTTTCTAAAGCGTGTCAACTTTTCGAAGGCTACCTTAATTTTGCTTCTACTCTTATCCAATTTATTTACTTATTGAGACCTACAAAATGATACCAAAATCATAAAGATTGGCTGACTTAGAAGAAAGTTATGGCAAGTTGAGCAAAAAAAAGTTTGGCGCAAAGTACCCCATTTCTACTCGATTAATCGACGTTTTTTCGTCGATTAACTACGAGTAATCCTCTTTACACGTCGAGTAAATTGAATACCTTTACATGTGAAGGGAATTTGCCACCAAATCAGTTAAACGGTTGAATATCTTTAAAAAGAGTCATATATAATTCGTGGCTCGTGATTTTTTTGCGCCAATTTTTCGCAATAATTTTCGCTAAAAGTACGATAATTTTTCCTAAGTGTGCATACCGTATTTCTTCGAATAGAAGACCGGGTAAAGAGTATCATCGCGTACTCCTGCGTAGCAGCCCTTTTTAAAATTTCTTTTCTGCATAAAGGCTTTCAATCAAGTGCTATAGAGCTGGAAAATGACTCAAAAATACCACATGAGCTAACAGATTTTTGAGTCATTTTTCAGCCCTATAGCACTTCATTGAAAAGCTTTTATGCAGAAAAGAAATTTTAAAAAGGGCTGCTACGCAGGAGTACGCGATGATACTCTTTACCCGGTCTTCTATTCGAAGAAATACGGTATTTTAAACGTTTTAAACGTATTTGGGGGTGGGACAAATGCGACCTTTTTTTTGCTGGAAAAGGCCTTAGGAAAAGTCGTAGAGCTTCAAAAACGTTTTCATAGAAGGGAATCGTATGCGTAGATTCCGAATCTCAACAAATCAGACCTCGCTGACACGTCAAATTTGGGCTAAAAGGCAAAAACTGCGGAAAAGCGTTAAGTTGCGTAGTTTTTGCCTTTTAGCCCAAATTTGACGTGTCAGCGAGGTGTGATTTGTCGAAATTCGGAATCTACGCATACGATTCCCTTGTATGGAAATATTTTTGAAGCTCTACGGCCTTGCCTAAGGCCTTTTCCAGCAAAAAAAGTGCGCAAATGTCCAGGTGCGCAAAAAAAAGGTCGCATTTGTCCCACCCCCACGTATTTTTAAAAAACGTATTACTTGCGAGAAACACACTCTACTTTACACTTTTAAAAAAAATAAATAAACTAAAACGAGCTTTTCAGAATTTCTTAAAGATCAATTTGTAAATAAATAATAGAAATTTCGATTGAATTTCAAAAAGAAATCTTTAAAAAAAGCGAACAAAACTTTCCGACAAACCTGATAAAAGAAAACCCCTAGAATAGCTAGCTCATTTTTGAAAACCATCTCACACATTTGACTTTTGTCGACCTTATGCCCAGATTTCTAAGGGCTTTTCCTTGTTTTCCATTGATTTCCCTTTTCTTTACACCATCTGGCACCATTTCTCCACGAAACGGGCTCTCCTTTTTCCACTTATCCCTCCTTCAAATCTTTTCCTTTTCAAATCCCCAATCCTCAAATGGCATACCCTTTTTGCCTTGGTTCCCTTGGTTCTTCCCCTTTTCTTCTCCTTGTTTTGTGTCCTTTCATTCAGAGTTCAGGTTTCCGGTTTCAATCACTCACCCGCCCCTCATTCATTCATTCATTCATTCGCAAAACTAATCCTAACAGGGAAATCGTTACCAAGTTCATGCTAACGCTAGTAGAACTAATTTTTAGCCTTATTAACCATTATGGCTTATGATTTTAGTAGGTTCTTGCTGGCTTGGATCTAGAAGTGGCTCTTATCAAATTACCCACGATTTACCGAACTCTTTTACTCATTTTAACACTCTGACTATCAGTTCAAATCTCAGACTTAACCTAGATCAGCTATAGAATAGAAAAAAAAGGTTTAGGTCTAGGCTCAGGTGGTGAAAGTTACCCACAAAACCTTTTGGATCAATCATCAACATAAGACTATATTAGCTAGGAGAACTTAAGGTCTTGTGCCATTTTGTTAGTCTAGTCTAGTCTAAAAGACCTAGTCCTAGGCCAAAGCTGACTGACTTATTTCTTTCATTTCTTCTTTGATTTTTTAAACCAAAGCATTTCAGTTAATGCTTCGGTTCTAATACCATTCCAATACGGTTCCAATACGGTTCTTTTTTTGATCTTTTGATCTAATACGGTTCCAATACGGTTCCAAATCCGACAAGCAAATCCTGGGACATTGTCACCTGACATCAGGTGACAATGTCCCAGGCGAACGAATATGTGTCAGACAGCATCAGGTGACAATGTCGTTAACGTGTTAAGCATGTTTATATTATTGTTCAATCTATATAAGATTTAGATTGAATCTAAATCGGACGTCCGATATAGACGGTAATCTAAATCGGACGGAAATCCAAATCGGACACAATATATATAAAATTTGATTAATTGATAAATTTTTGACTGCTTATAGCTTTTTTAAACTTTTAAAATCTTACTTTTAAAATCTAACTTTCAAATCCTCGAAAAAAAGGCTAAATGAACATGAATTGGCTTTGAAGAAAAAATCTTTATTCAACCTTCAAAAAGCAAACATTTCAATCCAAATTGCGAAAGCTTCTTTCTTCAAAGTGTCATCAGTGTTCCATTGTAGTCTCAAATTGCCAACACTGATTGAGAAAAGGATTCTCTTTCTTTTGATCTATCAAAAAAAATTTCTTCTCACTTCCTTCTTCTTCTTCTTCTTCTTCTCACTTTCTCGTATCTCTTTTTCATCCCAATTTCCTTATGAGTCATTTCTATTTCATTTCTCCACTTTTTACTGCTTTTTTTTGTGACTTTAAAACATTCCAAATGTCTAGATCTTTTTCATTTATTGATTAAAAACTTTCAGCCATTGTTTGGCTGAAATTTCATTGTTCACCAATTTCATTTTAAGCTTCAATTTAAAGTAATAAAAAGCTTTTCAAATAAAAAGCTGTCGTTCTATTGCTTGCTTTTTTAAGAATGAAGATGAAGATTGATTTTGATTTTGCTTTTGAAATGACTTGAAATGATTTTGAAAGTGAAAGTTGAAAATTTACCTTGAAATTATAAAGTTATAGTATAAAGGACAAAGTTATAGTATAAAGTTGTAGTATAAAGTATAAAGTTATAGTGTAAAGTATCAAGTTATAGTATAAAGTTGTAGTATAAACTATAAATTATAGTATAAAGTATAAATTATAAATTTTATAAAGCATGATCTCTATTTTCTTTCACTTTTTAATGAAAACTTTCATTTGTTAAAAGAGGTTTTTTCTTTTAACAAGCTTGAGAAAAGGATTCTCTTTCTTTTGATCTATCAAAAAGAAAGTTCTTCTCACTTTCTCGTGAAATTATTCAGCTGAAAAAGTGTTGCTTCGCTTTTTTTAAGAATTTATTGTTTAAAAAACTCTTCTAACAAGCTTGATTTATCTCCTAAAACGTTTTATACCAGTCTAAAAGATAAAGCAAATAGATCTAGAAAATATCAAGTTTAAATCGAATGCAGATTGAGTCCAGGTATAGTCAGCTTTCCAAATCAGCTTTCCAAATCAGCTTTCCAAATCAGCTTTCCAAATCAGCTTTCCAAATCTAATAGTAAACTTAACTCCAGGCGATCAAGTCCAAATTTAATCTAGATTAGGCATAATTAGATAGACAAAATTTAGGCTAAACTAAACGGTGACTTTTCCTTCTTCTGCTTGAGAAATTGAGAAATTGCATTTTATAGCCTTCATTCACTTTTATCAAACCAGACATCTAGAACGGGCATTTCAAGAAATGGTCGCACTTTTTTTTATGTCGTTTTTGCGTTTTCCGGGGGTGATTTTTGGGGAACTGGCCACTTCTAGGGACTCAGTTAATGAAAAGAAAAGGAAAAGAAAAGGCTACCTTTTTTAGCAAAGAATTTCCGCTCAACCGTGCTCCGCAATTTCCGTTCTTTTTTTTCTATGGGATTTTTTTCAACTCTAACTTTTCCCGCTCTCAAATGAACATTTTAAGATGTGGTTCAGGTATTTGAAGATTTGCTTGACTCTTCTTTTGAGCATAGTAACTCCCAGGACAGCTCAGTCACTCACCACTTCCTTCCTATCTGCGAAAGGCAACAGCTATCTATCGGGGGTGTATGCCAGATTAAGAGCGATTACGCAGCCGCACAAAGGACTCCTCGCCGTCACTTTATACAGAGCTCTTTCTTTTGTTCTGTAAATGATTCACAAATGAGATTTAATGTTAAAAACTTGTGCCCCGGGGTTTTCAAGGTCGTAGAACCTATTGGCGGAGTTTATTTTGATCCTTTGCCCCAAGAAAAGTCCCAAGGGAATCGAGTTGGCTTTGGCGTTTGCATCAGATATCTTTTCACAATGAAAAGACCCGGATTTCCGAGAAGAATTGTATTTCCAAGTTGTTAAGCATTTAGGTTGTTGTTGTTGTTAAGCAGTTGTTAAGCAGAATAGAAAAAAGCTTTCGAAACACTACCGTATCTTACAAAAGTTTCAAAAGCTTTTTGGAGCTGTTCCTCTTTCAAATTGTCGCATTCCTTTGAATTATCATATTTCTTTTCTTCAGCTTTGTTGAAATTAAAAAGCTGATGAAAGAGGAGAAAAAAAAATAGGAAATTTGACTCCAATCCGTAAACCTTTTCGAAAGATTTTCGGTTTCCCTTCCAAGAGATGAAGAGATCACTTTTCTGCGCCTTGTCGTCCATTTTAATATTTCATTTTCAATATTTCTTCATGCTTCATCTTAAAAGAATTCCTATTTTCTTGAAAAATCATTTTTCTTCAATCTAATTAATATAATCTTATGCTTTTTGTTGTTCCAAAGGCAACCAAAGGCAACCAAAGCCAGCTTGGTTTTGTAGGCCTTTTCTTACAGTTAGGATTAGATTGTATCATCCTAGATTGTATTAGATTAGATTGTAGACACAGATTAGATTGTATCATAGTACAGTAGTTATCGTAGTTCTTTATCAGTCTTTACCAGTATAAACGTATAAAGTAAAACTGAAAACTGAAAACTCCAACAATCACATCAAAAGCCTTAATCAAAATGGAAAAAGAGAGAAAGAGACAACACAAACAAATCCTTTTTCTCTTTTCTTCACCATTTTCCTTTTCGGATGCGTTTGGGACGAATTTGGAAAAGCTTCCGAAAATTCGATTTCATTCTTTTCTTCTTTTTCTTTTTCCCTATTCTCCAATTTTCAGAGAGTAAATCGTTCACAAATTCATCCATTTTGTTGCCCTTTTCTGCACTCAATTTTACTACTTTATATTGTCAATTGTTGGGATTATTTGATGGATACGTGAATTGACTTTCCCCTTTTCAATAAGTTGGAGTGCAACCATGGCTAGAGTGCAACCATGGCTAGAGTGCAACCATGGCTAGAGTGCAACCATGGCTAGAGTGGCAACCATGGCTAGAGAGCAACCATGGCTAGAGTGCAACCATGGCTAGAGTGGCAACCATGGCTAGAGAGCAACCATGGCTAGAGTGCAACCATGGCTAGAGAGCAACCAGCACAAGCATGTCGAAGACTTCGAACCAGAAACAACCAAGATAACACTGGATGGCAATAGCAAGGGATAGAGAAATGTGGAAGCAGGTTGCGATCTGCAACAAAGGGCAACAAAATAGGAACACCTAAGTGTGAAGACAGATCAAAAAAAAGTTTGATTTTAGTTAAATTTTTGAATTTTCGATAGACATTTGTTCTGAAATCTTGCTTGAAACTTTAAATTCAAAGCTTTTTTAAAGAATTTATGGCTAATTTCTCGTGTGTTTGCCAAGAGAGTTTTTTCACGCTTTCTTTTTGCAAACTCGTTTTAAAACCCCTTTCCCCTTAGCAAATAGATTCAAGAAAACGAAAAAATGGCTACACAAAGTGTAGAACTTTTTGCTCCAGCAATTACCGCTTCAAATTACAGTTTTCAATTTCATTTACTTTATAAATCACTTTTTGTAATTTAATTTTTATTTAGCTTTATTTTCTAGATCTTACAATATCCCTAAATACATTATACCGTATTTGCTCTAATAATAGCACCTCGGCGAGCCGAGTTGGTGACTATTTTATGGTTTCCAAGCTTTTGCAGAAGCTCAACACTCTAATCATCGTCAAGATCTCATCGTCAGCTACATTTTCCGATCCCACATCGATAGGTTCTGATAAGCGGTTCTCGAGATTTCGAGGAATTTAGGCGACGCTCAGGGTGCACTAGTATTAGAGAGAATACGGTATTCTTTATTTTCTCTAATAGTATTGCCCTCTCCCCCTCCGCCCGGCCGAGCCGAGTTGATGACTATTTTATGGTTTCCAAGCTTTTGCAGAAGCTCAACACTCTAATCATCGTCAAGATCTCATCGTCAGCTACATTTTCCGACCCCACATCAATAGGTTCTGATAAGCGGTTCTCGAGATTTCGAGGAATTTAGGCGACGCTCAGGATGCACTACTATTAGAGAAAATACGGTAAACATTATAAATAGAATATCTTTTGAAGAATTCAAAAAACTATCCAGTTTTCTTTTCACTATCACATTGTGAATACTTTTTGTTCAGTGCATAAAGATACGGAAACAAAATTCATTTGTTTTCCTAGACTCTGATGATCCTAGATTCCTAGACTCCTAAAACTGATGAAATTCAAAAATTTGTAAGCTATAGTCGAAATAAAATCAAAATCAAATGCAAACAGTTTGTAAATTCAAAAAAGAAAACAAGTTCTCTTTTCACAAAAAAAAGTCTCTCTCATTTTTTTTTCCTTTACATAATTTGTGTAAATCTGACTCACTCTCACCATTTTTTTTTCCGGCATTCTCGATTTCCGATCATTTTCAAAAGAGAAGCCCATTAAAAAAGAAAAATTTTCAAAGTGCTTCTCACAGCAGAAATTCCATTCTTTTTCAATAAGCTTTACTCATTCTTCTCAACACTTCGAATGGCTTTAACTTCTTTATTTATTGAAAGCATTCATTTCCAGAGACTTCTAAAAGAAGATTTATGAACTTTTGAGGCTTATCGATTTGGCTTTTGGCTTTTGGCTTTTGGCTGATTGATTTTTAGCTTATTGATTTTTAGCTTAAGGGACACTTTATGTAAAGATTATGGTACTGATTGGGGTACAAGATTAGACTTGACTATTAAGAGTTTATCAATATCAATAGAGATATCAATATCAATATCAATATCAATATTATTAATATCGATATCAAGATCTCGATAAGTTTACCAAAATCTTTAAAAAACGTGAAACCTACCGTATTTCTTCGAATAGAAGACCGGGTAAAGAGTATGATCGCGTACTCCTGCGTAGCAGCCCTTTTTAAAATTTCTTTTCTGCATAAAAGCTTTCAATGAAGTGCTATAGGGCTGAAAAATGACTCAAAAATCTGTTAGCTCATGTGGTATTTTTGAGTCATTTTTCAGCCCTATAGCACTTGATTGAAAGCTTTTATGCAGAAAAGAAATTTTAAAAAGGGCTGCTACGCAGGAGTACGCGATGATACTCTTTACCCGGTCTTCTATTCGAAGAAATACGGTATATCGATATCGACAGTCGTATTCAGCGCATTCCCCTCAAATAAGCTTTAGTTTAAAGAAGAAGCAACTAAAGTTTTACCATTATCAATAAGCTTATCGATAAGCTTATCGAGAAAGCTTATCATGATCTCAATAAGAACTCAAGATCTCAATCTCAATAGTCAAGTCGACTACAAACAGCACTGGATTACGACAACTTACCCATACTTTTGTTGCTTTACCCGTTCTTTATCATATCTAAAAGAAGTCTAGAAAAATCGGCTAACTGAATACTTTAATGTGAATTCGCTTTCTTTTTTCAGTTTCTGTTACGTTTAAAACTTTCTTTATCATCCCTGGACTTAAATTTTCATAAAAATTTCCTACAAACTCGTTGACATCATCACAAAACCATAAATTGACTCAAAATGCTTTTATTTCACCATAATCCCTCTCGAATTTCTCTCCTTGAGTGCATCCATTCAAATTTGATTTCAAGATTTATCATTTATCCACATCGAATCATCTAATCAAAAATCATTTCAGGAACACAATCTACAAAGAAACGAATCAAATTCAAAGAAGAATTTCACATTCATAAAGAATAAAAATGACTGGGAGCTCGTGCGGAGAAGTGGTGAGATCGATTCTCCGATCACATTGTGATCATCAAGGACCGTTCAATTATGTGGAAGTGAGTAGAAAGAGCATTCACAAGTCCCAAAGAGGAAAAAACCCGTGATAATGAGATCCTTCGAGAACGCAGATCACTTAGGTGTTCTTTTTTGTAGAAAGAGCATTCACAAGTCTCATTCACCAGTTCAAATCTCCAGACTTAACCTGAGATCAGCTATAGAATAGAAAAAAAGGTTTAGGTCATAGGCTCAGGTGGTGAAAGTTACCCACAAAACCTTTCGGATCAATCATCAACATAAGACTATATTAGCAGCTAAGGAGAACTTAAGGTCTTGTGCCATTTTGTTAGTCTAGTCTAGTCTAAAAGACCATAGTCCTAGGCCAAAAGCGACTGATCACTTATTTCTTTCATTTCTTCTTTGATTTTTTAAACCAAAGTATTTCCGTCTAATGCTTCGGTTCTAATACCATTCCAATACGGTTCCAATACGGTTCTTTTTTTGATCTTTTGATCTAATACGGGTTCCAATACGGTTCCAAATCCGACAGGTAGCAACCCTGGGACATTGTCACCTGACATCAGGTGACATATGTCTGCCAGCGCGAAGCGAATATGTTAAGACAGCATCAGGTGACAATGTCTCGGTTAACGTGTTAAGCATGTTTATATTATTGTTCAATATATAAGATTTAGATTGAATCTAAATCCGGACGTCTGGAAGTATTATAGACGGTACCTAAATCGGACGGAAATCCTAAATCGGACACAATATATATAAAATTTGATTAATTGATAAATTTTTTTGACTGCTTATAGCTTTTTTAAACTTTTTAAAATCTTGCACCTTTAAAAATCTAACCTCAAACATCCTCGAAAAAAAGGCTAAATGAACATGGATTGGCTTTGAAGAAAAATCTTTTTATTCAACCTTCAAAAGCAAACTTATTTCAATCCAAATGCGAAAGCTTCTTTCTTCAGAAAGTGTCATCAGTGTTCCATTGTGATGGAAGTCTCAAATTGCCAACACTGATTGAGAAAAGGATTCTCTTTCTTTTGATCTATCAAAAAAATTCCTTCTCCTTCCTTCTTCTTCTTCTTCTTCTTCTCACTTTCCTCATTATCTCTTTTCATAATCCCAATTTCCTTATGATCAGCATTTCTATTTCCCATTTCTCCACTTTTTACTGCTTTTTTTTGTGACTTTAAAACATTCCAAATGTCTAGATCTTTTTCATTTATTGATTAAAAACTTTCAGCCATTGTTTGGCTGAAATTTCATTGTTCACCAACCTCATTTTAAGCTTCAATTTAAAGTAATAAAAAGCTTTCAAATAAAAAGCTGTCGTTCCCTGTGCTTGCTTTTTTAAGAATGAAGATGAAGATTGATTTTGATTTTGCTTTTGGAAATGACTTGAAATGATTTTGAAAGTGAGAAAGTTGAAAATTTACCTTGAAATTATAAAGTTATAGTATAAAGGACAAAGGTTATGAGGTATAAAGAAGTTGGTATAAAGTATAAGTTATAGTGTAAAGATTATCAAGTTATAGTATAAAGTTGTAAAGTATAAACTATAAATTATAGTATAAAGTATAAATTATAAATTTTAAGTAAAAGCATGATCTCTATTTTCTTTCACCTTTTAATGAAAACTTTCATTTGTTAAAAGAGGTTTTTCTTTTAACAAGCTTGAGAAAAGGATTCTCTTTCTTTTGATCTATCAAAAAGAAGTTCTTCTCTTTCTCGTGAAATTATTCAGCTGAAAAGTGTTGCTTCGCTTTTTTAAGAATTTATTGTTTAAAAAACTCTTCTAACAAGCTTGATTTATCTCCTAAAACGTTTTATACCAGTCTAAAAGATAAAGCAAATAGATCTAGAAAATATCAAGTTTAAATCGAATGCAGATTGAGTCCAGGTATAGTCAGCTTTCCAAATCAGCTTTCCAAATCAGCTTTCCAAATCAGCTTTCCAAATCAGCTTTCCAAATCTAATAGTAAACTTAACTCCAGGCGATCAAGTCCAAATTTAATCTAGATTAGGCATAATTAGATAGACAAAATTTAGGCTAAACTAAACGGTGACTTTTCCTTCTTCTGCTTGAGAAATTGAGAAATTGCATTTTATAGCCTTCATTCACTTTTATCAAAGCAGACATCTAGAACGGGCATTTCAAGAAATGGTCGCACTTTTTTTTATGTCGTTTTTGCGTTTTCCGGGGGTGATTTTTGGGGAACTGGCCACTTCTAGGGACTCAGTTAATGAAAAGAAAAGGAAAAGAAAAGGCTACCTTTTTTAGCAAAGAATTTCCGCTCAACCGTGCTCCGCAATTTCCGTTCTTTTTTTTCTATGGGATTTTTTTCAACTCTAACTTTTCCCGCTCTCAAATGAACATTTTAAGATGTGGTTCAGGTATTTGAAGATTTGCTTGACTCTTCTTTTGAGCATAGTAACTCCCAGGACAGCTCAGTCACTCACCACTTCCTTCCTATCTGCGAAAGGCAACAGCTATCTATCGGGGGTGTATGCCAGATTAAGAGCGATTACGCAGCCGCACAAAGGACTCCTCGCCGTCACTTTATACAGAGCTCTTTCTTTTGTTCTGTAAATGATTCACAAATGAGATTTAATGTTAAAAACTTGTGCCCCGGGGTTTTCAAGGTCGTAGAACCTATTGGCGGAGTTTATTTTGATCCTTTGCCCCAAGAAAAGTCCCAAGGGAATCGAGTTGGCTTTTGGCTTTTGCATCAGATAGCTTTTCACAATGAAAAGACCCGGATTTCCGAGAAGAATTGTATTTCCAAGTTGTTAAGCATTTAGGTTGTTGTTGTTGTTAAGCAGTTGTTAAGCAGAATAGAAAAAAGCTTTCGAAACACTACCGTATCTTACAAAAGTTTCAAAAGCTTTTTGGAGCTGTTCCTCTTTCAAATTGTCGCATTCCTTTGAATTATCATATTTCTTTTCTTCAGCTTTGTTGAAATTAAAAAGCTGATGAAAGAGGAGAAAAAAAATAGGAAATTTGACTCCAATCCGTAAACCTTTTCGAAAGATTTTCGGTTTCCCTTCCAAGAGATGAAGAGATCACTTTTCTGCGCCTTGTCGTCCATTTTAATATTTCATTTTCAATATTTCTTCATGCTTCATCTTAAAAGAATTCCTATTTTCTTGAAAAATCATTTTTCTTCAATCTAATTAATATAATCTTATGCTTTTGTTGTTCCAAAGGCAACCAAAGGCAACCAAAGCCAGCTTGGTTTTGTAGGCCTTTTCTTACAGTTAGGATTAGATTGTATCATCCTAGATTGTATTAGATTAGATTGTAGACACCGATTAGATTGTATCATAGTACAGTAGTTATCGTAGTTCTTTATCAGTCTTTACCAGTATAAACGTATAAAGTAAAACTGAAAACTGAAAACTCAACAATCACATCAAAAGCCTTAATCAAAATGGAAAAAGAGAGAAAGAGACAACACAAACAAATCCTTTTTCCCTTTTCTTCACCATTTTCCTTTTCGGATGCGTTTGGGACGAATTTGGAAAAGCTTCCGAAAATTCGATTTCATTCTTTTCTTCTTTTTCTTTTTCCCTATTCTCCAATTTTCAGAGAGTAAATCGTTCACAAATTCATCCATTTTGTTGCCCTTTTCTGCACTCAATTTTACTACTTTATATTGTCAATTGTTGGGATTATTTGATGGATACGTGAATTGACTTTCCCCTTTTCAATAAGTTGGAGTGCAACCATGGCTAGAGTGCAACCATGGCTAGAGTGCAACCATGGCTAGAGTGCAACCATGGCTAGAGTGGCAACCATGGCTAGAGAGCAACCATGGCTAGAGTGCAACCATGGCTAAAGTGGCAACCATGGCTAGAGTGGCAACCATGGCTAGAGTGCAACCATTGCTAGAGTGCCACCAGCACAAGCATGTCGAAGACTTCGAACCAGAAACAACCAAGATAGGAAACACTGGATGGCAATAGCAAGGGATAGAGAAATGTGGAAGCAGGTTGTGATCTGCAACAAAGGGCAACAAAATAGGAACACCTAAGTGTGAAGACAGATCAAAAAAAAGTTTGATTTTAGTTAAATTTTTGAATTTTCGATAGACATTTGTTCTGAAATCTTGCTTGAAACTTTAAATTCAAAGCTTTTTTAAAGAATTTATGGCTAATTTCTCGTGTGTTTGCCAAGAGAGTTTTTTCACGCTTTCTTTTTGCAAACTCGTTTTAAAACCCCTTTCCCCTTAGCAAATAGATTCAAGAAAACGAAAAAATGGCTACACAAAGTGTAGAACTTTTTGCTCCAGCAATTACCGCTTCAAATTACAGTTTTCAATTTCATTTACTTTATAAATCACTTTTTGTAATTTAATTTTTATTTAGCTTTATTTTCTAGATCTTACAATATCCCTAAATACATTATACCGTATTTGCTCTAATAATAGCACCTCGGCGAGCCGAGTTGGTGACTATTTTATGGTTTCCAAGCTTTTGCAGAAGCTCAACACTCTAATCATCGTCAAGATCTCATCGTCAGCTACATTTTCCGATCCCACATCGATAGGTTCTGATAAGCGGTTCTCGAGATTTCGAGGAATTTAGGCGACGCTCAGGGTGCACTAGTATTAGAGAGAATACGGTATTCTTTATTTTCTCTAATAGTATTGCCCTCTAAAAAAAAAAAAAATATAATTTGTTTATAGACTTAAAAAAAAAAGGAAGCGGCCCCTCCGCCCGGCCGAGCCGAGTTGATGACTATTTTACAGTTCCCTAGCTTTCTCAGAAGCTCAACACTCAAATCCCCCACTAGATCTCATCGTCAGCTACATTTTCCGACCCCACATCAATAGGTTCTGATAAGCGGTTCTCGAGATTTCGAGGAATTTAGGCGACGCTCAGGATGCACTACTATTAGAGAAAATACGGTAAACATTATAAATAGAATATCTTTTGAAGAATTCAAAAAACTATCCAGTTTTCTTTTCACTATCACATTGTGAATACTTTTTGTTCAGTGCATAAAGATACGGAAACAAAATTCATTTGTTTTCCTAGACTCTGATGATCCTAGATTCCTAGACTCCTAAAACTGATGAAATTCAAAAATTTGTAAGCTATAGTCGAAATAAAATCAAAATCAAATGCAAACAGTTTGTAAATTCAAAAAAGAAAACAAGTTCTCTTTTCACAAAAAAAAGTCTCTCTCATTTTTTTTTCCTTTACATAATTTGTGTAAATCTGACTCACTCTCACCATTTTTTTTTCCGGCATTCTCGATTTCCGATCATTTTCAAAAGAGAAGCCCATTAAAAAAGAAAAATTTTCAAAGTGCTTCTCACAGCAGAAATTCCATTCTTTTTCAATAAGCTTTACTCATTCTTCTCAACACTTCGAATGGCTTTAACTTCTTTATTTATTGAAAGCATTCATTTCCAGAGACTTCTAAAAGAAGATTTATGAACTTTTGAGGCTTATCGATTTGGCTTTTGGCTTTTGGCTTTTGGCTGATTGATTTTTAGCTTATTGATTTTTAGCTTAAGGGACACTTTATGTAAAGATTATGGTACTGATTGGGGTACAAGATTAGACTTGACTATTAAGAGTTTATCAATATCAATAGAGATATCAATATCAATATCAATATCAATATTATTAATATCGATATCAAGATCTCGATAAGTTTACCAAAATCTTTAAAAAACGTGAAACCTACCGTATTTCTTCGAATAGAAGACCGGGTAAAGAGTATGATCGCGTACTCCTGCGTAGCAGCCCTTTTTAAAATTTCTTTTCTGCATAAAAGCTTTCAATGAAGTGCTATAGGGGCTGAAAAATGACTCAAAAATCTGTTAGCTCATGTGGTATTTTTGAGTCATTTTCCAGCCTATAGCACTTGATTGAAACTTTTATGCAGAAAAAAAATCTGCTACGCAGGAGTACGCGATGATATTTTACCCGGTCTTCTATTCGAAGAAATACGGTATATCGATATCGACAGTCGTATTCAGCGCATTCCCCTCAAATAAGCTTTAGTTTAAAGAAGAAGCAACTAAAGTTTTACCATTATCAATAAGCTTATCGATAAGCTTATCGAGAAAGCTTATCATGATCTCAATAAGAACTCAAGATCTCAATCTCAATAGTCAAGTCGACTACAAACAGCACTGGATTACGACAACTTACCCATACTTTTGTTGCTTTACCCGTTCTTTATCATATCTAAAAGAAGTCTAGAAAAATCGGCTAACTGAATACTTTAATGTGAATTCGCTTTCTTTTTTCAGTTTCTGTTACGTTTAAAACTTTCTTTATCATCCCTGGACTTAAATTTTCATAAAAATTTCCTACAAACTCGTTGACATCATCACAAAACCATAAATTGACTCAAAATGCTTTTATTTCACCATAATCCCTCTCGAATTTCTCTCCTTGAGTGCATCCATTCAAATTTGATTTCAAGATTTATCATTTATCCACATCGAATCATCTAATCAAAAATCATTTCAGGAACACAATCTACAAAGAAACGAATCAAATTCAAAGAAGAATTTCACATTCATAAAGAATAAAAATGACTGGGAGCTCGTGCGGAGAAGTGGTGAGATCGATTCTCCGATCACATTGTGATCATCAAGGACCGTTCAATTATGTGGAAGTGAGTAGAAAGAGCATTCACAAGTCCCAAAGAGGAAAAAACCCGTGATAATGAGATCCTTCGAGAACGCAGATCACTTAGGTGTTCTTTTTGTAGAAAGAGCATTCACAAGTCTCATTCACAAGGACCGTTCAATTATATGGAAGTGAGTAGAAAGAGCATTCACAAGTCCCAAAAAGGAAAAAAACCCGTGACAATGAGATCCATCGAGAACGCAGATCACTTAGCTGTTCTTTGTGCTCGCGTAGTCACACACGATCTTGTACACGGTTCTTTTTTAAGTCTCTCTCCAGTCAATCAGTGGAAAATGGGCCTTTTTCTTGATTGTTTATGTTAAAAACTACTTTATCTTGCTTCTAGTTTTATCCAATTTCAATTAAATTGAAGATTGGATCAAAACAAAGGGATAAGATTACGGGAATTTCGAAATAAACAGAGTTATTTTCGAGTTGATTCTGTGAAAATTCCCCAAAACGCATCATTTCAGCAAATTTCAGGTGTTTCTCGATTTCGAGAACGCAGTGCCCACCGAACAAGAGCGACATCTCTTCGACCTTTCCGATGCCGTTCTCGCTCAAGCCTCTCAACTCTTAGAAAATGTCTCATGCTATGGAAAAGGTGAAGAAAAAACTCTAAAACTAAAACTCTTTTTCTATGAGTTCAATATTTTCAGGAGCTTCATCAGAGATTCGAACGGCACTCCAGAATCCGCAAAACGAGTTAGCACAGGAGAAAGCGGTCGAAGTGGTTTCCGCCTACGTGAGCCGAATCAAATCCTACTATGAGCTATCGCTTCGAATAGAGAAAGTAAAAGAAATTATGAGAAACTTGTAAATGTTTCAATTCCAGTTGGTTCCACAACTTCTCTGGGATTTGTGCAGTGGTCCGTTGCCACCCGAGGAACAACTAGACGCAAGACAGGCGTTGGCGAGGTACAATAACGATTACAATTACAATAACGATTATATTATCGATTACTATTGTATATGATAATATTCAATGCTAGATCATAGATTTTAATATTTAATAAAATCATATCCAAATTTCCATTTAGACAACTTGCCCGAATAGTCGACTTTGTCTTGGAGTTCGACTCGGCCAAGATGTGCACACCGGCACTCCAGAACGATTTCTCGTTTTATCGTCGTTTAATCGGAAGGAATGAGCAAGATTCAAGGTAGATAATTAGTCTTAAATGTTGTTATTTTATAATTTTATAATAGTTTGAGTATTTCTTGCTTTTTGACTCAAAATCATAGATAAATTGTGTGAAATTGTCCATGAATTCAAATGCAAATTGCAAAATTTGAATGTTAATTATTAAATTTAAGTTAGGGTTTTATCGATTTCAAAAGATCTCTAAATTTGGGAACACTAAAGCACCGTAATATGCATTCTCGGTCGCTTTTCAGCTCGGTCGAATTGGCCAACTCGATCTCCCTTTTCCTGGCAGCCCCCACCCCAATGCTTTCGTCGCTTTCCTCGGCCACCACTGCTTTTGTTAGGTAATTTATCGTTTACTTCTTGGAGAGACCAAGTTTCCAAATAAAATAAAATAAATTGAAAGCCAATCCAATTCCAGGGCACATCCCACACTTCCTTTGGGAAACACCACCGATACACTTGCCACAATTGTCAGGTATTATTTGAAGTCAGACTTGAAGTGATTTATCATAAAACAAGAAAAAAGAAAGACAATAAAATACCCGAAAAGTTAATGAAAACAAAAACAACTTACAAAGATCATAGATTTTTTCAATTTGGGAGTGGTGAAAGGTATTGAACGTGTTGCTGCGGGGTTTCGTGGAGTTCGCAATAGGCTCGATACTGCAGCAATTGATAGCGAGCGATTGACTCGGCCTAAAAAAGAATTGATTTAGACATAAATAGCTGATAAAAATAACAATGACCAACCCACGGAGGAACTATCGTCACATGTGTGCAATTTGGTGGACCGGTCGAGTTGCATTCCAACATAAAATAGGCCCAATCACCTACCTGAAAACAGCAAATAAGATAATAACTATTTTCGAGGTGCTAGTAAAAGCGCCAAATCTGCGCTTTTCAAAGCATTTTCCTAGCAATTCTGATTGAACATTAATATTTTTTAAAGTTTCTCCTCGTCGACAATGCTTACTATTTTGCCGCCTTCACCGGATCTGAAAATAGCATAAGATCGATAAAGAGAGCAAAAAGACCAATCGGGGACACAAAAACTACTGTTTTGAGATCTGTATAGGTATTTGAACGTGTTTCCTAATTGAAAACAGTTAGAACTGAAATTGTGAAGCAGAAAACTCTAAAAAAAAAGTTGGTTAGAAGTTGGGAAAAAGTGATTTTTTTTACAGTAATTTTCATAAGCGTAAATTTGGCGCAAAAATTTTTGGAGCAAATGAAAACGCGGCGCTTTTGCTAACACCTCTATTTTTATATATGTTTAAATCACCACTCTAATATAAAAAACCCTCACATCACATCCTGTATCCTGTCCACAAACAATGATAGCCGTACCGCTGCTGTCTTTGACCGTGAATGGATGCAAAGAGATTACTTCCGCACAAACGATACTCGTACCAGACATTCTGAAAGGAATAAGTACAAACAGAAACGTTAAAGAAACACCTTCTCATCAACGAGTCACAGTCATCTCGCCCGATCGTCATCTAAATGAGGAAAATTTTAGTGTTTGTTGCTATATGGTCACACACGAGGAGGCAGCCATGCGACTAGGGGATACGGCGAGATTATTCTGTGTTCGGGTGATGGTTGGCTGTTTGATTCTCTACGATCACGTTGATGAACAGGTTAGTTGGCTATTTTCGACAAAAATTAAAGTGTTTACAACCAAATTTTTACGACTTGGTGGTATAATATTAGAAGATACGGTACTTAATTTAAGTTTTTAAAAAAACTCAAAAAAAAAACCTCCAGGGAGCCTTTGTTCGAGACTCGCCAATCAACGTAAAAACGGCCGTGCAAGTGATTCGTCAGCACACCACCCAACCGCAGGTAAACCTAAAACAAACTACTGTAAAAGTCAAACACTTTTAGACTGACTCTCTCCTGAATTCGATCCGCTACACGACGAAACACTTCAATCAAGAGAGCACTCCGAAAAGTATTCGACAACTCCTAGCCTGAAAAATCTCAATTTGATGCCTCTGAAGCTCAAACACAAGCAAAAAAAGACGGAAAAGTCCTAACCCAAAAATTAGACCCAATGTCTCAAAAATTCCCCAAAATGAGCCCTGTGATTTTTCTCGGTTCTTTGCTCCTGTAAACCTTGTTTCGAAAGAAAAGCCTAAATCTGCCTCATTTCGGTGTTGTTCATAGTTTGCGAATGCAAAATGTTTTTTTGCCCGGCCTCCTCAAACTCTAGTCTGTCTAATTTTCTCGAAAAATACATAGAATTTGAATTCGCCAATTGATTCTCAAATGTTACATAAATTTGTATATTAAAAAATTCATGTAATAAACAGTCCCATAACGTGCATAAATCATCAAAATCAAAATTAAAAACATTTATTGACATGGCAAATGCAAAGTAACCTTAAAAAGAACTGAAAAGGCTAGGAGCTTTATTGAAGTATGGGGGTCATATATCTAACGTCTTTATACATACATTTTAGGCGCTTATTGAGCTAGAGCTGACAATCAAGAAACACAAAAACTATTTCATTCACAAAACAAGTTTTACAAACCGAACTTTAGCTCTATTGGCGTACTTTCAATGAGATTGACTAACTGATATGACTGATATTAAGACTGTCTTTTCCCAAAACAAGGACAAACAGTCATTGAATATTTAAGGGAAATGCGATTGAGCTCGTCCGGAGTGAATAATTGAGAAGCAATTGCAATGAGTGTAAGATCTCGTAGTCAGAGAACGAAAAACAAACAAAAACGATTAAGTGACCTTGCTATATGTGAAATGGAACTACGTATTGGTATAAGTAAACAAAATAATAATAATCAAACTTCTGCCCCAAAAGATTTAGGCTTCATCACGGTTTCGCGGCTGAACGGGCGGTGAATGTAATGGACCCTAAATCGATACAGTAATTTACTTATAAATATTTTGCCACCCACCGGTTGAGGTTGTACTACAGCGAGAAGAGCATTTGCGTGATTTGGAAGAGCAGCAGCAATCTGGAGAGGCGCTGGTTGAGGGAGAGGATCCGAAGCTGCTGCGGCCAAAGAAGGATTAGACTTTGACTAAAATGTATAAATGAACATTGTGCAACATTATTTGAGATAATTTTAAAGCATATAAGCTACCTTTACAATCGGGCAAGCGAAATCAACGTGACGAGAGCGTGCTTCCTCTTTTTCCCATGAGCAATGGACAAATGGGCGTTGAACGTAATTGTAGATCACTAAAGTCAAGTTCATAGGTTTGGTTATTAACTAAACACTTATTACCAACCTTCTGCTTTATTGAAGCGCTTCTTTACTTTTTCTTTGTGTGTTGGATAGCCTCTGAAAGTTATCGATAAATAGTCGAAACAAAGAAAGAGAAAGAAAATTTTAAAATGTCACCCACTCCATCCCAAGACGAATCTTTTTCAGACCGCGCTCCTTCAACACCTGTTTTGCACAGTCGCGGTTCTCGGCATATTTGAAAAATCTATAACCAAATAATACTCAATACTTTTACGATCAAAACCTGTATAGATGACTGCTGTACACAACATGTGTAGTATCCTCTCCGGTCATTCGGAAATCAGGCGGATATTCGTCATCCCAATCAACAACGTCATCGTCCAGAAGCACTACAATATGACACTCGCGTTCGCCATGCTAAATAAACGTCAAACATTTTAAAAGTCAAAACCAAACCTCAGTGCTAGCAACCATTTGTGGGAAAATTATCTCCTCGAGGAAACGGGTAAATTGCATTCGAGCACCTAGAAAAAAAATTAAGTTCAATCTAAAAAAATTTTAAACCTTCATTAGATAGTTCGTGCAGCAGTGCATGGAGATTCTGGCATTTAACTGTGCGCGAATTGAAAGGCACCAAAAAGTAGTCGCATGCCTCTCTAAAATGGCTGCCTTATTAAAAACATATTAAATTAAAGAGCTTACCTAAGTTCTGAGACAGAAACGTGTGTGGGACATCGAATAATACCATCTGTGTAAAACTCCAAGATTGCACGAAATACATGAGCATTGCACACATCAGCTACCTAAAAGAAAAATAATAAAACTCTTGTTGGGCATGCTTGAAAAACCTCGAATTCCCCTGATTCATTAGCAGGAACGAGATCATGCCCTTCAACCGAATTACGCATGGAAAACATACGACCGAGCATCGTTTCTGGGTGTTTGAGCAAAGTCTAAAGTAAATTTTATATAATACGTCTAAAGGCTCGTGTTTTTAATCTAAAAGATCGCAATTTCCTCAACCAACCTTCAGACTGATCAAAAAGCGGGTATTGTCAACGAGAAGACACACTTTATCCTCTAAACAAAAACGATCACATAAAATGACTCGTTTTAAATTATACCTGAATCAGAGTTCAAATCAACTGTCACAGTACCATGTCGCTGCGCCAAAGAACACATCAGCGCATCATGAGCAGGTCCACCCAAAGACATGCTGCGTTGTGAGCGGCCCTCCTAAAATTATTATTAACTCTAGTTTTAAAATTTTAAGCAAAATATTTTCCTTGAACAAATCTCTAAAACAACCACATTTGTAAGTCGTGAAAGTGAAAAGAAAACAAAAAGGAGGGTTCACCTTCTTGGATCCTGTTTTAACCTTGAGGCAAGGCAGAGGCGGTGTGAGAGTACGCTCAGCAAGATCCTAAAGGAAACCAATCAATCACAAATGTCAAAACCCGAATAAATGAGACATGAAAAATGGTGTCGTTGAGTGTTAATGAGAAAATTTTGGAAAATTAGCTACAGTCTACAAGCTAATTCTACGAATCAAACAAAATTCGTGAAAAACAATAGTATTACCTGAGAAGATTGCTGAGAGAATGGATTTCGAGCCGGTGATTCCGAAGGACTGACATTACCCGAAGAGCAAGTTGAACCATGGCCACCGACGAGTGACGATTTGCGAACGGGGCCTGATGACGAAGAATCTAAAATAATAATATGATTAAAAACTATAATAAATGCGTATTTTACTACTATTTTTCAAATACTACAGAAATACCTTACTTTGCTTGGTAACGTAATTCTTCGGCGCTGGTGGTTGTGAATGCACGGGTTGTGTTTTTGCAGAAAACGACCAAGTTACCTAAAGTTCATTCGAATAATATGACTTTTAATAGATAAACACTTTTAAAAATCTACACACATCCGCTCAAAGAAACAAAAGAAGACGATGCCTGGAATCTTGTGTAAATACGCCTTCTCGAGAAAGACAAAGCCTCCTCTACGCAAGTACACAAACAAAAACTAGCAATTCGAAGGCTTAGCAACTTAGCTTAAACAAACAAAATTTTAAGAATACCTGTTGCACAGGTAGTTTCTTGCTACCCTCGTGGCGAGACTTTCTTGCTTTCAAGCAACCAGAGCGCTGAGATCCACCCGAAGATGAAGCCCCTTCACTGTCACGACGATCACGTCCTAACAAAACTTGAAATAAAAGATGTATTTAATCTAATTTATGTCCAGCTTAAGAAAAACCAACCATGCTCATCAATAGATGCATCCGAATCATCGCTGGTAGTGGGGAGGCTCTCTCGGTTGAACAATCTCTTGGGGCATCCGTCTTCACGTTCTTCTAAAAAAAATGAATTAATTAAAAACCAGGTAATATATAAAACCACAAAACACAGAATTGATTCAAAAGCTAACCTCCTCCACCTCCATCACCGCTACCCGATGAGACGGCCATATTTGAAGAGCTGGCCATCCTTCTATCTGAAACTTCAAAAATTGAGACGTGACTACTTAATGTGCACAAAAGATCAAAACAAGAGCTTTGTAGCTAAACGTGCTAAAAATCATGGGCTATTTTGAAAGCAAAAGGAGCCAATGAGCGTGAGAAAAACACTAAGGAAACATCGGCGAAACAGGTTTTCCAAAAATCGATTCAAAATTTCACGAGGCTTTGCGTGTGAAAAATTGTGTGAAAGATGCCTACAAGTAATTAGAGTATGAGGGGAGTAAAGGTGGCCAGAAGCGGTCGGTAATTACACTAACAAAGGAGGGATCGCCTTCAATGAGAAAGCGTATGGATGAGGGATGTGGGTGTGGCCGAGTTTTGTGCGCGGGAGAAGTGAATGGTCGCGTGCGTCGAGAAGCGAGCGTCCATAGGCACAAAGGAGGGGAAAGAAAGGTGTGTGGTGAGTGTGAGTGGAAGGGAAAGACAAGAAAATGGGAGACAAGGCTCGTAAACCACATCAAGGAAAAGAGAGCGGTCTTCTTTAACCAGGCTTGCATTTTATACCCATTTTTCGCGTCGCTCATATTTCGGCAGATTCACGCCTTTTGCTGAATATCTTTAAAACATAGGGCATAAATCCTATATAAATATAAATCCAAATTCTCTTTGTCAAATCAAGTTCATTTTGATTGTTTGAGATCGTTTTTTTATCGATAACTTGCTTGCTTTTTAACTTCTTAAGCTGTAGCTGTGTTATAGGCCAGTCTGATAGGTAAATAACTCAAGCTCAGTCCGAAAATCCATAAACTTTTGACCTAAACTCTTCCATTTCATTTTCGTGCCATAATTTTCATTGTTTCTAACGTATTCATAACTTTTATAGTCAAAGACGTAGCGGGCTATCGATCGACTAGACGACTTACAAGTTTTGCTAATTTGTTTTATGATATTTTACTTCTCATCCTTTCTTTATCCAGCATATAACCACTTTCTAATCAAAATTTTCAGATCCCTCCAGAAGTGATGGGCGTTTCGTGGGTAATCGAGACGGAGAGAAGCCAAAACTCGATCGAACAACTCATCGAAAGTGGAGGAGGGACGAAAATCGGTCTATTTGTCGTCGATAGCTCAACGTATCGGTTAGTTTTTTAGTATTGGTGATTTTTGTAGGTAATTTTTCTATTTAGAAGTTAATTAGTATATTCTCTTTGAGACTTAAAGTGATTAGTTTTTTCTTTAAACTGGAAACTAAAATTAGTATTCTAGGCCCGTCGATCAATTGGCGAACAACATCGGTCAACTCAACGTGCTTCATCACTCAAATTTTCCGGAAAGCACTTTTTCGCTGGCCGTCACCGCTACGAATGATCCGAAACAACCGCCACCAAAGTCGATCAGTGACCGAGGATTTGATTTGATTCTCTCGAAACTTTCTGGAGCTCTTCAAATGGATTCAAGCGGAAAATTTGACGCCAGCGGTACCGAGTACTCGTTCAAGGATTTTCGAGTGAGAGTGGGAACAGTGACACAAGGAGGATCGGTGAAAGGTGTCGTTGTAGAAATCGAGTATACGCCTACTTGGGTGGCCAATCAAGCAAGCATGATGCTCAGCGAGTTTATCAACATGTTTTTCCCCGAACAAACCGCCTCGAAACCGGAAATAATCACAAAACCGACCTCAGACTTGTACACAGCGCTCGACACTTTAAACCAGTATCAGCAGATTTTTAATCGACTAAGGAAAAAAGCCTAATATTGTGAATATTGTGACTTTGATCTCTCATATTTTCGGGTTTTTTTCTCGTTACTCGTTATGAATGAATTTATTATTTTCAGGGCCGATGGACGAAGAAGGGGCTTACTTGGGGCATGTCACTTATCAATGCATTTACAGCGGCGTCTTGGAGCGCATGAGGCAAGTTTTTTGAAAATTTGAATTGACTAATGACTAATGGTCGACCGAAAATCTACATTTTTCTTTAGGAAAACTCGGGCAAATGACACGACTGCACAAGCTGCTTTACAGGTTTGCTTTTTTTCAAAGAGATTTCTTATTCAAGTTTTAGAAAATTCGCGTGGCTCTGAAGGCGTGTGATCAAGCATCGCCTGGTTTTCTCTACGACTTCACCAAATCTCTTCTGACAGAGGGAGGTCTGGAGATCAATATGCAGGTTTGTAACTGTCTGTTACTTTTACAAAAATAGTGCTTTATGATTTAATTTATGCAGATTTTATTCGCATTTCACTAATAGCTAATTTCAACTATTATTTTTTTTTACAGGAAGCTTTCCTTCGTCTTCAAGGAAACGCTTCGGATGAAGACCTGAAAATTCCGATTCCGGAAGTTCGCGAATTTAGAGAATTGAGTGACAGGTTTGCCTTTTACAATTATTACGCGCTTTTGTGTATTTGCTGTCATAATTTCCAAATTTTAGGGCTATCATGCTTCGACGAGTTCTTGCACGCGTGCCTGAAGAAATGACTGATCGTCGCAGATTTTTGGAGACCATCAAGGTATCTTGATCCTTAAAGCCTCTAATTAATTTGATTGTTCTTTAGGAGATTGCTTCTTCGATCAAAAAGCTTTTGGAGGCCACTAACGCTACGCTACAGATCGTACCAGAAAGTGCTCAGCATGGTTGGTTTTGCTTTTAAAATCATTGACGTTAAAATTTTTAGCAGTTGAAAAGCGAAAGCGTGAGTTCGTGCATTACTCCAAGCAGTTCAGCAATACACTCAAGGACTATTTTCGTGATCAAAACGCTTTGCAGGTGATTGAACCATAGAATTATCATATTTCATTTTATAGGAAAAAGTAGAATAGTCATTTTAATTTTAAGAGACTCAAGCAGTTGTGTATTTATAGTTTTCGGAATCTGTTGAAGTTTCTAAATGAGCTGAAGTTTTTCAGGTATCCATCTCAGCGAATCGCCTGATCTTCCAAACGCAGTTGATCATACGCACTGTGAACGAGAAAATGCGCAAGCATTAAGCCAGAATTGATGAAGGACATTCCCCTCGAGAGGATTTTACTGACTTCGTTTTTGACTTTCGACATTCTCTTCTTTCTTCATTGATTGTATATTGTGAGCCTATTTCTCTCTGTCCTTTAGAATTTAGTGCAATATCGACAAATTGGCTTTAAATTTCAAATGGCTGGTGGTAATATTTATTGAAAATTTTTTTCACAATATTTCTTTGATTCTTTCCAGTACGACTGTGATTTTTTCTTTTCATGAACAAATTCTATTATCTTGGCAAAATCAGATATCTTTTTTGAGTGGATGTGACCAAAAGTTTCTACTTGTTCAAAAACACTGATTCACTTTATTTTCTCCATTGACCTCTTTCTTTTCAAAAAACATGGAGTGCTGTGATACCTGCTCAATCGCTTCCGAATACGCCTTTTCTTCAAAACGGACTCTACGGTAAATGTTTTGTTAGCACATTTGTGGGGTCCACTTTTTTTTGTGTGTGTACAACACCCAACAAGTTTAATAAATGTTTGTTTGAAATCTATCTATATTTTGTTGAATGTTTTAAACATTATATTACTGCCAAATAAACTGAAAAGGTTGTAACTTAAAAGAACGTTTAGAATGGACGAGGAAGATGATATTTTTGGGTCGGATTTGGAGGATGAAGAGAAGAAAAAGGTAAGTGAAAATTGTGTAAATTTACCTGTTTTATAAAGCGTAAAAAAACTATCTTTTATGCTAATTTTCTCTTTGATTGATTTTTTAGGAGCCAATGCGCGAGGAGGACAAGAAATTTTTATTTCGACGCGAATTGAGGACAATGCTCTACGGATTTGGAGATGAAAAAGTAAGCATTTTTGGACGTTTTCAACCTAAAATTATCTAACAGGTACCATTCGATAAGACGCTCGAGACTTTGGAAGCTATTGTCATCGATTACATAAAGGTTTGTGGATTAACAACTGTTTTTAAATCATAATTTCAAGGAACTATGCGCAAAGGCGATGTCTGTTGGGAAGCCGGAGCGAATCAACCTTGAAGACATTCACTATCTAATTCGACGGGATCAAAAGAAGTCATCGCGTGTCAAGGTTTGTAAACATCATAAAAATTGCAAAACACTGCAAGAATTGTAGAAAATTGTCGTAGTCATTGCTAACTTGAGGCATTTCTAGGATCTTCTCTCGATGAGCGAAGAGCTGAAGAAGGCAAGACGACATTTTGAGCAGACAAAGATGAATTTGTAAACTATTGTCCAATTTATGCTCAATTTGCAAATTTCGATTTTACCCCCGTATTCGATGTTTTGTTTTGTTTCACTTTCTCCCAGGGTAATCAAACGGGTTGTAGATATTCAAGAAATTCACAAGATCGTCATTTGTTATGTTGATTAATCTTTCTTCATTCGGAGATAAAACTTCTGCATAATCCTCTTCAGTGAAGCGTACGGAATTGGAGTACACAAAAGGCGTCTTAAAAATGTAAACTGAACTTTCTGTCGGTACAATTTTTTGCTCAGCCCCAAAAAAGGATTTCAATTACTAGTTTTCGTTGATAATTAACGGATCTGATTGACACGTTTTCCATCTCTGCCCTATTTTCAAAAATTTCTCTAAATCTCCTTTTCCTCCGACAGTAAAGGAAAGAAAGAAATGTAATTACACCGGGGACCGTCCCCCGACCGACACACATTCATTCGCCTCTACTCTACTTATTTTCATTGAAAAGTGTTTGAATTTCCATTTTTGATGGCAAAAAACGACGCGATCGTGATTCCGTATTATCGACCGGATTTAGTGAGAATCGCAATTGTAAGTTTATATAAAAGGCAGGCTTGCAGAGGGAAAATTGAAAGCTCTGCAAGAGGGTAGATTGAAAGGGCATTTCCTAAAAACATAGTCAATTTGCATACAAATGGGATTAAAATGTCAATTTGCCAAAATTCAGCTAATCGAGATGAGCTCATTGATTTTTCTGATGATCGCTGTACTCACCTACATCAGAATACTGAGAAGACGAGAGGTATTTAACCGATTTTTTTTTCGCCCCCCACAAATCCTCAACCCAATTAGTTTTGCCATAAAAATTTGCTTGTCCTACTGTTGGCTCATCCATGCACACATATCACTTTTTTATTGTTGAGAGCTGTGCGACATGTTCTATTCTTTACGGGTTATCTCAACAACACCATCATCACTTATATCAATTTCGCTTCGGATACGTGTGAGTTGAAAGGGAGTTTGTTTTAAAAATAAATAATCAGTTTTAAAAATAAATAATCTCACTTCTCCGGCTGATTTCAGAATTTTTTTTGAAAAAGTTGTTCTTCACGAAAAGAGATCCAATAAATTTGAATGATTACCCGGTTTTTTTGGTTCAGTTTTCAGTGACTTTGGAGTTTTGTTCAAAGAAGTCAAGTGTACTGGACATAAGTCTATGTACAGACGGTTTGGCCAGTACAACGGCGCAGTAAACTACTGATTCTAGTTTTGATCAAAGAAGTCAAGTGTACTGTACATAAATCTATGTACAGTACGGTTTAGCCAGTAAAACGGCGCCTCTTCAGTACACTCACTGATTCTAGATTGAAAAAAAAGCACTTACCATAGTACGATCTGGGAAAGCAACTATCGTAGCAAAGACAATAGAATAGGTGATATGTTTGAATAGTTTCTTCCCAATAAATCCCTTTGGTATCTCCAGAAAAAAGATCAAGCCCACTTAAGTTTGCAAAATTTTGAGAAAGTTTTCTCTAGATTGATTTTCGGCGCCTTTCCTTTCTTCTCAACCCAATAGTACCGTAATCGATGCTATAAAAGCACTAGTGATACCTGTAATAGTACCTGTAATGTGATAGTAAACCTAGCGTATTACCTGCTCTTTTTCTTTTACATTCACCGCTTAAGGAATCTCTCTCAATCTCTCTCAATCTCTCTGAAATTTCTCTTCCAGGTGTCAGCACGACTTTCATCATCGTTTTGGCGTACTCGATCGAGCGGGTGATCGCCATGAAATACGTGCACACTTATGAGCAAATGTGGGTGAAATGGCCGACTCTCGGAATCACACTCTATGTCGCATCGGTGGGGGTTTTGAAACAAAAGATTCAATCTCTTTTAATTTGATGTACTGTAGTGAGCAAGGCAAAGCAAAGGTGCTCATTAAAGCAGGCTAGACTATAGTAAACTGTCGCTTACTCGCGTGTACTTGTTAATTGTGTAAAAAGATTTATTTTCTAAATCTAACACCTATTCAGCTTCTCTATTCTCTTTTCCTAATCATTTTATGGAATGCTCGTTTGTTGAATAATTTGATGACATATGGTGCTCAATATTTTCTCTTCACAACGGCCACTATTGTGAGTTATTGGGAAGTTTATTCAGTGTTTAAAGTACGAAGTTTTTTTCTTTTTTTTGTCTATGAGATCATTTTTCACTTACTTTTAAAAGATTTCCTCAGGGATTTTAAATAAAAACGATGATCTTTCTTTGTAAGAAATTCGTTGAAAAGTTTGTTTTTTCCGGAATGATTAAGAGGATTAATGATTAATGATTAAGGTATTTGATTTCAAAAAGAACAAAGATCTCTTTTATTTCAGTTTTTCATCTCATTACGAATAAGAAGTGGAAAAATCTATCGATCGGTTGCTGATAAAAAGGATTCAACTGTGAATGAGAGGTAAACGGAGAAACTAATCATCAGAGGACTAATCAAAATCGATTTCTATCAGGTTGGTGAATTGAAAACTGCGGGACTTTGAACTAAAATTTATTCAACATAAAACCATGAATTCATTCCAAATAATTTCCATTATTATTGACGACTTCTGCTCATTTTACAGGCAATTTGCGGATTCCTCTTTCGTAGTAGGATTTTGATTTGTGTTTGAGACAAGTGTGAGACTCAAAAATCGAGGACTGAAGATGTCCCAGTTTGAGCACTTTCTTCAAAAGAAACCCATTTTGGTGTCAATAGAAAAGTTGTAGAGAATCAAAAATTAGGCTTATAGCCAAATTTCCAAAAAGAAACACTTAGTAGTTTCGCTTAAAATGCAAGTTTTGTGAAAATTCGTAAATTTGGCATTTCTTGAAAATCAGTTTTTGAATCGTTCTGAAAATTTGGATATAAGCTTAATTTTTGATTCTCTACAACTTTTCCATTGACACCAAGATGGGTTTCTTTTGAAGAAAGTGCTCAAACTGTCACATATGACAATAGCCCGCAGTTTTCAATTCGCCAACCCAATCGATTGAGATTAGCCTTGATTCGGGGAGAAGTCAATGTCCAATTTGAGGATTCGGAGCCGGCCAGATCACTTTGGCAAAGGGAGAGGGAAGGGAGTTATGTAAAAGCCCTGTAAAAGTCCCGAAAATCTCAACTCTCAACTCAGATCGAATTATTCTCTCAATTTATTTGTTGTTTAAGTAATGAAATGGTTAAAAGGATGAGAATTTGACGGAAGAAATTAGAAGAAATTGATTCCAAGAATTTGGGCAGTGACGCTCGGTCGTTCGGTCGTTTGGTCGTTCGGTCGTTGGTCGTTCGGTCGTCGGTCATTCAGTCGTCGACTTTACGATTCGAATCTGGACCGAAAATCGATTCGTTTCTTTAAAAAAGCCAGGCCAAAAAAGCCAGGTTCTAATCGGAATTTTCAGAACTGGGATTTCTTAAAAAAAATGGAAGCATACATCTCAAATATCTTTCAGATATCTTTCGGCGAGAAATCTGAAAGCGGCGAAACTATTGATCCGTCTCGCTCCATTCAAATGTATCACCAACTATTTCTCGTTGGCCGTTTATTTTTGGTGTTTCGAGATGCATTCACCCTTTTATTTCCCTCTCTACAGTTCCATTTATTTCTTCGCCAGTCACATTCAGGTTAATGCGAATGAGAATTGGGAAAAATGGCTGAGCTAAAAAGGGGAGCAATAGTTTAAAGTACGACATTTACAGTTCGGAATCCTTTTAGACTCGATTAGTGCTAATATGATCGTTTTTAAGTCACTAAGAACACTGAAACTAAACAATACTACAATTTCAAATCGTAAACTTTTAGTTATACGTGCAAATGTTGCTAACAATTTACGGGCATACTGTGCTCAAAGAGGAATTTCGCTCGTTTTTCGGTGGCCAAAGAAAATCCGAGCCAGAAGAGATTTACAATGTGCTGGGAAATAAAATGATATTCAATAAAGCCGAGCAGAATGAGGTGGATATTTAGAGGATATAAATACCGTAAATACTGTAATAGTAATGTAATAGTACCCCACCGCCCTCGTACAGTCGCGTAGTCGCAAAAGTTTTTTAGTATTTCATGCACTGGGAGGCAGTGAAAAGAAAATAAAAGGCAAAGGCTACGAGACGTTCTTAGTGACAACCTAGACAGACGTCAAAGGTGCACTTTAGAAAGCAATTTTGTGGGGGTTATAAGAGGCTCTCTTCCCAACATTTTTTCAATTAACTTACCGTAAATACTGTAATAGTACCCCACCTGCCCCTCGTACAGTCGCGTAGTCGCAAAAGTTTTTTAGTATTTCATTTTTTTCGAAGCGCCCGTACTTTCAAAAAATGCGTCTTTGGTATCAAAAAATAGCCCTGAATTTCAGCTATTTTTTGATATATGTTGTAGCATTGTAGCATAAACCAGTGTCGAGAAAAACTCGTTCAAAGCTAGGCTACGCGATGCTCCGTCTGTTGATATCGAAAAATAGCCCTGAATTTCAACCATTTTTTGATACCTAAGCGCGCATTGTAGCATAAACCAGTGTCGAGAAAAACTCGTTCAAAGCTAGACTACGCAACACTCCGCGCCGTCATTATGGGGGTGGGGGTACTATTACAGTATTTACGGTAAGAGCATAAAATGAAAATTTTCATCTTTTATGCTTCTAAACATCACAAAGCTTTAAAATAATTTCAGTTTTACTTCAAACAAATGCAATCAGCTTGGGACTCAGCGCCACAACAGGAACCATCAAAAACTAATAAGAAATATAGAATAGAGAATAAATAGAAAGATTTGATCCTTTGATTGTTTTGATGTTATGTCTAGATCAATGAGTAGTTTAAAGTTTACTATATTTGTTCTCTAAGTCGGATAACGATAGCTTATCGCTTTACTGAATCAGTAGTCTCATTGATCTATAATTGGATCTATAATTTATAGATAAAAATCATATAAAAAATTTAAACCTAAGAATAATTGGAAAAAGCGAAATTTCCATTTAAAAATCTTTATACGATAGGATAAAGAGATAAAGATTTAAGGTGCGAACATTTCCCGTAAAGTACATTGACTCTAAGCTCTAAAGCTCTAAAGCGAGCATCTAAAGCTCTAAAGCTCTAAAGCTAGCTCTAAAGCTCTAAAGCTAGCTCTAAAGCTCTAAAGCGAGTATCTAAAGCTCTAAAGCGAGCATCTAAAGCTCTAAAGCGAGCTCTAAAGCTCTAAAGCTAGCTCTAAAGCTCTAAAGCTCTAAAGCTAGCTCTAAAGCATGTCCTCGGTTACCGTAACCCGTGTTATTATCTGTAAACTATTTGCACAAAGATTAAAATGAAGAAACTGTACGAGAGAATCCATCCTTGACGATTGTGGAACAGACGAGTCCCACCGCTTTTTGCCATTGACAATCCAACTTTAAGCTCAAATTTCTTGGTGTTGGGCTGTTCAATTGAAATAGTTTTTGTACCAATCGACAGAGAAAGACTTCACGCATCTAATGATATCAAGAATATTTAAATTGAACAGCTCAACACCAAGAAATTTGAGCTCAAAGTTGCCAATGGGAAAAGGAGCGCACGTATCAAATGTCCGATGATCCTTTGACTCCATTTATTAATTTATTAATTGCACAACCCAACACCAAGAAATTTGAGCTCAAAGTTAGATTGCCAATGGCGCGTATCAAATCTCCGATTAGCTTCTTGACAGTTCGAATTAGATCCTGAAATCTCATAGCCTTGTACTTGTAAGTTTTCTCATTTCTTTTACTTTTAAAAAAGCACAAAGAATAGTGAATGATCTCCGATTGAAAGAGAGAGCTCTTTTTCTGAAAACTTTCGAACAAACCGGTCTATTCGAGCATAGACTCAAGTATTTCAACAAAATTCATCTGTCAACTGTCGAACAACTGTATCAACAACACAAAATGTGAACAAATTTAAAGCACTTTTCATGAAAAGAGACCTCGTTTCCCGTTGTGAATCACCATTTCTTTTGATCTTTTTATTCACCGCTATCCCACACAAAACGACCTTCAACTCATCGATGGAAAATTGTATTTTCAAAGAACCCAACTAATCTTTTCAATTTTTGTTCTGCTCAGCTGAGCTTTTAAATTTTTAGTTTTAAATTTGAACGTTTTAAAATTTTTAGCGTTTTCAGTTGGGTTTTAACTTGTTTAACGGAATCTGGGAGGAATAGCGGAATTATAGCGGGGATTCGGTGAAATTTAGGGCGGAAATTGGTCTTAAAAGTCTGGGCATAGTGACGCCTAGAATCAGCTCAGTCCCTCACTCGCTCCTCCCTTTACGATCCCCTCCCTTTCACCGTCGCCTCCCTCACTACGAAAAGGGATCACGTATCTATGGGGCCGTGTGCCAGACGGCAAGCGATTACGTGGCCACACAAAGAACATTTTGAGCCCTTTTAAACGAAGGGGGAGTTTTTCTTTCGCTTTGTAGATGGTTTAATAAGCAAATATTCAGCTGTAAATTTGTACGTAGAGGTTTTTAGAACAGGTTTTGTAGGTCACTAGGTTTTCAGAACAGGTTTTCTAGGTCACTAGGTTTTCAGAACAGGTTTTCTAGGTCACTAGGTTTTCAAAACAGGTTTTCTAGATGACTAGGTTTTCAGAATCAGAAAATCGATTGAAGCTATTCATTTCATTGAGTCTACCAAATTAGAATTGGTTTAATTCATCTAAATTTTTATATAAAGCCTATCTTGGAGAGGAGAAAGAAACTAGAAACTGTCTCACTTAGAAATTTTGTAACTTTTAAGCGATAACTTCAATTTAAGCCATTTTTAAGCTCAATTGTCCCATTTTACTGAAGAAGAGCAAAGAGAGAGAGAGAGAGAAGAGGAGGTGTTGCTCGGAGACAACTGGCTCTCTTTTTGGGGAAAAGCTTTCCTTTATTTTTTTTGGTTAAACTTTTAGTCTCTTTTGAGGAGCATCTCTTCATTTCCCCGTACCCACTTTAAGTTTGAGCGTCAAATTTTCACAAGAAAATATCGGTTTTGACTCTATTTTAGCACTCAAACGCTTCTATTATCTAGGTTTTTTTTGTATTTTTACCTGTAAGTAAGCTCAATTATAGTTTAAAAGCTTGATGCTTGCGATTATAGTTTAAAAGCCTAAGCCTAAGCCTAAGCCTAAGCCTAAGCCTAAGCCTAAGCCTTAGCCTTAGCCTAAGCCTAAGCCTAAGCCTAAGCCTTAGCCTTAGCCTAAGCCTAAGCCTAAGCCTTAGCCTTAGCCTAAGCCTAAGCCTTAGCCTAAGCCTTAGCCAATTTCTTTTGGTGTACCTTGTGCCCAAAAATGAAAACACAATTTTCTGGTGCAAATCCTGATTTTTCAGCATGATGTACTGTAAGAAAACTGGAGAATTTTTGTAGCTTTGTAGCTTTTTGTTCTTTTTGTTCTTTTTATTCTTTTTGTAGCTTTTTGTAGCTTTTTCTTCTTTTTCTTCTTTTTATTCTTTTTATTGGGAGTGGGACAAATGCGACCTTTTTTTTGCGCACATGGACTTTTGCGCACCTTGCCCATTAGCGCACCTTTTTTCGCGTTTTAAAAAAGCTCTAAAAAGCTAATATTAACCAATTTCTATTCCAAAAGTTGTTTTTCTAGGTAATTTTAGGGCGTAGAATCGAAATTTTGGCATATCAGAGCTTGTGGAACCAATTTGAAAGACAAAACGGCTAGATCAAATTGATCAAATCAAATTACAGAAAATTGTCGATTTTTCTCTTTGTATAACTCCGTCCGTTCGCTTCCACAAGCTCTGATATGTCAAAATTTCGATTCTACGCCCTAAAATTACCTAGAAAAACAACTTTTGGAATAGAAATTGGTTAATATTAGCTTTTTAGAGCTTTTTTAAAACGCGAAAAAAGGTGCGCTAATGGGCTAAGTGCGGAAAAAAAGGTGCGCAAATGTCCGGGTCATTTGTCCCACTCCCCTTTTTATTCTTTTTTTTGTTCTTTTTCTAGCTTTCAATTCTAATTTTTATAATTGTAAAATCAAATATGAATAAATTTTCCCATATAAATTTGATAATATTGGGTTGGTGGAAAAGTCCTTTCGGATTTTTTGGGAGAGTACCTTAAATTTGTCCAATTTTGACGTTTTATAGCTGATCCTAAAGCTGAATTCAAGACGGATCGATTGGTAAAAACCGTTTTGAGATATCTCTTTTCTAAAAGTTTTTACAGCTATTTTAGTAAAGGTCGGCAGAGCCAAAAAATGGCTGTTTTCACGTTTCGTTAGTTTTCCGTGCAGAAACCTAGGCTAAAAACATGTGTTTCGTGACCAGCGTCAAAAATAACCCCTAGACACAAATTTTCAGAATCTCAGCAAAAAATTTTTGAAATTATCGTCGCCGGTGGAAGTCGAACCAGCGACCCTCAGATCAATAGCCTTTCCGCCGCTTTTCGCGATTTTCTTTCTTTTTTTTTCTTTCTTTTGTACCCTGAAAAAAGCCCTCTAACAACATCAAACAATGATAAAACAAAAAAAAACGAGAAAATCGCGAAAAGCGGCGGAAAGGCTATTGATCTGAGGGTCGCTGGTTCGACTTCCACCGGCGACGATAATTTCAAAAATTTTTTGCTGAGATTCTGAAAATTTGTGTCTAGGGGTTATTTTTGACGCTGGTCACGAAACACATGTTTTTAGCCTAGGTTTCTGCACGGAAAACTAACGAAACGTGAAAACAGCCATTTTTTGGCTCTGCCGACCTTTACTAAAATAGCTGTAAAAACTTTTAGAAAAGAGATATCTCAAAACGGTTTTTACCAATCGATCCGTCTTGAATTCAGCTTTAGGATGAGTCAAAATAAAACGTCAAAATTGGACAAATTTAAGGTACTCTCCCAAAAAATCCGAAAGGACTTTTCCACCAACCCAATAGATATAAGAGTAATCTAATCAAAAGAGCTAATCAAAAGAGCCGATCAAAGATATAAATCAAAAGATTTTCAAAAAATGAACCAGTTCACGCAAATATTTTTAGGTCATTTCTTGGGAAATAAGATCCAGCTTTTTCACTTTTCAAGCTAGCTTTTAGAAGTTGTTTTCCCAGAATTCGAATCTTTTTCTCTACTTGTCCTTATTTGTGAGTTCTTTTTCCTCTTTGGAGATTCTCAGTCTCTTTTTATTGTGGTTGTTTACGTTTGACATCCCTTTCCCCCAGCTGCTAGACGTTAGTGTTTGTGTGGATTTCATTTCATAATTGTTAGGAGAATCTTCTAAATACTCTTTTTTAGTACTATGCTCTTATTCCTATTCTTTTCTTATCCTTTTCTTATCCTTTTCTTATTCTTTTCTTATCCTTCCTTATCCTTTCCTTATCCCCTTATCCTTTCCTTATTCTTTCCTTATTCTTATTTGCATCTCATTCTCGTATGAGATTTGTGCATCTCATCTCATTCTTCTCATAATCCTTGAGAAATTTGGTAATGTTTGGGTAATGTTTGATGCTTTTTATATATGTCGTAGCCGATTATGAATGAAATTTTTTGGTAAATCTTTCTAGTAGAGCAACCCTTTAATGTATGAGGACAATATTATATCATCCTGTAGCGAATTAAATTCTGCGTCGATTGGTACCAAATTTGTGAGTTTAGGTTAAAAATTACCGGCGCTACAGCGTTTCATTCAAAATCGGCGGGACCCCCGTAGCCGATTATGAATTTCAGCCGATTATGAATGAGCGGGTCCGGACGCGTCCAACCATCAAGTATTTGGTATCATTCAACGCAGAATCATTAATAATTATGTTAAATTTTTAAAATTAGAAAGATTTGATAAAAAGAAAAAAAATTAGAGCAAAAAAACTGTTTGTTCAAGAGGAAACTTTGAGGCCCCATAATTTTTTTTCTTTTTATCCAATCTTTCTAATTTAAAAAATTTAACATAATTATTAATGATTCTGCGTTGAATGATACTAAATACTTGATGGTTGGACGCTCCTAGACCCACTCATTCATAATCGGCTACGACATATAAGCTAAAAACAAATTAAACCTAAATCCAGTTTTATTAGCTCGATTAGCCCTATTAGCTTTTAGTTTTATTAGCTATTATCTATTAGCTTTATTAGCTTTTTAGCTATTAGCTTTTTCTGATCCAATCTACTTTTTCTTATCCAATTACAATTTGCGATTCAAACTTTATGACTTTTCGATGATCCCTTAGTTCTCTTCTGCTATGTAAAAGCTCTAATTATAATTTAAAAAAGAAAGAATATTGAGGGTTTTCTTTTTCTATCAACAATAATCATATCTTATCCTTTAACTAGTCAAATTCGTTTTTGAAATTGTTTAGATGATATGAAAGAAATGATAGATATGATAGATATGGCAATTTTCCTAAAATCATTTCTTTTCTAATACTTGTTCATGTTATTCTTATTTCTTTTGCATAAAACTCAAAGATTTCTGTTGTTTTTTTAGTCTTTTCTTAAGCAAATATGCAAGTGAAGCATGTAAGATTAAAGATCAAAGCTAAAACCAAGAAGAAAATGATCATCGAATCGATTTTGATTTGTCTATTCTTTTTGATAGTTCAATAAAGTTTTTCTTTAATATTAATAAGAAATATATAATAGAGAATAGCTTACCCCTTTAGCTTACCCCTTTAGCTTACCCCTTTAGCTTACCCCTTTAGCTTACCCCTTTAGCTTACCCCTTTAGCTTACCCCTTTAGCTTACCCCTTTAGCTTACCCCTTTAGCTTACCCCTTTAGTCTACCCCTTTAGCTTACCCCTTTAGCTTACCCCTTTAGTCTACCCCTTTAGCTTACCCCTTTAGTCTACCCCTTTAGCTTACCCCTTTAGCTTACCCCTTTAGCTTACCCCTTTAGCTTACCCCTTTAGCTTACCGCTTTTCAATTTTTGTTCTGCTCAGCTAAGCTTTAATTTTTTTAAAGTTCTTTTACATAAAACTCAAAGGTTTCTGTTGTTTTTTTAGTCTTTTCTTAAGCAAATATCTTATGCAAGTGAAGCATTAAAGATCAAAGCTAAAACCAAGAAGAAAATGATCACCGAATCTATTTTGTTTTGTCTATTCTTTTTGATAGTTCAATAAAGTCTTTTCTTTTCCTTGTAGAAATGCTTTTAGTCTTTTGAATGCTACGCAAAAAATAACTGCAAATAACAAATGTCTGCAAATATCAACTCGGTGGTGACAGTGTTCACGAATCTTTTCTCGAATCAGGGCACAACTTTGCTCAACACGATTCTCATTGTGACAACGATTGGAGGACAATCGGTGGGTTTGGAGAAAGTCAAGTTAAAGGATTTCAATTGGTATTGCCCTAGTATTTTATTGTTAGATTTAGTATAAAATTTTGGCTTAGCCTAGAAATTTGTTCTTTTGCCAACTCCGACATCATTGAACAAATAAAAGTTATAAATTAAAGCTTTTTGAAAGAAATACTCTACTCATTGATTAGATTACTGAACAAGAAATACTCTACTCATTGATTACATTACTCTATTCATTGATTAGACTACCCTATTCATTGATTAGATTACTCTATTCATTGATTAGATTACTCTAGTCATTGATTAGACTACTCTATTCATTGATTAGACTACTCTATTCATTGATTAGATTACTCTATTCATTGATTAGATTACTCTATTCATTGATTAGATTACTCTATTCATTGATTAGATTACTCTATTCATTGATTAGATTACTCTATTCATTAATTACATTACTGAACATTGCCTAACAATCGAATTGTCTGTATAATGTCTGGATAATATAATCCAACAACCTTCCAATCAAATTCTTTTTCCCAGATCATTCGAAAGTTGACTTTCACCTGTCCATGTGCCTATCCACTCAACGAGATTCATTCGCTAATTTTCATGGTTTGTTTTAAAGAATCTTTGATTGATAGAATTGAGATTGATTGATACAATTGATAAAAAATGTACCAATAGTACATAAATGAAGAATAAAGAAGAATAAAAAGCATATACAGAATCATAGAGTCTACAATTGTAAAACATTTCCAGGTTGGTCCATCAATCGCTTTGCTAATCATTGGGATCATGTTGAACTCGACCACTTGGAGGCTATCACATGGATGTGTGTTTAGGTAACTCAATTTAACAAGACTCAGAACTTGTACTAGCACTTGTACTTGTACTAACAAGACTCAAAACTTGTACTAGCACTTGTACTTGTACTAACGAGACTCAGAGCTTGTACTAACACTTGTACTTGTACAAACAAGACTCAGAACTTGTACTAGCACTTGTACTTGTACTAAAAGACCAGAACTATAGCACTGTACTTGTACAAACAAGACTCAGAACTTGTACTAGCACTTGTACTTGTACTAACAAGACTCAAAACTTGTACTAGCACTTGTACTTGTACTAACGCTTGTACTTGTACAAACAAGACTCAGAACTCAGATCAAAACCAAGCAAAAAACCAATTTTTGCTGGTTTATATTGGGTACAAATTTGGGTTCTTCACGAAAATTCGGATCTTTTGAGAAAAGTTTTAGAAAATCCAATAGTCTCACAATTAGAGAAGTTTGATTTCAAAAATCCCGCTATTTCTTTGTTTTCTAAGAATAAACGAGTTAAACGAGATTTGTAGACACCCAAAAACGAGGCATTCCTGGAAAACGACGTGTTATTCATGGACGGAGGTGATCGCGCAGGCGTCGGTGGCGCCAATCGCCTGGCTGTTCGTCGTTTTTCTCGATGGAGGGTTGGCTTTATTTGCATTAATAAGTTAGCTCTTATCAATAAGTTAGCTCTTATCAATAAGATAGTTCGATTCTAATAACTAAATTCGAGCCTTTAGATAAATTTCTCTAAATTTCAGCTATTTCACTTGTTATCGCGCTGCGCATTTCTGCATGATGGAGGACGCGATTCAGTGCAAAAATGCGACAATTTTGGCATTTTATAAAACATCCGCTAATTACGATATGATGAGTGATGGTGGAAAGGTTTGGAAAGATAAAAATCTAAGTTATATTCAAATTCAAATTCGATTTTAGTACTGTCCCGATTGTATTTGTCATATGGGCGCTTCTGATTCAGCGTATATTGAAGCACAGTCACAGGCTTGTTTTTGAGTTGCATTTAAAATTTAAAAGCTAATAGTTTTAGATATATTTTAGATATTAAATCTATAAATTTATTATTTGAATGAAATTATGATTATGTAGCCGATTATGAATGAAATTTCTTTTTTGGCAAACCTTTTTATTAGGTCAACCCTTTAATGTATACCGTATTTTCTCTAATAGTAGTGCACCCCGGCGAGCCGATTTGGTGACTATTTTACGGTTTCCAAGCTTTTGCAGAAGCTCAACACTCTAATCCCCCATTAGATCTCATCGTCAGCTACATTTTCCGACCCCACATCGATAGGTTCTGATAAGCGGTTCTCGGGATTTCGGAGAATTTAGGCAAAGCTTAGGGTGCACTACTATTTGAGAAAATACGGTAAGGACAATATTAGATCATTTTGTAGCGAATTAAATTCGATTGGTATCAAATTTGTGAGTTTAGGTTAAAAATTGCGAGCGCTACAGCGTTTTATTCAAAATCGGTCCCCGTAGCCGATTATGAATTTCAGGCGATTATGAATGAGTGAATCAAATGTACCGAAAAGGAATGAAATCTGTGCCGAAAATGAACCAAATGTACCGAAAATGAACTAAATCTGTACCGAAAAGGAACCAAATCTGTACGGAAAAGGAACCAAATCTGTACCAAAGAGGAACCAAATCTGCCGTGTCCAACCATCAAGTTTTTGGTATGATTCAACGCAGAATTATTGATAGTTATGTTAAATTTTTTAAATTAAAAAGATTTGCTAAAAAAAAAAAAAAATTAGAGCGAAAAAACTGTTTGTTTGAGAGAAGAAAACTTTGAGGCCCCGTAAATTTTTTTCTTTTTATCCAATATTTCTAATTTAGAAAATTTGACATAATTATCAATGATTCTGCGTTGAATGATACTAAACACTTGATGGTTAGACGCGCCTAGATCCACGCATTCATAATCGGCTGAAATTCATAGTCGGCTACAACATATAAAACATTTAGTACTGCATAAGGGCTAGGGAAACTGTAGCTAAGCTTACTGTGGTTATAGAGTTTTGTAGGTTACTGTAGGAGTACTGTAGCAAAGTCTCATGGCAATTGTTATTTATCAATGATTCTGCGTTGAATGATACTAAACACTTGATGGTTGGACACGGCAGATTTTGTTCCTCTTTGGTACAGATTTGGTTCTTCTTTGGTACAGATTTGGTTCCTTCTTCCGTACAGATTTTGTTCCTCTTTGGTACAGATTTGGTTCCTCTTTGGTACAGATTTGGTTCCTTTTCCGTACAGATTTGGTTCCTTTTCCGTACAGATTTGGTTCCTTTTCCGTACAGATTTTGTTCCTCTTTGGTACAGATTTGGTTCCTTTTCCGTACAGATTTGGTTCCTCTTTGGTACAGATTTGGTTCCTCTTTGGTACAGATTTGGTTCTTCTTTGGTACAGATTTGGTTCTTCTTTGGTTCTTCTTTGGTTCCTTTTCCGTACAGATTTTGTTCCTCTTTGGTTTCCTCTTTAAACACTTGATGGTTGGACGTGCCTAGATCCACTCATTCATAATCGGCTACGACATATATATAGATATTATAATACTATTATAATAGATATTTTAAATACAAATTTTAGATCATAGCTTGGGGAATCCTGATCGTTTATGGATTGCTAGCGTTTGCCTGTGAGTTGATTCAAAAGGAGATTTTGATAGGGTTACTGTAGATAATGTAGATTCTTTTATAGTATCTTTATAGTAATAGATTTCAGCAATGTGCTCAATTCGAATGTTTGATAAGTACACGATGGTGCAACGTCAATACGTGGAAATGTACAAGAATGAAGAGAAGAAGAATTTCGACTCGGTGGCAAAGGTTTCAATTCGAAGTTTCAGCTAATGTTTATGTTTTTTTTCTAAAATGTCGATGCACTGAGATTACGGTAGACTTGAAAGTTGGCAGGGTTGACAGGGTTTAGAAAAGGATTACAAGAAGAACAAATAACGTATTGGATTTGTTTTTAAAATCGTAGTAAGTAGCAGATCAATAAGACTCGATTCTCGACTGATATCAGATTGATGAATTCGGTACTATCGCTATACGGTGATTAGACTAAATTAGACCCGAAATTAGACCCAAAATTAGAATTAGAAAGCAAGAGTACCGTAATTATTCTAATAGAAGCCACAGGGCAATGCAAGAACTTGATACTTGCAGAAAAACCCATGACTTATTTGATAGCTTCTAATTGAGCTCTGAATAGACCTTGCGCTTTTGGGAAGAGTTGAGTGGTTCTTCTCTTCACTTGAAATCGTTCTCCGAACATTGAGTGATCGTTTTCTCTCTAGTTCCCTCACCCACCTTGTTCTCTAGCCAGGCCTAAAGTTTCACATATTCTCAAGTTCCTCCTCGAAAAGTCTCTGCAAAATATCAATTGGGTTATGATTTAAAAAGCTCAAAAAAAGAGGCTTCTACTAGTTTTCAGGTAAATAGTAAATTTATGATTAGATGATGATAAATCTAGAAAGATTTCAGGAGTACGCGACTAAACTCTCCGAAGCGAACGCGCGGGCCTTTTTCGGGCACGAGCTTTGGGACAAAAAGGACTGGGATTGGGTGTCCGGAGTGCCAGAGATCAATAATCCGATGCTTGTCAGGTATTCGTGAGACTTATAATCCGATGCTTGTCGATGCTTGTCAGGTATTCGTGAGACTTATAGTTTACTAATAAATAACAGTACTTAGTCAAAAAAAAATTGATTATTAATCGACATTTGAAAGTTTGATCTTCTGATTTTTCATAATGGTTTCAATCATCTTTCATTAATAAGATATTCAGTCTTCGATTCTGAATATCTTTCTTTTATTTATTAAGCTTTTTGAGCTTTTTAAATCATAACCCACTAGATATTTTGCAGGGATTTTTCGAGGAGGAACTGGAGAATATGTGAGGCTTTAGGCCTGACTAGAGAACAAGGTGGATGAGGGAACTAGAGAGAAAACGATCACTTAAAAATCTAAATCATTAACTTTTCTTTTAAATCTACTAACCCTAGGTTTTTGACTAATTTTACTGCAAAAAAAAAGCAACTAATTATTCTAGGAGAAGATCAGACTCGAAAAGGATATGGAATCTAAAGTGAATAGAAAATTTGAAAGAAATTGAGACTTTAAATGGTTACAGATTGAAGCTGATCGCCTCTGAGAAAGCGATGCGACGATATTTCACACCGTTGCAGATTTGGAACGAGCAAAAGGTTACAGAAAATGAATGAGCCTTCTGGAAACGCATGCCCTTTCTGATGCGCTGAATTCCTCATTTGCTCTTGCTCAAATCGTTGCCGCGAGAAAAAAACAAAAGATTCAGTGCACTAGGATGAGTGTGTTTCTAGAGTACAAAGAGTACAAAGAGTTTTGCGCACAAAAGAGTACACGAAAAGGTGAAAATTGCACGGACTTTGTGCTCTGACTGTAAACGCATCCTTCTTGACGTGCTAAATGCATTCTCGAAAGAAAACAAGGAATCAATGCACTAGAAAGAGCGTTTTTTTTTTTCACTTAGAACTTGTTCACTTGTTCTTTAAGTGTCCTTTGTGCTAAAAGGCGGTAAAACAGCTCTCCTATTGCACGAAATTCCTCAATATTTCTTATAAATTTCGATAGAAGAAATAAGTTGATGAAAAGAAAATCGAGTGTTTTTCATTTTTAGCACAGTACATTTCAAAGAAATGCCTTATTTTATGGAAGTAAATATATAATAATAATACTTTATTCAAACGATAAAGTGAAAGAAATCATAGAGAAATGCACAGTGATACTTAATCATACAATACATACTGAAATCAATAAGCCAATTACTTACGGCAAAGAGCCACTAGATCTAAAGCATCGATACGTTTCTTGAATATGAAAAGCGACTGAATTTCTCGTATGTCGTTTGGGAGCAAGTTCCATAATCTAGCGGCTCTAACGGGAAATGAATTTGATAAAGAGGCATTGGAAGCAAAGGGAATTTGCAAAAGGAATGAGCCACTTCTGGGCCCTGGCCGCGGTTTAAATTTGAAAAAGTCTATAAACAAAGGGCTAATCTGTTTACAACGGAGGATTTTGAAAGTTTCGACTAAATCAATGACAAAGCGACGATGCTGTAAAGTTTTTAGTTCAAAAAAAGCAAGTCTCTCCTCATAAGTAAAGCTAGAATATTTAGAATAGTCAATATATTATAAATTTAATAATAAACTATTAAATACAATAATATTTATAAGTTTAATAAGAAATTTAATAGTAAATATGCAAATTTGAGGGTTACACCATCCCGGCACCGGACATCAATCCACAGCCGATGTTGAGCGAAATGGAAGAGGGAAATGGCATTAAAAATGAATAATCCCAACTGAATACTAATCTAAACTGAATATTTTTATAGCTTTCTATAGAAATTTGCATAATTTCGTGATTTACATCTTTAATTTTAACTAAAAAAACCAAGATCTCTTCACTTTTCTTTTTTGTATTCCTATTGGTTTTTTTTTTGCACGGGTTGAATGAATCGTTTTTTGACAATAGCTTCACAAAGATTGCTTCACAAAGATTCACAGCTGAATAGCTGAATACCTGAATAGCATAAAATTCTTTTGACAATAAGATATTCAATTGAGAAATGATTGAGGAAATATGGGCTTTTCCAAAAAAAAAAACTTTAAAGAAAGATTTGAAAGAAAGATTTGAAAGAACAAGATTTCCTCTATGCTAGTGAATCTTTAAGTGAATCTGAATCCTCTTATAGAATCTGAAACCTACTGTATCCTCTTATAGCCCTACTGTAGCTATGAAATGCAACTATGACTAACTATGACAACTATAATGTAACTAACTATAACTTGTGTAAGTATCGCTATGCAACTGGCCCGGCTACAGTAAATTCTTGGTGAAGTGTTGTCAAGAAAGATTTTAGGTAAAGTCTAAACTTTGGACCTAATTCAGGCGAAAATTAGCTATCATTTAGTATCGATACTTATGCATTAAATAAGTTTAATCTCTCGTTTACCTAGTATTAGTAGTAGTAGATTTTATAGAGTAGTAGTAGACCTATTAGTAGATTGTATAAGTTGTATACTGTAGCTTTTGAAAGTTGACATTTGTAGAAGTCGAGAATAGCGCGAGCGAGAGACAAAAGCCGATCGCGGAAGATTGAAAGGGGTTTTGAAAGCTCATTGCCACAGGGAAATTGTTCTAAATGATTCTAAATGATTCTAAATGATTCTAAATTGTTTCTAAATGATTCTAAATTGTTTCTAAATGATTCTAAATGATTCTAAATTATTCTAAATGATTCTAAATTATTCTAAATGATTCTAAATTATTCTAAATGATTCTAAATTATTCTAAATGATTCTAAATTATTTTAAATGATTCTAAATGATTCTAAATGATTCTAAATGATTCTAAATTGTTCTAAATGATTCTAAATGATTCTACGATAGAACGATAAGGAACCAAATTTAGAGAGATAAGTAACCAAATTTGGAGAAATAAGGAAGCAAGTTTCAGATTTAGGAAGCTAAGGTACCAAGCTTAGAGAGCTCGTGAACCATAATAGAACGATAGGGAACCAAATTTAGAGATTTTCTAAATCTAAATTATTATTCTAATCTAAATTATTCTAAATGATTCTAAATGATTCTAAATTGTTTCTAAATGATTCTAAATGATTCTAAATGATTCTAAATGATTCTAAATGATCTATATAACTAAATATTCTTTTAAATTAAAGATATTCAGCTTTTTAAGTGCTTCTATTTGTTCACAAATCATCGATATTTACTTGAGAATTTTGGGAGAAATTTCGGAGAGAAACAAATCAAATGAAAACCGTTTGGCAGTTCACCGTTTTTTCTTCGATTTTAGTTTACTTCTTGAAGCCTTTTCTTTTCCTTTTCAATCTCAATACAGGGTAAACAGATCTGGAAAAGGGAAATGGGAAAGAAGAAGAGAAATCCTGTCAATTTTCTCTCTTTTTTGTTGAAAAGAATCCTGAAAAAGAATCCTTGAACAGAATTCTCTCAAAGAATTTCTTTTGAACTGTCGATAGAAAGAAATTGCAATTTTTTTATTCGAATTTTTGATCGAAGAGGTTGATTTTTGAACATGCGAGTGCTTGGTATTCAACGAGAAACACCACCGACACAGGTTTGAACAAACTATCATATAGCTATTAGGCTGGCAACTTAATAATGACGCGTTCATATAACAAATCATTTATTTTAAAAAAAACACAAAAGAAGATCTTTCAATTCGAAAGGTATTCTCCATTAGTTCTATGCCTTCCCACTTCTGCGCCCCGGTTCCATCCCCGAAGGGGGAGTTTTGGGGAAGTAGTCATTGATTGCTTTTTGACCTGAGCACCCCCCCTCCAAAGGGCGCGGACCGAAACAAAAGGAACGAAGGAACCAAGTCGGGAGTGTAGGTGGGGCACTCCCTTGGGCAACAAGTGGGAGCACTCCAGCCAAGTTCCTCGTTTTCTTATAATATCTTTGCAGTGTGGGGTTTGCGTTGTGTGTTCTCCGGTTTGAGCAATTTCTTCAAAGATTGTTTTAATTCTCCATTAGTTTCTATGGCTGCTTCCCATCTTCTGCGCAAAACCCGGATCCCATCCTCGAAGAACTTGGGGAGTTTTTGAGGCGAAGTAGTCATTCACTATCATGTAGATAGATCGTAAAAACTTGCGAGTTTTATTGTTTGATCAAGCTGTTATGGTATTTGGTACTTGTTTTGGTATCAAAGATTGGCTACCAATTGGCTGGAATTCTTTGAAAAGACAAATCATTGTTGAAAAGCCTTTGTTTCTTGACTTTTATCCAACACTATTTTGTCTTTTTCTTTTCTCGAGGATTTTCCTGTTACTTTTAGTTTTTCTTAGTTTTTATCTTACTTTGAAGTCCAGAAAGTTTTCCAATTGAATATTCAATTGAAAAAGTTACAAATCGTACTTGAATTTGTGTAAAAATGAAAGAATACAACAGCTTAGAGCTAGCTGATCCAGTATGCAATAAGTCTCTTGAGCTAATTCTTGAGCTCTTGATCCAATCCTTGAGCTCTTGATCCAATTCTTGAGCTCTTGATCCAATTCTTGAGCTCTTGATCCAATTCTTGAGCTCTTGAGCCAATTCTTGAGCTCTTGATCCAATTCTTGAGCTCTTGATCCAATTCTTGAGCTCTTGATCCAATTCTTGAGCTCTTGATCCAATTCTTGAGCTCTTGATCCAATTCTTGAGTTCTTGAGCTAATTCTTGAGCTCTTGATCCAATTCTTGAGCTCTTGATCCAATTCTTGAGTTCTTGAGCTAATTCTTGAGCTCTTGATCCAATTCTTGAGCTCTTGATCCAATTCTTGAGCTCTTGATCCAATTCTTGAGCTCTTGATCCAATTCTTGAGCTCTTGATCCAATTCTTGAGCTCTTGAGCCAATTCTTGAGCTCTTGATCCAATTCTTGAGCTCTTGATCCAATTCTTGAGTTCTTGAGCTAATTCTTGAGCTCTTGATCCAATTCTTGAGCTCTTGATCCAATTCTTGAGCTCTTGAGCTAATTCTTGAGCTCTTGATCCAATTCTTGAGCTCTTGATCCAATTCTTGAGCTCTTGATCCAATTCTTGAGCTCTTGATCCAATTCTTGAGCTCTTGATCCAATTCTTGAGCTCTTGATCCAATTCTTGAGCTCTTGATCCAATTCTTGAGCTCTTGATCCAATTCTTGAGCTCTTGATCCAATTCTTGAGCTCTTGATCCAATTCTTGAGCTCTTGATCCAATTCTTGAGCTCTTGATCCAATTCTTGAGCTCTTGAGCTGTTTTAAACTAAATATTCAATAGATATACAAAATCTATATAAAACTGTGATTAACAAGTTACCAAATGCATAATAACAATTCATCAATTAGGTTTAAAGTTTTTCCGAAACTAAAAGCCTAAAAGCCTACTTTCTAACTGGTTTTAGCCTGGGTTTTAAGCTCTGTTGGCAAGTTTAATTTGTTGGCAAGTTTTGCCCAATGAACAATCAATTTTCGTATGTTTTGTTCAACTAATTTCTCAATAAACAAACAACATTTTTTTTTCCAAATGGCCAGAATGAAGGACAATGCCTGCAGGGGAAAGAGGGATCTGTTTGATCAAACCGGTCATTCAATTCCGCGACCATTCCTTTCTCTTTTCCTTTCTCTTTTCTCTTTTCCATTCATTTCCAATTCAATTCCGTTTCTCTCGAATCCAGAATGAACAACAAAAAAAAAAACGAGAAATCAATCAAACAACCAATTCCCATTTTTAGCCTAACCAATTCCCAATATTAGCCTAACCAATTTCCAATTTCCAATCTGTGTAAATAGAGTCGATTATTATTTCCGTTTTGTTGTTTCGCATGAAAATAGTTCTTCAGTCAATCATTCATTTTCAAATATTTCGCTCATTTTCTATTTCTAACGCAAACAATCAGATATTTTATGTATTAACTGATAAACATGAAGGTAATTTGGGTTTTACTATTTTGTAGATATTATACATTGATATTTTGTTTTGCAATTAGACATTAAATAACGAAATAACTAAGTCATTGTCTGTTCACAGTCTAGCAAAGTATAGTAAGTATTTACAGCAGCCTTACCTTTAATGCAAAGACATGAGAAAAAGAATTGGCCAGCGGGGGATTTGAACCGAAGCCTAGAAAGCTTCATAATTTCCGCAGGCTAGCACACTATCCGCTAGAGACAGAAGCCGTTGGGAGTGGCAGCCCTATGTGGCAGCTTCTTTGTGGCAGCCCTATGTGGCAGCTTCTTTGTGGCAGCCTTATGTGGCAGCTTCTTTGTGGTAGCTTCTTTGTGGCAGCTTCTTTGTGGCAGCTTCTTTGCGGCAGCCTTATGTGGCAGCTTCTTTGTGGCAACCCTATAAAGAGTCCGACATTTAAGAGAATTTTCTATGCCGGATTGCTTGCGATTGCGTGAGTGTTTGGAGATAATTTTTACAGATTCAGAAGCAGCATAACCGATTCTATGAGATGCATTCTCACGAAGCGGTTCTGAACTTCGAGCTGGTGCCATTCCAGTTCGTTAATAAGCTGTTTAATTGATTGAATACATGTACAGTATACAGCATTTACTGTCTACAGTTCACTTTACAGTATGCGTCTCATAGTTAATCAGATAAAGCTAGCTAGCAATTATCGAATCATTGTAATAGAGGAAGGGGCAGATAGACGAATGAAATTTCGTAGAGATGATCCATGTAAAGTGAATGAAAGTGAAGATGTGAAAGATAAAGTGATTCTCATTCTCCAAACAGACACTTCCCAGTTGTTTTTTTGCCGCACATTCGATCTAGATTCCTGGCTGCGGATGGGGATGTCATCGGAACTGGTTGCTAGATCCATTCCCACCTCATATCCCATATCCCTCCACAAATCCCACACCATGAATCACACTTTTCCCTGTATTCTGTGATATACAAGAACTTGTATCCAGTCCTCCTTCCCCCCTTTTCTTGTCCTTCTTATCCTCCATTTTCTTTTCCCCTTCTCTTCCGCTTTCATCTAGATCGTTTACACCCAATCCCCATCATCATTTGTAGCTTTCCTCTTCACGAGAAGCTTTCCCTTTCACTAAATATAAGCTGATTTGTAGCTTATCCTCTTGTCTTTCCTTCTTTCTCTTGGCAAGTTAAGGTAGCGGATAGCTCAATGGGTAGAGCGATTGCTCCGGGATTGCTCCGGGATTGCTCCGGGATTGCTCCGGGATTGCTCCGGGATTGCTCCGGGATTGCTCCGGGATTGCTCCGGGATTGCTCCGGGATTGCTCCGGGATTGCTCCGGGGGATTCCTTCCACAGAACTTGCTTCTCATGGCTTGCTCCGGGATTGCTCCGGGGTTCATATCAGTCTATCCTTATACCGAAAGTCTATCCTTATATCGTCTATCCCAATTCCTTCAATCCTTATACCAGTCTATCCTTATACCAGTCTATCCTTATACCAGTCTATCCTTATACCAGTCTATCCTTATATCAGTCTATCCTTATACCAGTCTATCCTTATATCAGTCTATCCTTTCAACTATTGATTTGGGTATAAAGCTTTATTTGCTAGAATAGGATTTGCTAGGATTTGAGCTTCTTTTGCCCATGAATTTAGCGAATATAGTTAGGATAATGAACCTTGCTTTAAGATTAATTCTACAATTGCTAGTTAGAGAAAGGGGATTACATTTTGTAATACACTATCGTTTCGGGATTCAGAGATCAAAGATCCCTATATTTAAAGACCCTGACTACCGTTCCCATTGCCTAAAAAAAAGCCAAGCACTTATCGTTGTTTGGCGTTTCTAACGTGGAAGAAAATCGTTGCCTTTCCAAAAGAAAATGACCACTAGAAGGGATTTCGGCAGAAAAAAAATCAAAGAGAAAAAGAAGGCAATTGTCCGGCTCTATTGAAGAGGAATTGAAATGGTTAAACCATTGTTTTTCTCTTTCCAATCCTTCTCCGATCCTTCTCCAACAATACCCTCAATCCCCATCCACTCCAAGTGGATCAAGGTTGTCTAAATGATGCTTTATGATGGGAATTTGTTCAAAATTTTGCCTCTACATTTCTTGATGATTTCTTCTGGTTTATATCTTTCATTTACACCTTTTATATGTTTAATTTAAGATTTGCTTTGATGTTAAACATTAAAAAAAAAGAGGCTTGACGGGAAACGCCAAAATGGGCGTTTTTGTGTTGCGTTTCGGGAAAAGTTTCAAACATTTACCTATTCAAAACATTCAAAACATTGAAGTATCTTGTTAGCTTGTTTACCCGTACTACAGATAGCTTCTTTACCCGTACTACAGATAAATTTTTCAATATCAATATTCATATTTGCACACTTTCCATTCACTTTTCTCACCTTTTCACATTGCTGTCAATATTTTCCCGAAACGCAACACAAAAACGCCCATTTTGGCGTTTCCCGTCAAGTCTCTTGCCCGATAAATCGAAAGTGCAAAAAGTCTGGTCCAACACTGGAACCGAAACCCCGTTGATCGGATCAGGAGACCAAACGCTTAGCCATTAAACCATTGAAGACTTTTGAGAGGAGTGAAAAGTTTCAAAATCAACTTGTCAGCTCACACTAATCCATGAAAAGATTTCCCCAAAGTCTATTTGAATTTGTGAAAAGTAAAAAGTTTTCCATTGTGTAGGGGAAAACCAGTTTTCTCAAAAAAACCTTTGGCTTAGCGATTCTGTCAAAAAAGGGGGTGAGGGTTGATTGTCGGAAGAGAGCTGAGGGGAAAAGAGCGGATTTTGGTAATAGCCCTCAACCATCAGTCGGGTTAACATTAAAAACGTGTAAACAACTATTTCCGAACTACTATTTCGATAGCATTCGAATTTTTTTTACAAATTTTGATGAAGTTCCCGTGGCATCGTTTGTATGATGAAGAGGAGGGAGAGGATGGGAAAACAGAGGTTCGCTTATGTTTGATTGATATTTGATAAGATATGAGACTTTTTTTTGCTTAAAATTCGTACTAAATTCGAAAATTGATTAGTAGAATAGTTAGAAAGATAGAAAGAGATTTTGAACTCTAAACGACCATCCAAATCATTTTTATGATGAAGAGAAGGGGAGAGGATGGGAAAACAGAGGTTCGCTTATGTTTGATTGATATTTGATAAGATATGAGACTTTATTTTGCTTAAAATTCGTACTAAATTCAAAAATTGATCAGTAGAATAGTTAGAAAGATAGAAAACGATTTGGATTAAAAGATTTTCAACTCTAAACGGTCATCCAAATCGTTTGTATGATGAAGAGGAGGGAGAGGATGGGGGAAAAGAGGTTCGCTTATGAATTTGATAAGAAGATATGAGACTTTTTGATTTAAAATTCATACTAAATTCGAAAATTGATTAGTAGAATAGTTAGAAAGATAGAAAAAGATTTGAATTAAAAGATTTTCAACTCTAAACGACCATCGGTCAATCCTCTAGAATGATATTTAAGATCTCGTTAATAAAGGTTTAGTTTCCTTTACTGAGAAAAAGTTTAGCTGATCCAAATGGCTGAATCCAAATGTTCCAAGTTCATCGTGATCGGTTTTGAGAACTTTTTTGCCTGCTTAAATCTAAAGCTCAAACGAGTAACTGGTATTCAATAATGTTTCCAATATCCCATAAAGTAGCGAAACTCGGCTCTAGCTCTCAGCTCTTAGCTCTCAACTTTGGAAGGTCATAGAAAAGAAGTTGAACGGTTCGAAATCGTTTAGATAATGGCCACCGTTCCAGGAGGCATACTTAAGATTTACTTGCAGAAAAATCACAACGATTGCTCACAAAAAATCACCACCAATTTTGACCAATCTAGGCCCTCTAAAGTACGGCGCTAGTCCAACGATTGATCCAATCTAGGCCCTCTAAAGTACGGCGCTATAATTGTGGCCAACCCACTGATGTCGCTTCTTGTTTCTGTGGCTGTGTGTTGTGTGATTTCTCTCAAACACGCCATCCACTTGACGATCACACGGGATGTCCCCTTCTCTTTTTCTCCTTTCCACAAATATCCTTGTCCAGTCCTTTTCCCCAATCCTTGATACATAAATGTCAAATCACTCGTCGAGAATCCTTCAAACCATCCGGATATACCATTTTTTTTTTCATGAATTTTGATTCTTGTATTTTTGAAGAATATAAATAACAATATAACAATGTAAGTTTATCGAGAAAGGCAAAGCTGACTTGTGCTTTGGGTTTCAAGTTTAGTGGAACTAAATTAACTCAAATTTGGCTGATTAAGATTTGGCTTAAGAACCAAAACAAGTTCCTAATCATTTCTCAACTTTCACAGTCAAATAAATAATCAAATTTTTGACGCAACACCAATTCAAACATTCAAACTGTGACTCATTGTTGGAAAGCTTGACGTGACGACGATTTGTTTTACCTTTGGGGGTGCACCCCGGTGTGAAAACAAAGAGAACTGGATGATGAGTAAGACAGGGATGAGTTGGGGGAAGAGTGGAGAGATGAAAAGACTCATTCTTCAGCATGCTTATTCCATTTCATTTCTAATAATGTGTTTTCATTGAGCTTTTCCATGCATTTAAATCGATCCTAAGCTTTAGGATCGATTTAGCTCGTCTACTCTGACTAAAGATTTTCTTCGTCTACTCTAACTAAAGAAGATAATGTTCGCAATCTTTTGCATGGTTATTTTTGTTCTCCAATCCTTACCGAGTTACCTAGCTGTTCAATCCTTACCGAGTTACCTAGCTGTCCAATCCCTACCGAGTTACCTAGCTGTCCAATCCCTACCGAGTTACCTAGCTGTCCAATCCCTACCGAGTTACCTAGCTGTCCAATTCCCTACCGAGTTACCTAGCTGTCCAATTCTTACCGAATTACCCAGCCGTCTAAAATTTACGATACCTGAGATCTAACAATGCTAACATTCTTGCTAACAATCTTGTTTTTTAAACTATTTTTATTTTAATCAACTTAATCCAATCCCCAATCTACAGCTTTTTTCCAATTCTACTGTTTCTCAAAAACCAATCCTCGATCCGCTACAAGTGTTTGCCGAAATCGGGAAATGAGAACACGGAAAATTATGAGATTGACGGAAGGAGAAGAAACGAAAAAAAAAGAGAGAGGAAAGGGATAGGTTGGGACGGAAGTGAATCGAGAAGAAGAAAAAGGAAATAGCAGAAATGGAGAAGAACCCCGAAGTGCCAATGCAACGAAAAGAGGGGAAAGGATGGCGCCGAAGGCGTTTGGGATTGATGTCCAGAGGGAGGACTGGTCCCCGTGCGCGTCGTTGACTGTCCACGGGACCCCCTCGGTGTCCCTTCCCTTCACCGGACCCCATCCACACCCCTTTTCCTTCACTTCATCCTTTCGCTCCTCATTTCCCAACAGTCGATTTCTTTCCGGTTATTTTCACATCTCATTCAAACGCACCACCTGTGCCTTACAGAATATTCTGAAGCCAGGATCTTTGAGTTCTGCGCTATCTATTCTAAAAATATATTTTGTAACAATTGTATTTATTTTAAAATCCTTTTATCTATACTTTTCTTTCTCTCTTTTAATCCAAAAGATTCACATTGATTTATGTGTGTAAAAGCTTTTCGAATTGGTATACTTTTGGATCGCATTGTGACTGGATTCTGACTTTATTGGGAACTGAGAATTCGGTAACATCTTCTGAAAGCTCTTTTCAAGGGCTACACAATGGTAATATTAATATTTAGAAATACGGTAAAGACAAGGGAGTTACAGACGCGCGAAAGTGATGAAATTCAGAAAGACTGAAATTCAGAAGGAAAGACTGAAATTCAGAAAGGGATCACCTATGTATCAGGGCCATGTGCCAGAAAGCGAGCGATTAGCAGAAAGCATAAAGAACACCTCGCCAGTCATTTACACAGGAATGTTTCTTCTTTTTTTTGTAGATGGCACCAAGATACCCAGGGGTTTTCGGGGTTGAAGAATCGATTGGAGCTATTCATTGTTGTTTTCAAGATCGAAATTCATTTCTTCCCCATCTCCCGATCCATTTGTGGGTGTGGATGAGGGTCCCTTCTCCCCCTTTCTTCCCCTTTCTTCCCCTTTCTTCCCCTCATCGGCACTCCATTCATCCCATTTCCCTTTTCTCAATCGAGTCTTTTCTTTTGATTGTCGACTCTCGTTTTTTTCAATCTTTCCCGATTCTATCCATTCGATCGTTTCGAGATCTTTCCAATTGGGGAATTGAACCAACTTTCGAGTGGAAAGGGCCTCGGGGATCAGTTTTGAGCTTTTTTTTGTAGAGTTTCTTGTGTCAGAAGAGCTATTCTTTTTCAAGAATATATTGAGATATTTGAAACTTTTTCAATTCTGATTTATCTGGTTTACAAGATAGCCTGAACTGGTCTAAGAGTTTATCGTCTTTTAAATGATATTCAACTAGCGCCAGGGTTTGAGAGGTGTTTCAACCAGGTCCTAGGGTCGCAAGATAGGCCTAGGCAGGTCCAGGCCTAATTTTTGGCGAATCCAGAACTTTGATAAGCTGTTTCTGCAGGGTAGGATCTGATTTTGTTGCAAAAACCTTATAGTTCGGCTACCAGGCTTCTAGTCTGGCTCTGGGCTTACGTAGTCCGAAAAAAACTGTCTTCACACCGGCCTAGTACTCAAAAGTCTACATAAGTACATTAAGCTAATATTTGCTTGATCACTTTGACAAAACTGATTTCCCTCAACCCCCATTTATCTTCTTGTAAACTCTTGAGAACAAATCATAATTTCCTATGATTTTCTTTCAAATCCCAATCTCGAGGTAATGTTTTTAGCGAGAAAACTTTCTTTGCAAAAGAAAAATTTCAAATTTTAACCGATTTTACCGATTTTTCGCATTTCCAACCCCTTCAGTGGGTTCAAGTGATTCAAAAAGACGAAAGAAAGAGACGAACTTCAGGCAAGCAACAAGGTCAAATTAACATTCATTCAACACATCACAATTCAACTTACTGAACAGTTTGTTACAAATTCGATCGATCGGTTTTGAATGATTCGAATGCTTTGATAGTAATTTTCAGAGCTTCAGAGCTTTGGATATGCTAGATATCATTGATCAATGCCTTCAGAAACCAACCAGTTTGTTCTTTTCTTTTCTAAGAAACTTGAGTGAGTGAGTGAGTGACTTTTTGAGATTGCCTCTTCAAAATGATTCACTTTTTCCTGAATGACCGCTTGCTATTTTCTTTTCTCTTAATGCAATTTGGCAATGACAATGAAAATGAAAACTTTTTTCTTTAAAAGAAACGGAAAAACTAGTCACCCATTAAACTTTGAGTTGGGAATTGGTGATTAAGAGATGTAAAGTCAAAAAGAAAGAGGTGAATCATTTTTTCATTTTGTGAATGTCACCGCAAGTGGGCCAGGAGGTGTGGCACAGAAAAACAAGGGAAATTAATGCACGGGAGAATACTTTGATTGTTGTAGTAGATCGTCGCGACTGTTATACTGTTATGTGACTGTTGTGATTGATTTGCTTGTGAAATAACAGTTAACGTTTAATCAAAGTAACGAAAACGAATAATTCATTCATATACAATGTAGAAAAACAATGGGAGGCAGTAAAAAGAAAATAAAAGGCTAAGACTACGAGACGTTCTTAGTGACAACCTAGACAGACGTCAAAGGTGCACTTTAGAAAGCAATTTTGTGGGGGTTATAAGAGGCTCTCTTCCCAAAATTTTTTCAATTAACTTACCGTAAATACTGTAATAGCACCCCACCGCCCTCGTAGTCGCGTAGCCGCAAAAGCTTTTTAGTATTTCATTTTTTTCAAAGCGCCTGTAGTTTCAAAAAATGCGTCTTTGGTATCAAAAAATAGCTGAAATTCAGGGCTATTTTTTGATACCTAAGCACGCATTGTAACATAAACCAGTGTCGAGAAAAACTCGTTCAAAGCTAGACGACGCAACACTCCGCACCGTCATTATGGGGCTGGGGTACTATTACAGTATTTACGGTACCTAATTTCCTTTCGTCAAGAGATAAAAGTATGAAGTGAATGAATCAAAACTGGATTATTAGAGCTGAGATTAGAAGAGGTAAAGCTGTGTTTTCCCAAATTGTCTAACAAATAGAAGTGCCTCCAAATTGTGCACTGAAAAACTCTCTAACTATTCTAGTTCATTTCCTTCCTATTCTAATTGCTATTTTCTTTTGATTCTAAGTTTTTAACTCCATTGCCTTGTCTTTTAACTCCATTGTCTTTAGAGATAGAACACTTTCCAACTACAACTGTTAAAACTGTAGAAATTGAAAATTTGAACTAAGCAGTCCCGCAAATTATCGAACAACACGAAAAAGTGCATCTTTTTGTTCTTCACTTTTGCTGGATGATGGTCCTCACCGGTGACCTTGCCGAGCCATTCTCGAGTCTCCCCTCCACTCCCCCCTTTCCTTTCATTCATTCTAACTCCCCCACCTTGTCCATTCTCCTTTTTTTTTGGTGAGTTCTTCTTCTATTTCTTTCTTCTTTTTTTGTCTCTTTCAACCACAACCAGTTCTTCTCCTTTTCCTCCTTCTCCTTTTTTTCCTCCTTTTCCTCACACGTCGATAAGTGGATTCTGTCATTTTTCCCTAACCGAAACACACGTATTGGATAGTTACAGTATTTTTTTTCGAATTCATTCAAATTTCAATGCAAACCTTTTAAATTCTTTTTGATTCAATTCCGATAGATTTTTTGACGTTGAACAAATTTTTGTCACTAAATTTACGATTTCGAAAAGGGAACACCTATCTATCGGGGGAGTGTGCCAGTTGGAGACCGCACAGAAGTCCAAAAAGTCCAAAAAGAGTCCAAAAAGGAACACCTATCTACCGGGACGATGTGCCAGAAAGCGAGCGATTGTGGGGGCGCACAAAGAACACCTCGCCATTTACATAGAGATTTCTCTTCCACTTTGTAGATGGTCTAGAAAGAAGATATTCAGCTGTAAATTTGTACCCAGGGGTTTTCGGGGACGGGGAATCGATTGAAGGTATTCACAAGGTCCGCTTTCTGAGGGTTTTGCTGATTAAACAAGCAGCTAACCAAACAAACGGACAAATTGTGAGAGAACAATGTGATCTGACTTGATTTTCTTAGGATTTTGTGCTCTAATCAAATTGAATCTTATATAAATATATATTTGTTATTATTTTATCGAATTTTATCGAATTTTATATAGTTTTCTATCATTTAAAGTGTCCTCTTTAAAACAAAACAAACAATAATTTCCAGGTCCACCAACCACGAATGAAGGTCTTCACGGTGGGCCTCGACGAGAAGGAAAAGACGAAGAATTTGGATGAAAAGGTAGGCAGAAAATTCTTATGATAGATATTTTTATATATCAAAACTTATCTCATACAATTTCAGGTAGAAATTGGATCGGTGATTGTTGAGCCAAAAGCAACCGCTCAGGTCTCTCCACCGCCTGTCGTTCAACAGAAAAAAGTGCATAAAGGACCGTTTAGGGTCAGTTTTTTTGCTAGAAAAATCTATTCTAAATCTAAATCTAAATCTAGATTCTGAAAATCTTTTGATTATTTTTATGTTATTGTAATATTTTGTAATTTCCAGACATGGCTATCCTGTTTGTTGGCCGTTTTCTTTGTGCTGATCATCGCATTGACCCTCTCGGAAATCGCCTACAATCGACATCGAGATGAGCAGTACTTGAGACTGAAATGGTTTGTTTTTCATATAAAATTTTAAAAAACATCCATCTAATCGACTTTTATTATAAGAATTAAAAAGATGAAAGTGAATTTGGACAATATTTACATAAAGAACGCTAGTCAGCACTTCTTGAAAAGAGGCAGAAGAAAATCCCGAAGTGGGGTCCGAACTTGTGAGGTCTCGCCCTGGAAACGAGAGCGAACAAGTTCCAGATCCAGGCTGCACCGAATCGGGTCCGCAAGGCCGAGACTCAAATGATCACTGAGACACAAATGACCACAAAACTTTAGACGCTTATAACGCCTCTCAGATTGTCATTTAGCAAAAACTGAATACATATTCGGAATCAGCATAAAATTCGGCGTCGAATGGTATAGATCGCATAGCAATTGACCGGCTAATAGTCTAGTTAGTTGATATTTGATAGACAACATGTTTACAGAAAACTTTTCATTGGTCTCTTGTTGCTAGCAATTGCCCAGTGATACCGTAATCTTTTCATAGCAAGGGTTTTTATGCAAACTTCTGTTTTTCAGGGCCGAGCTCAAGCAGAGAATGCTGGGCATGGAGATCCTCCGTCAATCGCAAATCCAGGCTCAACAAAGTGCCATCAACGTGCCGATTAACCCGGCGCAGGTAAATAGTTGAAGATAAAGCTGCACTGGGTCTATGGCCTGTAAGCTTAGAAGCCAGGTCCAGGTCTGACTTCTGGTTTCTGGATTTTTGTGTAGACCAAAGCTTACCGTAGTTCCCAACTTGCATACGATTCCAAGGGTTACTGGATTACTGTAATCCTCCTAATAGTCTATAGCTCCTAATTTACATACAATATCAAGGATTAGCTTTACTGTAGCTTGTTTTCAGTCTCTGAACAACGACCAACCCCCGGAGATTATCGATGAGAGACTCGCCTTCTCAAAGCGATTGGAGAAAGAAAAGTTTGTTTTTAAGTCAAGGAAAACTTTTTAAGTTGAACCTTGAGGGCAATACTAAATGTGAAATTTATCAATTAGGCAGCAGTACACTTTGCATTGCAAGTTCTTAAATGCAAATTTCAGCAACGAAGTGGAGACGAACCGCGTGGACAACTCGGCCGAGCACAACAGTGGAGATGAGGAAAATGGAGTTCGTTTTTCGAGAGCAATACTTTTGAAAAGTTCAAAATCATTTCAAAATACTTTAGCAAGCATTTCAATTATTTTAAAAAAATCATAAAACTTTTAGGACGTTCGCTTGGCTTTCCTGAAAGCGATCCTCGAGAAGATTCGAACAGCGGCCGCAAACGGGGATCTCCCATCACCCGTTCATGTCTCTGTTTTAGAGATCAAGAAGCAGCCGTTGATCGGCGAAAATGAGGAGGATATTGAAGAAGTAGGGATTTAGATTTTTGAGTTAATTTCCCAATAAGAAAACGATGACTGGCAAGCCAGATCCAGGGTTGATTGGCCTTTAGTAAAGTGAGACCAAAAGCTGGCTTCTGTCTGGTCGTAGCCTTGTCTGACCTTTTTGATAAGATATCAAAAATTGAATCTAATCCTGAAATTTAACCTAATCTAAACCCTCATTTTTCAGATGCCCCAAAACATGGCCGACGGCTTCGGCGAATGGGCCGCTCCATCACCATTTGGTCCAGTCGATTTCCAACAAAACGAGGGGTGAGTGCAAAATGATTGGTGTACTCAATCTTTAAACTCAAAAAATAATTCAATCTTTGTTTTCTTTCTTCAACAATTTTTAAAAATCAATCAATTTAGGCGTCAATTCGATCGTTTGACGTGGCGAGGCGACCGCTTCCCGCAACAAGTCGAGGTTAGAGGCTTTTTTTGAAAAGTTTTACAAAGACAAAGACAAAGGCAAAGACAAAGATTAGATAGTAAGAATAGTAAGAAAAGAGAATAGTAAGAAAAGACAAAGAAAGATAGTAAAACTTTAAAAAGTAAGAGTAAAAGTAAGACTAAAAGTAAGATTGAAGTAATTTTTGAAGTAATTGAAGTAAAAATTTTTGTTTATTAAGAATTCGGGAGAGGCTCAACCGTGGATGTTCAACGATGATGGAGCAATGAATGGGCCGATGGAGGGACCGATGGAGGGGCCGATGAATGGGCCGATGGAGAGGCCACAGCTCCGAATCACTCACCATTTTGATCGGGTAGATTTTGCTAGATATTTGATAACTCTTTCTATAGGTAATATCAGTTTTAAATGAATATTTCTATCTAATGCAAGTATTACAAAATCATTCAGGACAATGCGATGATGCCCGCTCGAATCGTCACCGAACTCTACGGGGATGACGCTTCGGAGGTGAGTTATTTCGTTATCTAATAAATAGATATTTAATAATACTGTAAGTACAGATGTGCTGTAAGTACAGATTTACTGTAAGTACAGATTTACTGTAAGTACAGATTTACTGTAAGTACAGATTTCCTGTAAGTACAGATTTCCTGTAAGTACAGATTTGCTGTAAGTACAGATTTACTGTAAGTACAGATTTACTGTAAGTATAGATTACAAAATGAGATTAGAAATCTCTAGTTACTGTAAGAACAATCACAAATTAACATGTCTCTAGTTCATGCGCAACTTCATGAACGGGCGACGCGGCGAAGAGATGAATCAGGCATGTTTACAGTTTCATTTTTCATTTTTACACTAGAATTTACAGTAACAGTATGCATAATTTATATTGTATTCTATTTAATTATGCAAATTGTTATCTCACTATTATTTTTTCAGCCACCAATCCAGCAAAGCCTTCAATTCCCGATGACTGAGCCACAGCAATGGATGGGTCCACAAATGATGGTGAGGAAAACTGGATTACGCTAGAAAAATTGAAGATAATTGCACAAATGTGTAAAGTGCAAGGCGTACAGTACTCCGTTAGAATACTGAATTCAAATCATAGCCAATGAGTCAAACTATTCGACTTATTACGGCACTTTCACAATTTTACAGCAACCGACCCCCGATCAACAACGTTTCGCCGCCGAGTTTGGGCAAACGTTTGGCACGAATTTCGGGCTAAACTGGGAGCGCGCTCAACAGCAGAAGCAGATGCCTTGGCAACAATTCTCCGCTCAACAAGTGGGCAAATTTTCTCAAATACTTCTAGCTTTTTCAAAAGCGCTTGTAGCTTACTACACTTACTTCTAGCTTGTAGCTCTTGCACGTGATTTTCAATCTTGAAAACCGGTTCAAATCCTCTTTCAGTCCTTCGCGCAACCCCAACAAATGAACGCCTGGCAACAGTGGCAAAATCAATGGCAACAACCCCAGCAACAACAGGTAAAAAGCTCATGAGAAAATTTCAAATATAGAATTAAACCAGGAAAGATTACCGATCGGTTAGCAGTTATTTCTTTACAGTTAGAGTATCGATCTACAATTACAGATTACCATATAGAGTATCGATCTACGATGACAGATTACCATATAGAGTATCGATCTACAATCACAGATTACCATATAGAGTATCGATCTACAATGACAGATTACCACATCCAGACTATTAACTGAAAATCTTTGCCTACGGTATCAAATCTCGAACCTTACTATGCCCACTTTATCGATCATAAGCTAAACATCTTCATCAACTGTATCCAATCTTGAAATGATTTCATTTTCTGTTTAATAGCTGAATAGCTGAATAGCTTTATCTATCTACCGTATCCCTATTAACTGAATATCTCTCTATCCCCACTTTTCAGGCAGCCATTCAACCAGCGCAATCAGCTCAAGCGTCCCTCGACTCGCAGCAACTTCCCTGGTACCAAAATTGGATCCAAGAGAACAAGGTGATACAGTAATCCGAATCGGATTTTGATTTTCGTATCATTTTCGTTATATTGTCATTATATTGTACAGTGCAAATAAACGCTATGACAGAGCTCTCGTTTCAGTAAGCAATGCAAAAAGAAAAAAAAACGTTTGAAATACTAATGAATGAAAAAAGCATGCTTACTAAAACGATCTCAAATCATATCGTTTCGCATTTCATGTAGTTTGTAGGTTGACCTAGAAATTTATGACCTAAATACGGTAGAGAGAAAGAGTTTTTTTTTTTTTAAATATTCAGCGGTGATGATCACCGGCGGATTATCGGATTGCGATGCAGAAGTACCCATTTCGGGGGTTGTTGTTGGGGAGGAATATATTTTTAGAATAAAAATCGGGGACCATCAAATGTCATTTGGATATCATTTGGAAGGCTGTAGATTTAAGAAATCCTTACAAGAGCTAAAATTAAATCTCTACATAACGTACTTGCAATTGCGTAGAGTTCTGACTGTACTCACGTAAAAATCTCGGTAAAAACTAAAGAGATCCGGTTTTTAAACAATTCTCAACAATTCACCAACTCTATAAAGTTATCTAGAACTCTTTTTAAAATGCAACAATTAATCTCATACCCAAAACTTTAGGCTCAACAACATCTTCCCGTCGATCAGAAATTCAACAAAGAAGAAAAAGTCGACGAGGAACCCAAATTTACCGACTTGAACGAGGAAGATCAAGGAGATGACGGCTTTGAGAGAAAAGTTGTTTTAAACAAGAGTACCAATTAAGTACAAAGTTCCAGGAGCAATTCAACGTTCCCACTGATGTCATCGTCGACGAGCAACCAGAAGTTGTTGAAAATGGGAAAAATGATGAGGTTTGATAAAGTAAACGTCAGACTATAAGCTTTTCCAGCCAATTTCAACTGTTGTCAACAATCAACCAGCTGCTGCCATTGAAGTCGAGCCGATCAAGGTAAGAATGAGAAATGAAATTGATTACCCGATTTTAGGAACCAGAGTCATCGGCCGCTTTTCTACCACCAAGAGATCAGTTTGACGATCCACCACCACCAAAAGATGCCCACAATCAGCAACCAAACCAAGAGGTGATCATAATCTGAATCCTTAACTCTATTCTTTCAGCCATTCATCCCACCAGAGGCAATCTCAAATGATGACACTTTCACCATCGACAAGAACTCTCCATTCTTTCAGGTTATTGACTACCTATGTAAATATTAATACGTTCACAAATTTCAGATCGACGATCCAAGCAGCTTTGCGGCAAAAGCCTGAAAATCTCATAAACAATACATTTGAGTAGCTTTAGTCTTTACACCCCTAAAACTGGTCTCTTGGTCACTTTGCGAAATGCATTTTGCACCCCTTCACTTATCCACATACTCAATACTCGCTTATTTATTTGTGTATCAAACTAACTTAAGAAAACGTGTAGAGCTCTATAATTACTGAGTAGATGTACATTTCTTCTTTTCCAGTGTAAATAAATGTGTTTTAATGGTGTTATCGTATGCATTTTGAATAAAATACAACAAAAACAATATATTCGTGACAAAACAACAAAGTTTAAATGATACCGATCTTGTTGGCAATATCTAGAGCATCATAATCCGGGGCCAGTCGTACGTAAGCTTTCTTGGTGTGAAGAGGAGTGACCAAGGTATTCACTTTTTGGACATCGATGTTGTACAACTTTTTCACGGCAGCTTTGATTTGTGGCTTGTTCGAGTGAACGTCAACGATGAAGACAAGCGTGTTGTTGTCCTCAATCTTCTTCATAGCCGATTCGGTAGTCAGTGGGTGCTTGATGATGGTGAAGGCATCGAGCTTGTTGCGCTTGGGGACCGACTTTCTCGGGTACCTAAATGCAAACGTTGAATAAACTTGAATAGCTAGCTAAAATTAGTTACTTTGCTATTTGCAGTAAACAATCCATACCCCCAACTTGCTAAAGATTAAAAAAGCTCTTTTCTAAAGCAAAACCCTAACAAGTTATGTAAGAATTTAAAGCCTTGCCAAATTTGCCACAAATTTTTTGAAATCGATCGACCAAAGTTTTTCATTAGTTATGCTTCGATTTGCGTTCGAGTTCTCCACTAATACCCTTACAGAAATAGCTAGGTTGAGAAAATCACTTTTGAGTCTCATACACTCCTAAACTATAATATTAGCAAAAAAGCCAGATTAAGTTCAAAGCTGTAAAAAAACAAACTTCGGAGTTCTCTTGAGCTTGAGAGTCTTTGGCCTGAAGAAGTGGGTTGATGTTCGGACCTTCTTCTGGACCTTGGCCTTCTCGCCTTTCACCACCTTCTTTTTAGCATCGAGGGCTTTCGTGACCTTGGCGGTCTTCTTCTCGACCTGCTTACCCTTTGGAGCCATTTACCTGAAAAATAAGAATTAGGCACTTCCTAAAAGCATAAAGTTAAACGAAAATCAATGCACATCGATAACAAATGGCTGAAAGCCACAACTTAAGAGCAAATAGGAAAAATTTAAAACAATTTATTCGGTGATCCGATAACAATAGTAACATCATTATCTGACTCTCACAATAACAAAAAATTTAAGCGACCGAACCAGCATTAGCTGCAATACGGGGCCACAAATCAGCGCATTCCTTGGCAACGGGTCCAGTGATGGCAGAGCCTTTCATTTCTCCTTTGTTGTTCACGATAACTCCGGCGTTGTCTTCGAAATAAATGAACGTTCCGTCTTTTCTTCGGAAGGATTTTCTCTGCCTGATAACGACTGCTTGCAAGACTAAAATGGAAACTAGTTCAAAAAAGATTTTGTATGGTTTAATTTGCTACACTCTGCTAAAGAGTAAAGAAACTCGGCAGCGCATTGTGCCACTGACTGCCATTGAGAGACTAAACGAATATGCGACAGCTAATTCCATTAAACATTATATTTTCAATAGACTTTCACATTAGTTGATCTTTGTGCGCAATCACATTTGCCAAAATTGTTTCAACTTGAAATTCTAGCAATCCTTTTAAAAGTTAGCTCTACTGATATATTTTAACAGCTTAAATCCCAAACCTTTCTTCCTGAGCTCGGGCTTTCCTTTCTTGACGGAGCAGACGAACATATCTCCAACGGCAGCACTGGGAAGTCTGTTCAAGCGTCCTCGAATTCCGTAGACGGCGATCACGTATAGGTTCTTGGCTCCAGTGTTATCCGCACAATTCATCACAGCTCCGACGGGGAGACCGAGTGAAATTCGGAATTTGCCTCCAGATGCACCTCCACGTCCTCTCTTCGACATTTTACCTGTAAGAAAGAAAATTTGTTGAGCGCTGATAACGACAAACAAAAGCAAAATAGAAAAATTAGGAGATCAAAAGCACTAAGCTAGCTGTTAAAGTTTAGCGGATGGAGCTGTCATTAAAAGGGAAATCCTGCTTGGGTTGGAAATCAATAGGTGTTGCAAAAGAAATCATGTATCAAGCATTAAGTTTTTAACAATATTCCAAAACAATATTCCAAAAACCCTTGCATAAAAGTGATAAACCAATTAGATAGATAATAATTTGGGTGCTTGAGTAACAAGATGCAAGGTAGAATTAGCAAAATCAAAAAAATGCGTAAGCCGCGCCAGATTTGACAAAAATTTGGCAAGTATTCTTTTCCCAAGAAAAAATGAAGAAAATGAGAAAATTCACCAACTACGATCGTTGCGAGCGGAGCGGCGCGTACACGACGCTTTTTACGGTATTTACGTTCGACAACTGTGGTGTTTTGACTCGAAAGCACTTTCAAAAATCTATTTTCTTGTGTGAAACTTTCACTGAAGTTAGCAAAGTGTTTTGAAGTTTCAAGCGTTTTAAAGCAGATCGGTGGATATTAAACAATTAGGTTGCATGAGTTTAGTTAATTTAGCGAGCTTAAATTGCACATGTTCTATTTCGATTATGAATCTGATCGAGACGAGTAGCAAACTTACTTTACTTTTGGGCTTTTTTGCTGCTTTCTTTTTTTTCTTCATAACATGATGTTCATCTTTAATGTTTTAGAAACAAGATGTATGAAGATGAAGACGACGATCAGCCAATGGAGGAGGAGAATGAGGTCGAAAGCGAAGATATTAGTGCCGACCAGTGGCAGGTAAAGTATCGCGTGTCTTTCACCTTTTAACGTTTTTAGGAAGCTTGTTGGGTCGTGATATCCGCTTACTTCGACGAGAAGGGACTCGTCCGACAACAATTGGACTCCTTCGACGAGTTTATTCAGATGAACATTCAACGAATCGTGGAAGAATCACCGCCAGTTGAACTACAAACTGAATCTCAGCATTTCACGGGTATGGTCTCCTGGTTTTGAATTTCATAAGGTCTTTTTAGGCGACATCGAGAATCCGACAAAGTTCACATTAACCTTCGAGCAGATCTACTTGTCAAAGCCGACACATTGGGAAGTTAACGGCTCACCGACTCCACTGATGCCAAATGAAGTATTTGCTGACATTTTCTTTCTATTAACTTTGTTATTTAGGCTCGTCTTCGCAATTTGACTTACTCGTCACCTCTATACGTGGATATTACGAAGGCGGTAACTCGCGATGGAGAAACTCAAACTTCCAAGTCCGACAAAGTCTTCATTGCCAAAATTCCGATCATGTTGCGGTAGCTTGTTTTACATCTTTTTAAAAATGTCTTTTTATTACAGATCTTCCTATTGCATGTTGTCCAGTATGAGTGACCGAGATCTTACTGAGTTGAATGAGTGTCCTTTGGATCCTGGCGGTTACTTTGTCATCAATGGTTCAGAGAAAGTAAGAGCATACCTAATAACAAAATAGACTTTTTTGATAGGTGTTGATTGCACAAGAAAAGATGGCTCAAAACACCGTCTATGTATTCAGTATGAAAGACGGCAAATACGCTTTCAAAACCGAGTGTCGATCATGCCTCGAGAATTCTAAGTAAGCTTTTATGTTTAGAACTTCATTATTATTATTATTTGTTTTAGTCGTCCGAACTCGACATTGTGGGTAAATATGATGGCTCGCAGTGGTGGCGGCTCACGAAAAACTCCAATGGGACAAAGAATTGTTGCTATTTTACCCTATATCAAGCAGGTAGGAGTTTTCAATAAGTTCTTTTGAATTTTGTGTTAAGGAGATTCCCGTGATGATTGTGTTTCGTGCACTTGGCTTTGTCTCTGATCGTGATATCCTCGAGCACATCATTTATGACTTCGATGATCCGGAAATGATGGAAATGGTCAAACCGTCACTTGATGAAGCCTTCGTGATTCAGGTATCTTTGTTACTTTTGCTTTTACATGTAAAAGGCTGATATAGCCTACATTGTCACTTTAGGAACAAAATGTCGCTCTTAACTTTATTGGTACACGCGGAGCAAAACCTGGGGTCACAAAAGAACAACGAATCAAATACGCCAAAGAAATCCTTCAACGTGAATTGTTGCCGCATATTGGAATTTCGGATTTTTGCGAGACAAGGAAAGCGGTATAACTGCTAACCGCTTTCAACCTATATTAGAGAATTTAGTATTTCATTGGATACATGGTGCACCGACTTTTATTGGCGGCTCTTGGTCGACGAGAACTTGACGATCGAGATCACATCGGAAACAAACGTCTCGATCTTGCAGGACCGCTTCTGGCGGCTTTATTCCGTGCCCTTTTCAAGAACTTACTAAAGGAGGTAAGTGATATAATAATCAACCTTATTATAACTGTTTAGATGCGACTCACTGCTCAAAAGTATATCAATAAGAATGGTGATTTCTCATTGGATGTTTGCTTGAAGACCTCTACTATTACTAGAGGTTTGTTCCATACTGACTTGCTGAACTATTTTTGTCTAGGATTATCGTATTCATTGGCCACCGGAAATTGGGGTGATCAGAAGAAGGCGCATCAAACAAGAGCCGGAGTTTCACAGGCATTGAATTTTTATTTTTCTCAAACAGTTTTTTTAGGTACTCAATCGACTCACTTATACAGCAACTCTTTCTCATCTTCGTCGAGCAAATTCTCCAATTGGTCGTGAAGGAAAGTTAGCCAAACCTCGTCAACTGCATAATACCCAATGGGGAATGGTAAGCACTGCCTGTTTCGTGAGGTTACTAATTCTTATCTACAGGTCTGCCCCGCTGAAACACCAGAAGGACAAGCTGTGGGATTAGTGAAGAATCTTGCGTTGATGGCCTATATTTCTGTCGGTTCCCAACCTTCACCGATTATGGAGTTTTTGGAAGAATGGTCGATGGAAAATTTGGACGGTTTGTAGAACTAATTTTTCGATCTCAACGAAGGGTTATTCTAGAAGTGGCTCCGTCAGCAATTGCAAACTCAACAAAGATTTTTGTGAATGGTGCTTGGGTGGGTGGAAACTATTTATTAACTGTTATGCTTAATTTTTAGGTGGGAATTCATCGTGATCCCGAAAATCTCATGTCAACCTTGCGCCGCCTTCGACGGCAAATGGACATCATCGTTTCTGAGGTAAGACTTGATCTCATTTTGAATTTTATTGCTTGTTTATAGGTTTCAATGGTTCGCGACATTCGCGATCGTGAAATTCGCATTTACACAGACGCTGGCCGTCTCTGTCGTCCGTTGCTTATTGTGGAAAATTTGAAGCTCACACTTAAGAAGACGCATATTGACAAACTAAAGGTTAGCAATTTGTATAACTCCCTTACAAAAGGGTTAGGACCGAGATAGTGGAAGTCAGTACAGTTGGTCAGACCTTGTCGGCGGTGGCGTTGTGGAACTTATCGATGCACAAGAAGAAGGTAGGTCATGTGTATTGAGGCTAACTAAAACATCTTTTAGAAAGTTCTATGATCGCTATGTTCCCGGAAGATTTGCACTCAGGCTATTGTGACACGTATGTTTCTTTCTTTTCAATGAGTTTTTAAAATCTTTAGGTATACCCATTGTGAAATTCATCCCGCCATGATTCTCGGTGTATGTGCCTCGATCATTCCGTTCCCGGATCACAACCAATCGCCAAGAAATACCTATCAAGTTGACTTTCTTTAGCTTGCTAGCAAGTTGATGTATTCCAGAGTGCTATGGGCAAACAGGCCATGGGCGTCTTCACGACGAATTTCCACGTTCGAATGGATACATTGTCGCACGTGCTTTACTATCCCCAAAAGCCTTTGGTGACGACAAGAAGTATGGAATATCTGAGGTAACCTTGTACATGTTTGTTATTCCAATACCGTTCAAGGTTTAACGAGCTCCCAGCAGGAATCAATGCTGTGGTCGCTATTGCATCGTATTCGGGCTACAACCAAGAGGATTCGGTCATTATGAATTCATCCGGAATCGATAGAGGCTTATTCCGATCGGTATCGTACTTTGTAGTTAAATATGTATTGTACAAGTTTAGGTCTTCTATCGTTCTTATCGTGATCAGGAGGCGCACGTGAACTCTATGCATGCCAACGCTGAACTTATTGAAAAGCCGACAAGAGACAAATGCTCGGGAATGAGGCACTCGCTGTATGACAAAGTGGGTCTCATGATCATTTTGGCTGTAAAGCTAAAAATTTAGCTTGACGACGACGGTATCATTTCTCCTGGAATGAGAGTGTCTGGGGACGATGTGATCATTGGAAAAACTATCTCACTTCCTGAAACGGTAGATCGCATTGGTTTCTCTTTTAAAATGTTTTTTAGGACGATGATCTTGAAGGGCAGGCCAAAAAGTACACGAAGAGGGATGCCTCAACATTTTTGCGTGCTTCAGAGACTGGAATTATTGATCAAGTTTGATTCAAATGTAAGCTGAAATAATTTTTATTAGGTCATGCTTACCCTGAATTCCGAAGGCAACAAGTTCGTCAAAGTTCGTGTGCGATCCATTCGAACTCCGCAAATTGGTGACAAGTTTGCGTCAAGGCATGGTCAGAAGGGAACTATGGGGATCATGTATCGCCAAGTAAATTTGCTTGTTGTGGGTTTATATATATTTTTTTTCATAGGAGGATATGCCTTTTACTGGTGAAGGGATCACACCGGATATCATCATCAATCCACATGCTGTGCCTTCTCGAATGACTATTGGTCACTTGATCGAATGTCTACAAGGAAAGGTATCCCCATAACAGTTAAACTTTAATAACTCGTTGCATTTAGCTGTCAGCCAACAAGGGAGAGATTGGAGACGCCACACCTTTCAACGGTTTGGTTTAAGCCTTATATTGAAAACTGAAATTTTTAGATACTGTGAACGTGCAGAAAATCTCCAAGTTGTTGTCAGAGTACGGATATCATCTAAGAGGCAATGAAGTGATGTACAATGGACATACAGGCATCAAACTTACGACCCAGGTTTGTAATAAAACGGCAGATGTTGCTAAAGCTTATTTTAGATTTTCTTGGGACCAACATACTATCAACGCCTTAAGCACATGGTTGATGACAAAATCCACTCGAGAGCACGTGGTCCTGTCCAAATGATGAATAGACAACCCATGGAAGGAAGAGCGAGGTAGACTCAATTAAATATTCAAATATTCTTCTAATTTTTTAAGGGACGGAGGGCTTCGTTTCGGAGAAATGGAACGTGATTGCCAAATCTCACACGGAGCAGCCCAATTCCTGCGAGAACGACTCTTTGAAGTGAAAATCTCGATATGAATTTCCAACACTCGACCTTTTTAGGTTTCCGATCCTTATCATGTCTACACATGTAACATTTGTGGTCTCTTCGTCATTGCAAATCTTCGAGTAGGAACATTCGAGTGCAAAGTAAGCCGAATATTTTTAATTCGCCAATGATTCGTTTTCAGGCTTGCCGAAACAAAACGCAAGTTTCTGCCATCCGTATTCCATACGCCTGCAAGCTGCTCTTCCAAGAATTGATGTCAATGGGCATTGCACCGCGTCTAATGGTCTCATCATAAAATTATACTGGTTTTCTTTTTGTTGATACAAGTATTTGATTTTTTGTTTAATATTCGTTGTTGAATTAAGCTATTAGTTAGTTTGCAATTTGAAAAGTTTGTTCTCCGTAAAGTTATGACATTTAGAAGTTGGTTTTTATTTTGTGGTGATAAATTTCCTTTGTTATAGCAGCCCTAAAACACTTTATTATTCAAAATTTGCAGCCCAAAATTCGTAGTTGATTTGATCATTGAAGTCGAGAATATCCAGCGGTAGAGGCCCACGTAGCGTTGTTCAATGAAAATCTTTTGCTCGCGATGTAGGCAAAAAGTAGGGAATCAGATCTAAAGCAGATCGATTAAAGAGACTTAGATTTAAGATCCACATTCGTATTCCGTTGGGAGGATTTGGAAGGATTGATTGACATATACCTCTGTCCTGTAGGGTTCCATGTCTTCGTGCTAAAATTAACTATAGATTCATTACGCATTCGAAACCAACATCAGCATCATCTGGGCATCGCTTACTGAGCCAACTCCGAACAAGTTCCAAGGTTTCGGCTAAACGGAAAGTTCAGAGTAAAGCAATGCAGTGTTAAAGGCTCTACCCTGTTCCTCCGGTGAACGACCATCATCAAAACCAAACGACAACTCCGGCTCGGGTTGCAATGCACGCATGAAAGGGTTGGCAAAGTTATTCTAAAAAGAATCAAGTCAAAAAGGAGGATACGAGTTTCGCTCACACGTTGCTGATTCATTTGATTAATAAAAAGCGTTTGGCTGATTGGTGGCTTGCAGGCGCTTCGAAGTGCGTTTCGGGTGTAGTCACTAAAATATGCAAAATAGCAATGAAGCAGCAGGACAACTGGCCATGCAACTTGAATGAGATCCCGTGCTTTAATCGGCGCCGAATTGTTCGTGATTGTGCGCTCCCATTCGAGACTCTCGATACCTTTTCCCTAGAACTACAAATGTTTTCAATTCATGCCAGCAAAGAGATAAAGCAGCAGACCTCATGCTTGTTGTAGTCACGAAACACTTGAATCACATCCTCAATGCACATGAAACGATCGAGTCGAATTGATTGAGTGTCACCTAAAAGTATCACCAAACGTGGAAAATTGCAAAAAAAACAAACGTTTATAGTGCAAATCACGCGAATCTTTCAACCAGTGAAAAAAGTCGATGAAATGGGTCAATTGCGAGGCGGGCACGAGGATCATATTGTTCCAGCAGTTGGCACAAAATCTGTAAGCTAAAGATGATATCATGGAGCTATAGTAGTTGAGAAGGCAGGCAAAAAAAAAATTTTCACCAAATGAGCTGATTTTTTTGCACCCCAGGGGTTTTTGACTATGATGAATCGATTGGTTATGGTTTAACACAACATTTCACAATTTTTAACAACGTTTATAACGAATGTACTGGAAATCTGATGTTCTGGGATGAAGTGGCCAAAAAGTACTCATTGTCTTGCGCCATGTCCTCGTTGGTAACTTGTTGGCATTTTGTTGTTGTTATTTTTGTTGCTATTTGTTATAAACTTTGTTAAAAGTAGTGCAAAACCATCACCAATCGATTCAGGATAGTCAAAAACCCCTGAGTGCAAAAAATCAGCAAAAATTGGCGAAAACAAAAATTTTAACACTATAGCACCGATATCATTTGCACTTAAATTTGTATTTGCAGAAAAAAAAGCCCACTTGTAAATGGCCAGACAGACGGCGTTCAGATCGGAAATGTTTTCTGGCAACCAATAAACCATTTGAGTTTCAATTGACTTCTTGAGCTTCTCGCTTTCAGTTGCTAAATTTTTCAATTGTTAAAGTTCACTAAATTTTGCCTACCATTGCTAACGGGAGCTTCGGTGAAAGTGCCCTCAGAAGAGCCGCTTCCTGCGCTTTTCTCTTTCTTCACCAGAAAAGCCATTCGAGCCACCATCACGTCGTTCTCGAAAGCTTGACACCAAATCTAAAAACAATGAAATGATTTCACGAGGCACTAAATATTACCTCTTCTGGAGCAAATCCGTCCGTTTCTTCGGAGGCCACAAGCACGCACCAGCGTTTCTCATGGAATTTATTCTAAAAGAAAATAGTTGCAATAGATTCTCAGTGAAAAAAAAGGAACCGTCGACTCGTTCTCGCGCCAGATGAGCTGATGGAGGAGAATTTGTCGAGCCTCGCCACGATTCACGCCTTCTTTGCGCCTAAACAAATCAATTCAGAATGTTTTGTCTGTGAATGGACTAGCAATTCAGTACATAGCTTTTCCGAAAAGATAAGCTCACCTTCCGATGAGTTTCTTTTGCACCTGACTCATTTCACTGGGTCGAGCCACCGATCGGTAGTCTCCATTCGCGCCGCTGGTCGTTCCCGTCTTCGGCACATTAGCGGTCACTTTCTGGAAGCAAAACGGTAAGCAAACGATGACCAATGTTACATAAAAGTAAAGCTTTCTCACCTGTCTACCCGCACCTCCTCCGGCACCACCACAACGTCGTCCGCTCTCTTTCCAATACTGCGTCGCCTTATCGACGACCGCTCGTCGCCGCGGCTCATTCGCTGGTCTACAAAAGGATAGAAGATGAGAAACAGAAAAGAATAAACGAAAAAAATCAATCAAGATGTGTACCCAAGTTCGCTTGGTGTGACCACTTGTCCGTCAACGGGTTGGGTCTTGGTCCTGGGTCCTTTTTTCATTCTAAACCACGAAAAGGTGTAGGCTTATCAAAAATGTATACAGTAAAAGGTTAAGCTTATAGAAAACCAACCGTTACACAAGTCGAGCATACCAGAGAACCGAATAAAGACGACGAGCGCAGGAGAAATGAAGTTACTCAATTTTGCGATGCGAAGACTCTCTTTAAATGTAAATATTCTCTAATGCAAATTAGAGGCTCTAACATTGTGCCCTGTGCAGCCTAATGTACTGTGTCTGTTTCTAAGTATCAATGCGTTTTCCTGAACAATTTTCAAGATAAGTTTTATTTTTCACAGAAGGCAAACAACGTTTTCAAAATACAATCTGCAAACACACTTCCACTTAGCAATATAACTCTAAACGAATTAAAAGATAATTATTAATGTTAGATGCAAAACAATGTTAGAAATGTAGTAACATCACCCGAAATCAACGAATTTAAAGACTTCACAAATAATGAGAGAAAATGGGGAACAAAAACTCAATAGATTAAATTGGACACAGAATTTGGCTCAATATAGCAATAACAAGATAGCAAAGAGCAATCATAAATGCATTCAATGATGTACAATCTTTAAAGTAGAGAATAAGAGTAAGAGCAAGAAATACAGTGATAGCAACCCAAAAATGGAGAAATTTTGTGGAGTCTAGCTGAATCCTAGGAGTGGCAATGGAAATATTCCTTTTTACTATCAAAAAATTTTGATGGGTTTAAAAATGGCGATACTGTAACAGAAACTTTTTGATAGCTAATTTTGTTTTGAGATCAAGAGCAATGATCGTCGAGTTTTGTTAAAATGTGAAGTGCCTGGGGAAAAAGTTAAGATTTTGAACGCTTCAGAAATTAAAGAAATAGAACACCAAGAACGGCCAGCCTTTCTTTATCTCATTTTCTTCTTTTTCGTCTTCTTTTCCTTGCAGCCACAAGTGAATTCGTCAAGACCGGTAATCTAAATTTTTTAGTTTAACATTATTTGGGCACGAGATTTTACGAGTTAACAAAGTAGACAAAATGACTTACATCTTCTTTCCCAAGAATGCAAATAGCATGATACCATTTCTCACAATCATCGCATGCAACCTAAAGTTTCATAAATGTATTTAATGGCTAGTTGTTAAAAGTTACCCAGTTAACGTTTTGCGTCTGAGGCCGATTGCACTCTTTCTCCATAGCACACGTTTCAATAGGATCATGGAAGACAACCTATCGTTTATGAGTAAAAGTTAAAATAAATTGTAATACTTACATTTGGATCTGGTGGTGGATACATGGGCTCAGGTTCTGGCGATTCTTCAGATGACGAGCTGCCTTGACTCTTTGGCTTTCTTCCGCGCTTCTTTGGTGGCATTATTGGCTAAATAAAAAAAAATTACAAAATCATTGTCCAAAACGTTTACCGTTTTCGGTTTTGAAGGTTTTATAGCTTTTGGAGTCGAAGTCCGTCTAGCTTTTTTAGCGGTTGAGCCCTTCGCTCGGACGTGGTTGTCATCAAGCGAAGATAAAGAGTCCGTGTCCGAATCAGAATCCGAGCTGTTCGAAGCTGGTGTTGCTGGGCGTCTTTTAGGAGCCTGAACAAGTAAGTTATATTTTTATAAAACCAAAAGTTTGTACATCTTTCTTCGGTTGACTGACAGACGAAGTTTTCTTGTTTGAAGTCGTCGGTGCTTTCTTCTTTTTCTTGTCAGCCTCTGAATCACTGCTCGACGAAACCGAAGAAACGTCAGAAAGTTGCTTCAACAACCTGGGAACGATAATAAAGTAAAGTGATATAAATTTAGCAGACTTTCAGATTCAGAAAAACTTACTTATTCTGTTGCTTAGTTGTTGATTCCGTCTTGACTGATTTCTCTGATGGAGTGGAAGCAGCCGTTGAAGTTTTCTCAGACTTAGATGCTCGTCCTAATTGCTTAGGTCGTTCTTTCTCCTTTTCTTTTTCCTTTTTCGGTTGTGGTGGTGGAGATAATTCTTCTTTGTAATCCTTGTCTTCTTTTCTTCCATCAAGACTCTTACGTTGTTCTCGAAGGTCAGATCCTCTCGCCGATGTCATGAAGGAACCCTCTAGATCGTTGATCAAACGAGCAATCTAAAACTTTTGAAATTTAAAGTTGGCTTAATAATAAGTAAATGTGTTAAAGTGGCCAAGAATAAAAAGCCTACCTCGCTTCCTTTTCGACTCCCTTTGTTGGCTTTTGCTTTGGCTTCAGCAGCTTTCAGTCGTTCACGGGCTTCTCGCTGTTCACGTTCTCTCTCCTTCCGCCTTTTTTCTTCTTCATCATCTTTTCTCTTCCGTTCTTTTTCTCGTTCTTCTTTTTCCCGTTCTTTCTCCTCTTTTTCACGCCGTTCTCTTTCTTCTTTCTCACGAGCCGCTTCCTTTTCCGCTTCAGGTGTATCACTCTTGGGAGAAGGAGTTCTACTCAACTCACGATTCGCATGTGATGGAGCAGGCGCTCTAAAGGTGATAACTTAAAATTTAGTCAATTTCCAAAAAACATACCTCGGCATTGGAGGAGAGTCAACCATTGACCAGCTTTTCTCACTCCTTTGATCCTGATCTGAACTTGTCTGCCGCGGACTTGGAGCTCGAGGAATGGCTGTTGTTGGTTGAGGAGCTACCGGAGTCGCTCTCACTTTTGGTGGCGAGGGCACGCTGCTATCACATTCCATTGGCGGAGACCCAACCTAATAACAATGGTTATGCTAATGACTTGCAGCTAAACTACCTGTGGTTTGATTGTAGCTGTGGGAAGTGTTGGCGTTGGCGGCTCTGTCTAAACAAAGAATTTAGAAAAATCCATATTGGTATAGTTACCTTTATTTGAGGTGGATTTTGAACGGCTACGTGTGGCTGCCCAGTTTGTTGAACAACAGAAGTTTGTTGAGAGGTCGCCTAAAGGAATTTTAGAGGAATTACAATTAAAAGTAACATACCTGTTGTGATTGCACAAATTGCTGCTGTTGCTGTTGCTGGAGGATGGAATTAACAAGAGCCGAATTGTGCTAAAGATAAAAAAAATGCTATGAAAACTTTGGGATAAGTCAAACCTGCATGTTAAATGCAAGATTCGCTTGTTGTGTGGCATTGGTTGATGTGGCGAGACGATTATCCAAGGCGCTTGGTGGAAGGAAAGAAGCGGATGTAGATGGAGGAGTCTAAATAAGCAACAATAAATAAATCAGCAAACGCATTGTATGTTTAAAAAGCTACCTGGTATGGATTTCCACCAAAAGCAGCCTGTTGTGCAGCTTGTTGCAATTGAGCAGCTGTGGCAAGTCTTGGCTGCATTTGAATGCTGCATTGCATCGCTGCCGCCCATTGAGGGTCCAACTAAATTCACAAGTTAAACTCGTTTTTCATCTCTAATTGACATTTCTCTTCACAAGAGAGTCAGCTATTAATGCTTACCTGTTGATTTCTGGCACCCAACATTGACATAAATTGATTGGCTGTGGCTGGATTGGTCGCATTGTTGAAGTTAAGAAATTGGAGGGCTTGTGGAAACTAAATAAAAAATATAGTCACAGACTGAGCACTTTTACCTGGAAAGTTCCAGGAGCGGCGGGAGAGGCTCCATAAAATTGACCGGCTGACCAAGGAAGGGAGTTGGCTAAAATGAAATCATGTAAATCGTGTTATCCAAGCTTACATATTGCAGGAACAGAAGAAGTTGGCTGAGTGGCTGTTGCCGGAATAGTTTGGTTGGCTGATTGTGTGATCCTGGCAGCCTAAAATATAATTATTTTAAAAAATACAGCAAATTAATTAAGTTTTGAAACGTTTAAAAATGAAATAAAAATGAATACCTCAGCGTGTGTTCCAGGAACGATCTCTGTCAGCGAATCCACATCACCTTTGCAACTCACAGTCGTTCTTCTTCGGCCATTTGGGTCAAAACCCAAATAGTTGTGAGCTGCTTGAGCTCTAAAAAACAATGTGTGAACATAAATAGACCAATTTTGAGCTGCTAGATTTTTTATTGGAACAAAATCTGCGAACCTTTCAACTAGAAATGCGAATTCAGCATTGGCTTGTGGGGCAACTTGACCGGCTTTCACTGCAGCTCCATTCATATGTCCAAACTTGATCACATCACCTTCTTTTAGCTCATGTGGCTGATTCGAGATCTAAAACCTAATTTCTTACAAGGCAAAATCGGTAATTTTTGAATTACAAATAAACAAATTACAGTGCAAAGTTTACCCTTTGGTCATTGATATAAGTGCCGTTGAGAGAACTGTCCGAAATCGTGTACTTGTCGAATTTCCCTTGGGCGTTCTTCTTTCCCAGAATTTCCGCATGATTCCTTGATATCATATTACTAAAACAAACAGTTAAAGATCAATTATTGAGCCGATAATTTTTTTTCCTGTCTACTAATGATTACTGTATGAGTCGGTCAAAGGCATACTTAATTACTAAGCTTTTCCTATCAGATGAAATCGAATTGGTCCTTTTTTTTAATCAAAAGAGAAAGGCAATCTTTTTTCGTTTCTCAAGCTAACAAGATCAGGCACATTTGTAAAACAAGAAACCACTTATTAACTCGATCTTTTCTAAAAGAAAGAAATCTAAAAAAATTGACAAGATAAATCACCGCCATAATCCGAAGAAATCCATATTGCCTATCAGAATCCGAATCGCACAACAATAAACGATGATTCACGAGACAATTTTCTGAGAAAAACGATATCTCGACGATTAGCGGGCACAATTTAATTTCACTAATCACTGGCCTTGGCTCTGAAAAACAGAAAGATGTGTGAAAAATATCAAGAAAAATGGGGAAAATAAAAGAAAATACAAGATTCTGATAGCTTTCATTTATAACAATTCAATACCTACAACTAAACCGCATCATCAACTGTTTGAAGTTGCAATTTCTCAAGCAAAACAGTGCTCTAGCAAAGGAACAAAGGCACAAAACACACTCTAAATGGGTCTCTTTCGCAGCATGAGTGCAATCTCGTGCGAAATCTAATCAAAATCGCCGATCTTTTTCGACTTTACGATCAGAAAAGGGCAATTAAAATTAGAAGAAAAATGACGATATAGCAAATGCCAAAATTTCTCTATCAAACGAGTGAGGGGAAAGTCATTTTCTTGCACAATCGTGTGTTTCGTGGCTAAATGTTTAGAAAATGACATGAAAGCTTAGATCTGATGAACTTTGACAATGAAAGCTTTTGCGCAGAAGCTCTTATAAAGGATTTTTTTGCGATGAAAACGCTGGAAAACTAAACATTTTTAAATTAACAATCAGAGTAATAACGATAACATATCAAAAACTCATTTTGTATTTATTTTACCGAAAAAACGACGATTTTCAGCTTAAAAAGGGACTTCTAGAAATGGAGTGGTAGTCTCTAAATATATTATGGGGTCACGCGAATTGCCGCAAAAAGTTTTTAGTGGCAAAAGTTATCAAAAAAAACGCGTGTTTTAGGCTTTTGAGAGGCTCAAAAGAAGTCTAATAACAGAGTTAGTCAACGAATTGAATCACAGGCTGTCTACAAGTTGTCTCTTTGGGGTATTTAGTTTTGCCGTATCGAATTTTTGATAGCATTTTGCATCCAGTGAAAGCCTAGAAAATAGATTAAAACTTCAAATTTAAAGCTGAGAATATCGTTTTTGAAGTGAAAGCGAAAACGATTTGTCAAAGAAAGTTTATAAATCGAAAATCGAATAGCTTGAGTAGAGTTTTCTAAAAGGTGGGGAAATTCATAAAATCACTGTAATTTTTTTCAGCTTTTGGCTGATTTTCTGAATTATGATTTCATTTAATGATTTTTTTTTTCAAGAATTCATTCACTCATCCAATTAACTATGAAACAAATGAGACAAAAGTCAAATAAATCAGACAAAATCTGAAGAGAAGGTTACAGTAGCTTTTTTTTACAGTTACAGTCGCAAATTAGCCATTTTTTAGCAAACACTGTAGCACATTTTAATCTAATAGCTCCAATTTTCGCGAAAAACATGGAAAATCTCAAAATAGCCTCAATTTCCGCAAGCTACCGCAAGCTACGGCTACTGCTAATGAGTTTAAGAAAGTTATTATCAATTAAAAACTAATAGAATGGATAGCTTTCAAAAAACAAAAACAGGCATTTGAATGCGGAAAATTTTTCCTAACTAAACCGATTGGATGGGAAATGAATTTGGAGGGGGAGAGAAGGGCAAAAAGATAAGCCCGGTCGACCCGGCCCCTTTACTTTCTCTCGTAGTAATATACCACTGTAAAATTACAGTAATGTGCAAAAATATAGTCATCCTCTCGTAAATCAATCAAACATCAAGAAAATTATCGATGTATTTATTCTTAGATTATTTTTTACATGCAAAATTATCTTCAAAATGCCTCTATCTCTCTCTACAGTAACCTCTAGAGCACTATTTACAAAAAGCAGTTTGTAAAAAATACTCCTAATTCACTTATTTCCATTTATAGCCCGTTTTCCCCATTTTCTTTGAAAAATTTTTGAAATTTACACTTATACACGCATAGAAATCCCCATGGAAACCAATTTTTCAACAACTGTAGTAATTTACTACAAAAAAAATGATTGGATGCGGTGAAATAGAGAGAAAAAATGGATAAATTGGCGTAAGTCCAAGCAAAAAAAAAATTGGTTTTCAAGGCTGGCTGCTTATCAGTGAGTCTGAGGTAAAAGAGAGATAGCCTCTTGAACGCAACGCAAAATCGCCCGTCTGCTTTTACTATTTATTAGTGATGGCCCTGTTTATTCAGAGCTTTATTTAAAATTACCAGCTATTCGATAAACTATAAACTAGTACGGTAGTTGAATGAATCAGAATCAAATAAGTACACGGAATTACCTCAACATTGCCCCTTTACAGCAATCCGTTTCGGTACAATCAATTCACTTTTAGGCATTTCAACTATTCATACATAACTTTAAACAATAGTACGATGGTTGAATGAATTCGAAATCAAATAGAACTACTCCAAAAAGTCTTCATGTTTTCGTTCTGATTCCATGTTCTAATACAGTCAGTTCATGTTTAGTTCTTGAAAGTTAAACTATCAAAGTTAAACTATTAAACTAACTAACTATCAAAGTACCAGATCTTTTTTTGGTTCTAACAAGCTACAGACAGTTATCAATATCGATAAACTGTGATAAAATTTTATCAAGGCCAATTTCCAGGTCTAACTTCTCTAGCTTCTTCACCCAAACCGGCTTAAACAAATAGTACAAGGGGTAAATTGAAGAATTCGTAGAAAACTAATGAAATGTATTGTCTAATGTATTTCAAAATCTAGCAAGTCCAAGAGTTAAACGCCTCAGCAAATCAAGCATCGTAAAAATGAGAGAAAAGCGACAGATGACTGTCATCAAATTGGAGAAAAATCTCACGAAAATGAGGAAAAATGAAGGAGAAAAGAAACTCGAAAATGAAAGAGAAGAGAGGAGAAAATTTGAGAAGGGAAAAGAATGAAAAAGAGAAAAGGCTGGGACACAGTTGTAATGCCGAGGAGGAGAGTTTCGGGGGTGGGGCTGGGGGAGGTGAAAGAGGCTACTGAGGGGGCCCGGATCTCCCCCGGATGTCAAATATCCTCCGATCCTCCCTTGTGACAACGAACGGGGAACATTTCTTTTCATCCTTTTTACTTCCCCTTTTTACTGCCTTTCTGATATCGATGACATGGCTGTGTTAGCTATATCACATGTTGTAAACAGTATTTGGGATTTTGGGATCGGGTTTTTGAGAAGGGGAGAGTCGAAAAAAAGCTTGTATAACTTGTACAACTTGTACAACTTGTCCTGATGAAGCAACTGGTTCAAATGAAGCAACTGATGAAGTAACTGGTTCAAATAACAGGGTATAAATAGAATGAATTCCTGGGAATAATTCGAATAATCCAAAAACTATCGTAACTCTAAACTGCGGTAACTCTGCGACTACAGTACTTACCGTAATCCCCAAGATATATATAAAGTATAGATCTATATCTAACCTCCAAATATAAATAGTACACGTAGTTTTTCTATCTCTGCTATAGTAAAAGGCTTTTTATATAAACTTATATAAATAAAGTTCCCCGTTCATTTTCAATGAGCTTCCCTCGAGACAAGTCATTACAAAAAAAAAAGATTTGTAATTAAAAAAACAAATTTTAGTCACATTTCAGATATTTCCTAATATTTTTAATCAAAAACAGTACAACAATTCCTTTAAAACTTTATAAATGCAAAAAATTAGAAGTCATAACGTTGAAAGCACCTGTATTCTGCCTTGAAAATCACCTTGACTAAAAATTCACTCTACAAAAAACACCTTTCAGATGATTCTGGGCAAAAAAGAAAGAAAAAGGCTAGAATAAAAATCTTCTAATACAGTAATCATTAGGGAAAAAAGTCTATTCTGAAATTTGGACTGGATATTCTGAAATTTGGACTGGATCAACAAGTGTAGTGTAAGAAGAGATAAAAGTCAGAGCCGCTGTCAGGCAGAATTTCAAAAATTAGAAGAAAAAAGACAGTAATTCTCACTTATTTGGTCAAAGTTAAAGCACAACTCAATACAGTAATCATCAGTTTTATCAATTCTTCTATCAAAAACAAAAAAAAACGCAAACCTGTATACAGCCGAGGTCAGCACCACGTCCACCATGTCGGGGTTTCGTCCGAATTTCGTGTTCTCCACCAGCCTGAAAGTTTTCTGGTAATCAATTGTAGTAGATAGTAATTCTGTGTTTTAATTTCAATGCTAAATTGAACAGGTTTTTGGTTGGAGCTGTGAAGGGTAGAATGTTCAGGTCAGAAAAGGGTTTAGTTTTTGTTTTGTTTTGTAGAATCTATTTTGTAGGTTTCCCCGCTGAAAATGAAGTTTACTATTAGCTTACTTTACTATTACTTTACTTAGTTTACTATCAATTCAAGTTACCGCAATTGAATATCTTATAGATCTCAAATTTATCTATTTTTTAGCTATAAGGTTGAGTTTTTAAGTCATTCACCCAAAAATTATCTCAAAATTTTGTTAATCTTCTTTTTCTCCCCCTTGGTATTTCCTCTTTCTTCTTTGCGAAGAAGGTACCGGATAGCTCAGTGGTTAGGGCGCTTGCCCGTGAGTTGATCGGCATCAGCAAGAGTTCAATCGAGGGTTCAATCCCATCTCCCGAAATTTTTCTTTGTCATTCCTTACTTTATTATTATTTATTGATACTATATTTTTACGATTCAGTTACAATATCAAATTTCTATATTTGATCTTATAGATAACGCCGTAGCCGACCGGATAGGAGTCTTGTCTCCTAGTCGGGGGATTAAGGGTTCGATCCCGGCGGCTAGAAAGTTTGGTTCTTTTTCCCATTATTATGGGTTTTTCTTAACAACATTTGGGTAATAGGGGTAATTAAGGATCAAAATTCCTCCGTTGTGTTGTAATTCATTATTCGTGTCGAATAAATATACTTTTTATGTCTGATTTTATTTGAAGGTTGAAGCCAAATCTATTTTGTAGGTTTCCCGCTGAATTGATAAGCTAATGAAGTTTACTAATGGCTTATCAATTCAAGTTACCACAATTGAATATCTTATAGATCTTATAGTTCTCAAGCTTATCTTTTTTTTTACAATTAGATAACTTTAACCACCTATAAATATAGATAAAGATTAGCTAAATATAGATAAAGATTAGCTAAAACCTTTTGATTCAAAAGTACTCCCCGAAACGAACCCAAAAGTTGGATCAAGCCACCAGAGCATCGGATTAAAAGGTAATTTTTTCAAATTTTCAGTATTTAAATAGACAGTTGAATATCTTTAGCGAAATTTCAAAAATTTTAAAAAAATCTTCGTTTTTAGGAACGTGCTATTTGTGTTTTATGGTTTGTATGTCAATTGGACAGATGGGGAACAGATGTGCTCCCTTCCAGCACCGTTTTTCTCTATTTCCTACCAGAAAAAAAACTCTCCTCTCCACTCATATCAATTGCAATCTTTTTCAGGGATTTGTTGAGATCAATTAGATCAGCTCAGGGATCAATGAGGTAATCACTTTGTTATTGGGATTTTCTCGACATTTCAAGTTTCAATGTATCGAGCAGGACGGGGATTTTGAAGAATTGCATTCTCAGGTTATCTCGTTTACTTTAAAAATGAAATATTGACTTTATGCTTGGTAAAATATTAGTTTAAAGCCTTTTTTTTAAGAGATTACAGTATTTTTGAAAAAGTGACATGTTTTAGAAAGTGCTTGTAGCTTTGTGGCTGTGGCTTTGTGGCTGTAGCTTTGTGGCTGTGGCTTTGTGGCTGTGGCTTTGTGGCTGTGGCTTTGTGGCTGTGGCTTTGTGGCTGTAGCTTTGTGGCTGTAGCTTTGTGGCTGTGGCTTTGTGGCTGTGGCTTTGTGGCTGTGGCTTTGTGGCTGTGGCTACAAGTGATATTTAGGGACACTTTCCTTTTATTTTTTGGTCATTTTAGACTGTAAATCGTCAGTTTTTTGATAAAATAAATATGAAAATTGAAATTTTTTGCTTAAAATTGACCCCTAAAAATAGAAAAATGAGGGTTTTTTATTGAAATTTAGGTCCAAATTGAGAACGGACTTTGTTCGCGGCTTTACAATGGCGAAAAAGATGTCCGCCTATTGGACTCTCTAAAACATTGAGTTTTTAACTAATCGGGTTCATTTTTATATAAAAAGAAAGGCAAATATTTATGGATTAAATATCCTGCAAGTATTGGCAAAAAAGTATGCAAAAATCAAAACCTTTCAATGAAAATTCTGAAATATTTACAGAAAATTCTCATTTTTTAAGGTCGCCGACTTTGATGAGGTTTAAAAAATCGATAGCTAGGTCGATTTATCGATAGCTAGGTCCATTTATCGATAGCTAGGTCCATTTATCGATAGCTAGGTCCATTTATCGATAGCTAGGTCCATTTATCGATAGCTAGGTCCATTTATCGATAGCTAGGTCCATTTCTCGATAGCTAGGTCCATTTATCGATAGCTAGGTCCATTTATCGATAGCCAGGTTGATTTCTCGATAGCTAGGTTCATTTATCGATAGCTAGGTCCATTTCTCGATAGCTAGGTCGATTTATCGATAGCCAGGTTGATTTCTCGATAGCTAGGTCCATTTATCGATAGCTAGGTCGATTTATCGATAGCTAGGTCCACTTAAACTTTGAATTTCAAAAAACTAAAACGACCAAGTTGTAAAGCGTATTTGAATTAACTAAAATCCAATGTAAATTGACTAAAATTAATTGACTTTATGGAATTAATTGACTTTTGAATTGAATTAATTGACTAAAAATGAGATCTGGATACTTTTTTGGCAAAAAATCGCGGAAATGGTAATCAAATATTTGCCAAAAACCTAACTAAATTTTTAGTTTTACTTACAAATTTCAAATTTTATAATTTTTACTTGAAATCTGTTTATCTCATTCGTTTTCTAGAACTTATCAACTTTTGAAAACTATCGTAATCTTGCCTCTAACTTTTATCCAATTTATTTTTTATCTTTTCGTACCCTAGCAGAATCGGACGAAAAGTAGAATTGGATAAAACTAGAGCCAAGATTAGTTTTCGAAAGCTGACAGGTTTTCGAAAATCCAGTGTCGAAAAGAGCAGACTACTTTCTACCATACTTCTTTGATTATTCAAATGACTCACAAAATAAGATTGTCTTTGCCATCATGTCCCGGTTTATTCTGATTGAGACGTCGCAAATGGAAATAGTTGAAATCGCGGAGACTCATCGTCGGCATTTTGTTTGCATTGAATGAGATAGAGAAAGTTTTCGCTTGTATTTGAATTACAATCCGAGTATTCTCTTGTCTCTTCTGAGCATACTAAAAGTTTTTTTTTTGTTAACAATCTAGAATCCAGAGAAACAAATGAGAAGCTAGGAGTTGAAATAAATTGTAAACAATTGGCTTTGTTAGCCAAGTCTTTTTTTATATCCCTAACACTTTCATTCAGTGCTTGTTGCGGAAAGGTTTTCAAGGTGAAAGAAAAAGTACAGTAGACTTAAGTATAGAGTGTTTTCCTCACGAGCAATGCAAGCAATGTTTTCTTGCAATGCAAGCGATTCCGCATATTTTCATTTATAGGTTCTTTTCTTCATTGAAAACTCTATCGAATACACTAAATACCTAGTAAGCCCGCCACTCAGCCTCCAAAATAGAGTGTGTTCCTCACGAGTAATACGTTTTTTTTTTAAACGCACACTTAGGAAAAATTACCGTACTTTTAGCGAAAATTATTGCAAAAAATTGGCGGAAAAAAATCACGAGCAACGTCTTATAAATTTTTTTAAAGATATTCAGCCGTTTAACTGATTTGGTGGCAAATTCCCTTCACATGTAAAGATATTCAGTTTACTCGACGTGTAAAGAGGATTACTCGTACGTTAATCGACGAAAAAACGTCGATTAATCGAGTAGAAATGGGGTAGGCTACTTTGCGCCAAATTTTTTTGCGCAACTTGCCATAACTTTTTTCTAAGTCAGCCAATCTTTATGATTTTGGTATCATTTTGTAGCTCTCAATAAGTGCAACAAAATGACACAAAAATCATAAAGATTGACCGACTTAAAAGGAAGTTATGGCTAGTTGCGCAAAAAAATTTGGCGCAAAGTAGCCTACCCCGTCGAAATTACTCATGCAAATTTTACTCGAGTAATTACTTACTCGCGAGGAACACACTCTACTTACCGTAAATACTGTAATAGTACCCCACCCCCCTCGTACAGTCGCGTAGTCGCAAAAGTTTTTTAGTATTTCATTTTTTTCAAAGCGTCCGTACTTTCAAAAAATGCGTCTTTGGTATCAAAAAATAGCCCTGAATCTCAGCTATTTTTTTGATACCTAAGCGCGCATTGTAGCATAAACCAGTGTCGAGAGAAACTCGTTCAAAGCTAGACTACGCAACACTCCGCACCGTCATTATGGAGATGGGGTACTATTACAGTATTTACGGTAAGTAACTTTCTATAATTTAGCAAATAGCTTCTGTTTTCTGAAGTCCAAAATTCCTTCTAGATAATGCTTTAGAAAGTAGAAATTGTTTGCTAAAATGTAGAAAAGAAGGCGAGATTAAGCTCAACTTTTAACTTCTACCTTTGTTCGATCAGAGTTTTATTTTAAAACTATACAAATTCTAGATACAAAGAGGAAAAGAAGTAAATGAATAGGTCAATAAAGGAAAGTGGCAGCAAAAAAAAGGGGAAGAGATAAGTGTTGAAAGGGGTAATGAGAGGGAATGAAGGGGACTGATCGTTTGAAGATAACAAGATATTGATTGAGTGATCGATTAATGCAAAAAAAGGAATACAAATCCTTATATAATTTTTTAGTTTTTGCCTTTTTTTTAGTTCATTTTAACTTCAAGAATAGAATTTCTTTAAAATTGAGCAAAAAAAAACTCTCAAATTCACGAAGATTTACGTAATTTCAAGTCTAAAACAAAGTCAAACTAAATTTTTGCTTAAAATCTCATCAAGATTGACTAAAGGAATGGAAAAATAAAAGAAAAAGAATAAAAAGAATAAAAAGAAGTAAAAACATCAAAATTTCAAAGAGAAAAAGCGGTGGTGGAAAGAGAACGAAAAATCGATGAGTCGTGAAAAGTGGGGGAGCGCTTTTTTTTTGTTTTCTTTTCTCTCTGTTTGCCGCAAGACGTTGAAGAAATGAAAAGAAAAGAGAAAAAGAGCAAAAGGAAACAAAAAGATATTCAGCCAATGCCTTTTCTTCGATATTGATTGATTTCCCGTGTGACTAAACCAAGAAAGACCAAGAAAGATCAAGAAAGAGAGAAAGAAAGAAAGAAAGAAAGAAAGAAAGAGAGAAAGACAACAAAGCAAGAGAATCAGAAAAAGAAAAACATGATTAATAAATGAAAGTTTTAGTCGGTTATTCAATCAGTAACGTTATCTATATAAAGATGAATAAAACTGTATAACAGTTGTATTACTCAAATAAGTAACTAAATCTAAAATATTATAATCTTAAAGTAAGTAACTGAATCCTATAGCCTATCTACTCTTTTAAAAGTACAATAAACTGTCAACATAAGGCTGATCATCAACGAAAAACTGTTTCACTTTGGGTTCATAAGTTTACAAGTTTAGTGATGCAAATTGATTAGCTCAATACTGTAAAGAATCGATTTGATTTGATTTGGATTTGATTTGGATTTGATTTGATTTGGATTTGATTTGGATTTGATTTGGATTTGATTTGGATTTGATTTCGATTTGATTTGATTTGATTTGGATTTGATTTGGATTTGATTTGGATTTGATTTCGATTTGATTGATATTTGTTGATTTGATTTCGATTTGATTTGGATTTGTTTGATATTTGATTTGATTTCGATTTGATTTGGATTTGATTTGGATTTGATTTGGATTTGTTTGATATTTGATAACGATCCCGTGTGACTAAACCAAGAACGATTAAGAAAGAACTTGTGATAACTACAAAAAATGCTATTTTAAAGCGAGCTCTAACTAGCAATTCAGTCAATTCAGTCTAGATAAACTTGGATTTTTGCGTAGAATTTTCTTGCCATGCAAGCGATTCCGCATATTTTCATTTATAGGTTCTTTTTTTCATTGAAAACTCTATCGAATACACTAAATACCTAGTAAGCCCGCCACTCAGCCTCCAAAATAGAGTGTGTTCCTCACGAGTAATACGTTTTTTTTTTTAAACGCACACTTAGGAAAAATTACCGTACTTTTAGCGAAAATTATTGCAAAAAATTGGCGGAAAAAAATCACGAGCAACGTCTTATATATTTTTTAAAGATATTCAGCCGTTTAACTGATTTGGTGGCAAATTCCCTTCACATGTAAAGATATTCAGTTTACTCGACGTGTAAAGTGGATTACTCGTAGTTAATTGACGAAAAAACGTCGACTAACCGAGTAGAAATTACAAATTTTACTCGAGTGATTACTTACTCGCGAGGAACACACTCTAGTATTAAGGGTGAGCTATGGGATAAGCATTTCTTTGAAATCCTGTGAAAATGACAGCACAACACCGAAAACTTAATGTACCTTTTGTGGGAATAAATGGTAAACAATTGGCTAAAGATATTCAACCGTTCAACTGATTTGCTGGCCAATTCCCTTCACAAGTAAAGATATTCAATTTACTCGACGTGTAAAGAGGATTACTCGTACGTTAATTGACGAAAAAACGTCGATTAATCGAGTAAAAATGACTCATGCAAATTTTACTCGAGTGATTACTTACTCGCGAGGAACACACTCAGCCTCCAGAAATCTAGCCAACTATTGGGAAAGTTGCCAAAAACATGTGCAAACTACATTTCAACTAAAAATACAGATTGTAGATTTGCATATAAAGTGATTTGATTTGTTTGTTTGATTTGTTCAATCACTTGTTTTTTTGAGTTCTGATCGATTTGCCCCCAAAAAAGATCGTTTCCTCTCTACTTTTCTCACAAATTTGAACAAAAATAAAGCATCGTTGTGCAATGGATCAATAATGATCGATCGATCTATCGATGATCGATCGATCTATCGATGATCGATCGATCTATCGATGATCGATCGATCTATCGATAATCGATCGATCTATCGATGATCGATCGATAATGATTCCTCCAATCAATAATGATAACTTGTAAAAATTGCATTTATCTAATTTTTAAGTTAAAGAACTTTTCTTGTCACTGAAAACATTGTGAAATGGTGAAATTGCGATTTTGAGGGTGATTTTCGAAAATCAAAAATCGTAAACAACTCACAAAACACTAGTTAATTTGAGCAATTCGCCAAGAAAATCAAAAAATTTTTATCAAATTAGTTATTGGTATATTTGGAGAGTGAATGTAAATGTTTACATGTAAATCTAGAACTTTATAAAGTTTATAAAAACGCTAGATTTAAACTTTATAAATCTATCGTTTATAAAACTTTTTATAAACTTTATAAACTTTATAAACCGTATTTCCCCATTCCTATATTAAGGTTGGCAATAATGAAATGTCGTTTTTATCTAAAACTAACTTTTTAAGAATGTCAGTTTATATCATTCGAAAGATCTATCTTTTCTCTCAAAAATGGCTTTTAAACGATTTTGAAAAGAACTTCTATTCTTGGAATTTCTCGGGGGATAGTAACGGATCGTAATAAAACGCCGAGAGCGTTTTATTAGCGGCTTTTTTAGCAGTTAGCAGCTTTTTTTGATGGGAAACCAATCGATTTTTCGTGCAAGAGAAAACGCAAACACTTATACATTTTTAGTAATTAAAATTTACAGCCATTACAATTTACAGCCAAATCCGTCAAATCGTTTTTCGAATCGAATCATTTCAAATCCGTCAAATCGCATTAAAGTCTCTCAAACTAAAAGTTCTCAAACTAAAAGGCATTAAAGTCTCTCAAAAGCGTCTGAAACAAGCCAAAATCCCTTATTTAAAGCTATTTTTCAAAATAACATTCAAAAAAATGGCTGCACCTGCTAAAAATTTGAATGGTTATGTAAAAAATATTGATTTTTTTTTGTTACCTACACCTCTCAAAAGAAAAAAAGTATTGGAAAACAATTTGTAAGGAAAAGAAAGTAAATGTAAAGTTGAAATTCACTTTACAATGTAAGTTTACATCTCTAACAGTTTCAAGAGGCTTTTAAAAATAAACTCAAGAAGCTGGCTTGAGAATCTAATGAGAATCTAAGGTCGAATCAAATGTAGAACGAAAATTTGTTTACGAGAAAAGAAAACTTTGAAGAGAACAGCGAATGTATGCTATGCAGCGTGCTACTTGTTCGTTTTGGAGGTCTTTTTGGGAGGAAAAAGGGGGAAAAGAGACAACCGATCGATCGACTCGACCCCTCTAGAAGCCTTTTCCTTCTTTTCCCTTCTCTTTCCCTTCTCTTCCCTTCTCTTCCCTTCTCTTCCCTTCTCTTCCCTTCTCTTTCCTTCTCTTTCCTTCTCTTCCCTTCTCTTCCCTTCTCTTCCCTTCTCTTTCCTTCTCTTCCCTTCCCTTCTCTTTCCTTCTCTTCCTTTCTCTTCCCTTCTTTTCCTATTCCTTTTCCTGAGAAGAGTTGAGAGATTGGGCAAATGTGGATGGGAAAAGAAATCAGAAAGAGACTCGCTTGGCTCGAATCCCGGTGACCTCGACAAAAGAGTGCAAGAGAGGTGCGAAAGAATGAGGTGTACAGTGTTCTCAGTTCTCTCGAATCGAGTGTTTTCTAAAACGTGGAAACTTGAAAAGTACCGTCATCTTGTTTCAGCTGTGCTTAGGATTATGATAGTTTAAAAAAAACTTTTAAATCTTTTGAATCCTTAATCTTGCTTTAGATTTATGATTACAGAGATTTCAGGCTGAGTCAGTAGCAGAGAAAGTTGTGTTTAGAGACAGGATTACGGTAGTTTTGGCCAGGTTTAAGATGTAGAACTTTTAAGTGCATCCCCTGAGTAGGAATTTAAAAAGAAACACAATACGATGCAATTGTACGATTATAAAGCAACGCTTCTTTAGTCCCGAAATGAGCTCTTCGAGGGTAAATTTAGTTAATTTGGCTGTTGGCACAATAAGCTCATACTCACAATCAATAAACGTATCTAATCTGATTGATAGCAATTGTGATGAATAGTTAAAAACGTTAGGATGTTGTTACCAGTATTAAAATAAAGCAAAGAAATGAATAGCAAAGAACTTGGAACCGAGTGAGAATTGAATCCTCGAAACCTTTTAAACCCTTTAAACCTTTTAAACCCTTTTAAACCATGCAGATGCTCTACCACTGAGCTATCAATACCTTCAACTAAGCTATCAATGCCTTCAACTAAGCTATCAATACCTTCTACTAAGCTATCAATACCTTCAACTAAGCTATCAAGACCTTCAACTAAGCTATCAATGCCAAAACTTATCCTGTAAGTTAACTTCTTTAATGCAACTTTAATACAAAACTTATACTGTAATCTCAAAGCTCCTTTACGTGGCAAATGGATTACTCAACTCAAAAAAACATCTTTGATTGGATTGAATTCAATTTAAAAGTACATCACCAAGATTCAACACTTTCAAAACCAATCTTTACTCTAAAAATAACAATTACAGTATTTTTATTGGCATAAAAGTTTCGCATAGATCGTAAAGCTTTCGAAATCTCAGAAGAAGAAGAAGAAAAAGAAAAGGAAAAGCCATTCTTTGTCGAGTCACCCTTGAACAGTTTTCCTATTTCCCTCTTTTCACTCTAAATCTCTCAATCTATCAAGTGGGTTCTTTTCTGCATTTTTTTTTTGCCCTTACAGTGAATTGCACAACAAAAAAGCCGACTCATTTTTGGCCACCATGGTACCCGACACGTGGCCGAGTTCTTCGTGGAGCAATTCGGATACAAAATGGAGTAATTTTTCATGCAAATGATCATCATTTTGGTAAGTAGATCTTCTTTTAACCTTAACTTTTTCTAAAATATTTCAATTCTCAAAAAACTACCATAATCTTGAATGTTTTTATCTAAAACTGTCTAATTTTTGTATATTTCGATTTCTTTTATGAATCTTTACATAAATAAACCAAAAGTAGATTGATTGAATGAAAAAAAATAGAGCTATAATCGAATAAAACTACAATAGCTTTTGAAAGTTGACAGTTTAGAGCAAGCTTTAGTTTCAGCTTTAGTTTCTCTTGTCAATCATAGACAAACAATCATCTTGAAACGATTTTTGCTCTTATTTGCACTGTTTTTAGAATTACAAATAGTTCTTAATCCATTCATCAACAGCTTCTATTCATTTCATCTTATTGCTTTTGATTTTTGAAGTAAAAAGCAAAAAAATTGGCGGCAAGAGGAGGCGAACCCGCACCCTTTCTCTTCCGTTCGTTTGAAAGACGCTCGTGTTAACCAGTCGACCATGCTCTGGTGCAGTGCAGAGAGCACTTTTCTCTAGCCCACACGACTCGGGTTCGACACCCGCCCGCGTTAGCAATTTTGGTTTTTTAAAAATTTAAAAACATATTCCATAACTACATGAAATTCTAAGCCAAACTAACTAGAAGAAATCAATTTTTTTATTTATTTATTTAACCAATAAAGCTTTAACCAAATTCCCGATCAAAATCAATTTTTAAAACGAAGTTTCAGAACAATTAACCAAGAATGGGCATTCTCTTGAGTCGCCTCAAAGAATTATGGGATCGTTTCGGGAATCGTCAAGCAAAAATCCTTTTGGTTGGACTTGATGGAGCCGGAAAGACGACGTTTCTCTACAAGTTGAAGCTAGGCGAAGTGATCACGACAATTCCAACAATTGGTTAGAGTATTTGGCTTTAATAATGCATAAAAACCAAGCCATTTGTCTCGACTTTAACGCTGCTAAGCATTTGAATAGTCATTCAGCTTTTAAACAACCCAATTTTCAGGTTTTAACGTTGAATCAGTGCAGTATAAATCGATCACTTGCACGTGTTGGGATGTAGGCGGGCAGACGAAGATTCGCCCGCTTTGGCGTTACTATTTCGAGAATTCAGACTGTGTAATCTTTGTCGTGAGTTATAGAAATATAAAGTAAAATAAAATAAAATAAAAAATCCCAAATCTAAAATCAAATTTGTAGATCGATTCATCGGATCGTCAACGCATAAAGGAGGCCAAAGAGGAGTTGGATGCGCTCTTTGCCGAAGACACTCTACGCAATGCAATTTTTCTCATCCTAGCCAATAAACAAGTCAGTTTATACAGTGGTTATTGAATGTCTAATGTCTTAAAATACAGTAATCTTGTGCAATTTCAGGATCTCCCGATGGCTCTTCCTCCTGGCGAAATGATCGATCTTTTAGAGTTGTCCAATCAACGCAAGCAAAAGGTTTTTAAGCTTTTAAGCTGTCGTAAATGCACTAAACAAGATAATCTCAAAAAATTTGAGTTTACTAGAAGGTTTTCGTTTGCTAGAACACAAAATACGAGTCTAAATTTGCGCTGTTTACTCAAAGGAAAGATAGAACTTTGATAGATCCTCTTCACAGCTACCGTAAACAAAATTCACATTTAACCAATAGGATTACCGTGTTACTCCTTGTAAATTACTACTGATTATCCCGTAATCTCAAAGTTTTTATTACAAATAAGTTGGCCAGAGAGTGTGCGTTTGCCAGAGCACAAAGTGCGCTTCAAATTTTGCTCTCTTACCAGGAAGCGAGTAGACTATTTCATAGCCAAATTAGAAAAAAAAATTTGAACAGATTAGATTTAGAATGAGTTACCGTATTTTCTCTAATAGTAGTGCACCCCGGCGAGCCGAGTTGGTGACTATTTTACGGTTTCCAAGCTTTTGCAGAAGCTCAACACTCTAATCCCCCACTAGATCTCATCATCAGCTACATTTTCCGACCCCACATCGATAGGTTCTGATAAGCGGTTCTCGAGATTTCGAGCAATTTCGGCAAGGCAAAACACGGTGCACTACTATTAGAGAGAATACGGTATTCTTTATTTTCTCTAATAGTATTGCCCTCCCCCTCCGCCCGGCCGAGCCGAGTTGATGACTATTTTACGGTTTCTAAGTTTTCACAGAAGCTCAACACTCTAATCCCCCACTAGATCTCATCATCAGCTACATTTCCCGACCCCACATCGATAGGTTCTGATAAGCGGTTCTCGAGATTTCGAACAATTTAGGCGACGCTCAGGGTGCACTACCCTGAGCGAGAATACGAGAATATTAGTGAGAATACGGAAATCAATGTACTCTACTTTCTAACTAAAAAACCAATATAAACAACAAAACCTAAAAACCATTAAACCAAACACCTAGTTGACCACTTTTTATCTCTTAAACTTCTCCCAGGGAATATTTTTTTGAATATAAAATACTCTAGATAAGATTCGAGCAATTTAGGCGACGCTCAGGGTGCACTACTATTAGAAAAAATACGGTACATAATACAAATTTTATACCCTAAACTCAAAGGCATATTATTGAAATAACGTAATTTAAATAAATTTAGTGGTTTGTGCAATCGTGCTGTGCCCATACTGGTGACGGGATCTATGAGGGATTGGATTGGCTCGAGAAAAATCTTCCGAAATAATCAAAATCCTTTTTCGAATAATGCAATTTTCTTTCTTCTTCTTCTTTTGTTTTCTTTGACGGATTTTCAATTGAATAAACTTTTAGAAACTTTTCAGATCTCTTGGTCACAAAATGGGCGCATTGATCAGTTATTTTCACAATGTTTACGAGAATTTCTTCTATATTCGGTGTCGAATCGGGATTTGTGGGATCTCGAATGTCGGGAAAACGTCAATACTTTATCTTTTGACGAAAGAGGAGGAGAAGATTTATGGATTGATGCCGAATATACGTGAGTGAATGGCTTTCCCGAGGCTCGGGTACGTTAAGCGTGACTCAGCTACCGTATCAGCTAGCTAGCCGATTTTAAAAAACCCCCAAGAAAATTGACTGTTCAATGGATTTGAAAGCTTTTTTTCCGAGATTTGATTCAATCAGGGACAAAGCGGGACTTGGCTACTAAACTTGTAAGGAAAATATCTGTCGATTCTTTTTTTGCCGTTGGCTTTTCGGTTTTTCGTCTTTTTCTCAGTACCAACCCTTTGATTTTGACTATTTTGAATATCATTTAATTCAGAATAAAATTGCGCGTCGAATAAGCCCAAATGCAAAGATTAATTTATTAATCTTTGCATTTAATATTAGATGTAAAGATTAATCTGTATGATGAGCTAAATCGGGTTACAGTATCTGGATCACGCTTTAGAATGATTACCCGAGTCGGCTAGCTGTTTCACCTTACTGATCTACTTTTTCTAATCCAAATGAGCATTATTTTAGATCCAATCTATGCAGAGTTTTACTATAACTCTCTGGCAATGAAATTGCATGACTATGGTGGGCGATACAACAGTCACATGATGATGCTAGACTGTGTGCAAGACTTTGATGCTCTCATTTTTGTGGTCAGTTTGAGAATGTAAAAGTTGTCTTGCAAAAGAAAAAGTTCTCTGGTCCTTTTATTGGTTGGGCTGGGAATACAAAGCCCGGTAAACACTGGGATTCGAACCCGCGACCTCTCGCTTACCGGGCGAACGCTTTACCAAGGCTTTACCAACGCTTTACCAATGTCCAATTGCCGCCAGAGTAGAGCCTGATGCCTTAATCAAATCTAATAGCAGATTAGGTTGATATCAGTGATCGAGCAATGTTCGATGAGTCGAGAAGAGAGTTGGCAAAGATCCTTGAGCATCCACTCACAGATCGATTGCCCATTGTAGTAATGGCAAATAAAAAGGTGACATTTATTGATTACCTAGATTTGAATATATACCGGTTTTTTCTGAAATCTTAGTCAGTCAACGATCAAGATTATAGGATCTAGCAAGTGCTTGCCCGTTAAATGAAGTGATTGAAGCGGTCGGCATTGAAAAATTCACGAAATCCCATAATATCCACGTGATCTCAACGACGATTCGGAAAAAAGAGACAATTTTTGAGGCTTTACAATGGCTTGAAAAAATTATTCATTAAGTAATAAAGAATTTTTTGACAAAACACTTGTACAATCAGCCTTGTACTTTGTGCTTAAAGAAACTCAAACTTTCTGGCTGACTGGGTTCTTTGTTTAAATGAGATTTGGAAAACTATTGTAATTCTTTTCTCTACGTTTATATTCAATCTAGTGATTTCCCAAAGCATGCCAAATTATATAAAAAGTAAGCGATTTGATAAAAAAAATAGAGGTAAGATTAGTTCTCGATTGTTGACAAGCTTTAGAAAACGAATTATTAGGTTGATGCAAAAGTCTTTTTCATTTTTTTCGTACTTCTGTTAAAAAGTAACAAATTCACCAATTAATCTATAGTTTGCTCTATAAAAAAGTGTTTTTTTGTTCAATTTGCATCTTTTTAAATGAATTTCGGTTCACTTTCAAGCAAATTCGAGAGTGAAAAACGCCTTTTTCGTAAAAATCTATAAAAAACTCTACGGAAAAATTGGCTGAATGAATTTCTCTGAAATTTTGGCGAAATATCAAACTTTTTTTTCTCTATCTTTTATCTATTGACACGAAGATAGGTTTTCTTTAGCTAAGGTGTCTAAACCGCATCATCGAGTTAGCCCTTTTTGACTACCCGACTCACATCGGCGCGAAATAAGGCAAAAAAGTGTTTTCTAACAAAAAATTCTGTAAAAATGCGTACTAGATGCAAAAAATTATGGAGAATTCAAAAATCGTAGTTATTTGAAGTTTTGTCTGGCTCAATTTCGAGCAAAGTGCGTTTTTGTCAAATTTTCTATGTTAAGTTTTCTTTCCAAGGCTCTAAAATGAATATATCGGAACAAAACAAAAAACCCCGGCGGTTTTGGGTCAAGCTTGTCGCGATGAACATTTTAGTAAAAAAAGATAAAAATCGGATAACTCAGCGTGGAGTTATTCAGTTTTGAAAGAAAACGTTCAAAAGCTACCGTAACCTTCACATTTCCGCATTCTAAAAGACACCCTTTTCGAGAGTCGTACGCAAATTTTAAAATTGTGCAACTTTTCGTTGTCGGCAACAATCGCTTTTATGTTTTCCGTTTTTCATGTTCTCCGTTTTTATGTTTATCGACTTTCTTAAGCTCCTTTTTCAGATGAGTCGTCCAAAAAAATCGAAAATTGCTGCTCAAAAGGCAAGAAAGGCTCAATTGGATAGCAAAAAGGATGTTAGAGAAGCTTCGGAAATAGCAAATCAGAATCGAGAGATATTGCGACCTCTAAGAAGCAAAAGGATGAAAATTCTCAGAAAAATGAAAAGTGATAAGAAGAAACAAAAGTTATTTTTCGCTCAACGAGCTCGACAAATCCGCGCAAAATACAAGAGGCATAAGAGGAACAAATTGCCCATTTCTTCTCCTGTTTCACCTCATCAAACGTTAGCTGTATTTTCAAAAGCAGGAATTTCTCGTTTTTCACATCGACTCTACAGCAAGTATGCTCATTTTGCAAGTGAGTATAAAATGAGACAGGTGATATCCGAAGTGAATCAAAAAGTTGAATATGTTATTTCAAACGGGATTGTTCAATTGAAGGATATAAAAGAAGCGCTTCGTTTCCGTCTTAAACGTGTGCCCAGCAAAGAGGGCCAGAGAATTTTGCTGATGGCAGACAAGGGTTTTGAAACGACAAAATTGACCGTCATGTTTCCTGATAAGAGCAACAAACCTCAATCTAGATACAATCACCTAATACTGGCAGTTTGGAAAGGGAGAGACGACAACAAAAGTCTACAAAAATTTAACGAAGTCTATAGAGAGCTTGTTGATATGAAATTCGCCGTATTCATTGGAGGCGATCTGTGCTTTTTGGCTTCTCTTTATGGACTATCAAATGCAGGAACTTATCCTTGCGTTTGGTGTTTTTTCAAAGCCAAAAAACAACGCAAAATAGACGGGTGTCCAGAGAAATTGGATTGGAGTATTTATCCGGAAAGATCTATAAAAACGTTTGACGAACTACTCAAAATAGATTCAAATAATTCGGAATTGCGCAAAGGTGTTTTTCAAAAATACGTTTGGCCGGCTGAACCGACGCATGTCGTTCCTCCATCACTCCATATAAAGCTCGGCATTGGAAACCGTATCTATAAAGAGTTGGAACAAGAAGCCCGACAAGCTTCACCATCTGAATGGGGATGCTTTTGCATTATTAGCACAAAAATTGGGATTCACGCGATCGTTTAAATCGGAAGATCTCAATGGTCCGAAGCTGAAGAGATTATGTGAAAATCGAGAGGAATTTAAGGTTCTAGTCAACTCACAAAAATATAAGGATCTATCCGACTGCCTGGAAAAATTTTCGACATTCTCTAATGCTATTGGCTCCATTGAGCAAAACATGAAAGACGACGATATTAAAAAAATCCTTACTTCTGTTAAGCCATTGCTCGCAAAAGTTGAAGAATTGGAAATTGGATCCCGCTCAACAAAGATCCATGTATTGCTAGCACATGTGCCGGAATTTCTTCAACGCCATCGTTGCTTAGGTGCAATGTCTGAAGAAGGATTAGAAGGCTTACATTCAATTTTTGAGCAAATTCGGAAAAAAATCAAACGTTCGGACGAAATGGAAAACTTGTTATTTACTGCGAAAAAATGTGCCGTGAACGTTTTTCTATACGATCTTGGTTTCTTGCTTTCTTGAGTTAAATTTGTTATTATATTGCTACTATATGTTAAATTTGTTTCTACTTAGTTAAAAAATTTATTTAGCAAAACAAAATACAACTCTCCCGAGACGGTGGCAACAACAATACTCAACATGACCTTGCACATGAGTTGGAGAAGAAACGATCCTAAAAAGTTCTATCAACAAAGCCATCCGTCCATTAATTTAGTGAAAAAACTTAACTTTGTCGATGGCAGACGATGAGATAAAAAAATATGAAGCAGAATGAAAAAGAGGCAACGAAAAGTTGCACAATTTTAAAATTTGCGTACGACTCTCGAAAAGGGTGTCTTTTAGAATGCGGAAATGTGAAGGTTACGGTAGCTTTTGAACGTTTTCTTTCAAAACTGAATAACTCCACGCTGAGTTATCCGATTTTTATCTTTTTTTACTAAAATGTTCATCGCGACAAGCTTGACCCAAAACCGCCGGGGTTTTTTGTTTTGTTCCGATATATTCATTTTAGAGCCTTGGAAAGAAAACTTAACATAGAAAATTTGACAAAAACGCACTTTGCTCGAAATTGAGCCAGACAAAACTTCAAATAACTACGATTTTTGAATTCTCCATAATTTTTTGCATCTAGTACGCATTTTTACAGAATTTTTGTTAGAAAACGTACTTTTTGCCTTATTTCGCGCCGATGTGGAAGAAAAAGAGTAAAAAAAAAAAGAAAGGAGGAGGCCCCACAAAGTCGGGTAGTCAAAAAGGGCTAACTCGATGATGCGGTTTAGACACCTTAGCTAAAGAAAACCTATCTTCGTGTCAATAGATAAAAGATAGAGAAAAAAATTTTGATATTTCGCCAAAATTTCAGAGAAATTCATTCAGCCAATTTTTCCGTAGAGTTTTTTATAGATTTTTACGAAAAAGGCGTTTTTCACTCTCGAATTTGCTTGAAAGTGAACCGAAATTCATTTAAAAAGATGCAAATTGAACAAAAAAACACTTTTTTTATAGAGCAAACTATAGATTAATTCGTGAATTTGTTACTTTTTAACAGAAGTACGAAAAAAATGAAAAAGACTTTTGCATCAACCTAATAGCTGTTTTTCAGAGCACAAAGTACAGTTGATTTGTACCTTCAAGAGTTTGTCTTGAATCTTTATCATTCACTCTTTTCCAATTCATAAATATCATCAAATTTTCAATTTTTCTTCTCCCATTTCGATGATTTGATTACACTTTTCTTTTCGAGCTTCTTTTCGAGGTCATACCCGAGAAGTGATCAGTGAAATGTTGTGAAATCGATAAGAATCAAACTTTTCATTGAAACCAAGCACATCACAACCAGGTACATGTGAAATTTCCCAAAATTACCCCAACTTTCAATGAAATTCAAGAAAGGTTGAAGGATTTAAGCCCCACTTGATAGCCAATTACACTTTCGAAAAGACAGACGAAAAGACTGATAAGGATCTTTTTCTTCAGGTACAATCTTTGATTTATTTTTTTTGCGTACCTGAATCAACAGTTTCCCATGAAGATCCTAATATTTCTGCTATTACTCGTATTTTCTAATGCCTACAAAATCCTTGTCTTCTCGCCGACGATCTCCCGATCGCATATGATTTCGAATGGGCGAATCGCTGATGAATTGGCAAAAGCCGGGCATAATGTTGTGAGAAAAATTTGCCTTAATCAACTTCAATAGATTTGTTTTCTTTTTACTTTTTAGAATATATTGTCAAGAGTAGTCGGTGCCTTTGAATGTTAAGCATTGAAAAATCTTCACTATACCAGATCAAATTTGTATTAGCTTAAAAATCTCAGTAAAAAAATGTTGGTAAATAAGTTTCAAGTAACTTTCATTGAAAAATTTTGCCGTAGCCATGTTAGAAATGTTAGAAAAAGCGACCAATAACCACATTTTAGATCATCGTATTGGCAGTGGGACAAATGCTACCTTTTTTTGCGCACCCGGACATTTGCGCACCTTTTTTTCCGCACTTAGCCCATTAGCGCACCTTTTTTCGCGTTTTAAAAAAGCTCTAAAAAGCTAATATTAACCAATTTCTATTCCAAAAATTGTTTTTCTCGGTAATTTGAGGGCGTAGAATCGAAATTTTGACATATCAGAGCTTGTGGAAACAAACGGACGGAGTTATACAAAGAGAAAAATCAACAATTTTCTGTAATTTGACTTAGCCGTTTTGTCTTTCATTGGTTTGGTTGGTTCCACACGCTCTGTTATGTCAAAATTTCGATTCTACGCCCTAAAATTACCTAGAAAAACAACTTTTGGAATAGAAATTGGTTAATATTAGCTTTTTAGAGCTTTTTTAAAACGCGAAAAAAGGTGCGGAAAAAAAGGTGCGCAAATGTCCGGGTGCGCAAAAAAAAGGTCGCATTTGTCCCACTCCCTATCGTATTTATTCTAATAAAAACGCAGTCTCTAATGGAAGCAATAATTATAGATATTCAGCTTAGTAGGCTGAATACCCTGAGTTTCGAGCCTTTAATGGTTTAGGGCAGAAAAACAGCATTCTTTATAATTTCTTTCTGGTAGGCTAATTTCCGCCATTTTATTTGCGCAAGTACTTTTGCGCAAAAGGCTCATTTGCGCAACTTTTTTTTGCACAAAAGGGGTCATCTGCGCAACTTTAACACTGAAAAATGGAAGCGCAGCCTCTAATAGAAGTAATTGTGTGGAATAATTAAAAAATAAAAGCGCATTTGCTTCTATTAAAATAAATACAGTATTTTCGAAATTTTGTTATCTAAAATGTGGCTTAAATGAAGCTTTCAAGTTAACTAGAACTACAACTACAACTGCCAATACAACAATCATTTAGACCCTATTCGAGCCGGATTTTCTCTCGATTTGGCACAAGGTAAAGAATGCGAAACTCGCAAAAAGGTTGCCTGTCTTTGGGTTCAGGTAAATTTTCTTATATTCGATTTTCAATACTTATTTTTTCTAGTGATGCCCTTTGGAAAGCGATCTCCATGTTCAGTTCGACGTTTAGTGAGGATTCGATTGTTACGGTTGGTTTTGAGTACTTTGTGCTTAAGGCCTAAAGCTCAAAGGACGTAAACGCACGCTTTCTGGCGCACTCACCTCTTTTCCTTGTCAATCTTTGTATAAAACAAGCTTCCAGTGCGCTGCAAGCCGTGCGTTTCCAGTTTTTGAGTACATTTTACCATTTCAGAGCACTCAAAACATGATCGAATACTCGAAAGCTTTCAATAAACAATGTGGAGGTTGTGATTTGAAAAATTTTTGGAAAACAAAAAAGTTTTAGAGCTTTTGGATAAAACGGATATTTTGGAGGAGCTGAAAGGCGAGAAATTCGACGCATTTTTCGGGGAACAATTGAACGGATGCGGGCATGGTTTAGCCGAGGTTCTTGGGATAAAGAGAAAATTCTGGGTGTCAAGGTGGGGTTTTTTTTAAAGGAACTACCGTAAATACTTTAATAATACCCCACCCCCATAATGACGGTGCGGAGTGTTGCGTAGTCTAGCTTTGAACGAGTTTTTCTCGACACTGGTTTATGCTACAATGCGCGCTTAGGTATCAAAAAATAGCCCTGAATTTCAGCTATTTTTTGATACCAAAGACGCATTTTTTGAAAGTACGGGCGCTTTGAAAAAAATGAAATACTAAAAAACTTTTGCGACTACGCGACTGTACGACGGGGGTGGGGTACTATTACAGTATTTACGATAGGTGTTGCACATTGATGTTAGAAAGAGTTCAATTTAAATTACTCTAGTTGCCCGATGATGGATCACATGTCTTGGATTCTCGGCGTCCCGCATCCACTCAGCTATGTTCCATCGGTGGGCAATGTCGATATCGGGAATCGGCCGAATTTCTGGGAGCGAACACAGGTAACCAAATGTTTTAATCCTGTCCATATAGCATAAATTTCTAAAAAGTATTTATTATTTGTTGCAATTGGTATTGGTCAGAGTTATATTTCAAAGCTTGTCGGTTGCATTATCGTAGTGCTTCCAGGTAATTACCCGGAATCACTGCGGTAATGCAACCGACCTCAATAATTTCTTCTGGAATCAACTTTTGACATAATCTCCTGCAGTGGTGCTCATTATCTAAGTGATTGATGCTCTCAACTTTTTTATAGAAGCTACCAAAGTTCAGATTCTCACATCGGTCGTTTCTAGGGTTCTTAACCATCAAATATGCCTAAAATTGTTTTAGATTTGTTTTCTTTTACAGAATAAGGTATAAAGAATCGATAATTGATATATAATTTGTGTTTTGAATGTGGCTACATTTAACAAACGAGTTTAAAACGCTATCAAATGACATTTTGCCCTCAAAAACGTCCAAAAATGTCCGGAAACGAGTTGCGAGCCGACCGATGTGAGAATCCGAACTTTGGTTGTTTCTATAAAAAAGTTGAGATCATCAATCGCTTAAATAATGGGCACCGCTGCAGGAGATCATGTCAAAAGTTGATTCCAGAAGAAATTATTGAGACCAGTTGCATTACCGCATCTATGGCCTCGCAAAAGTGATGATGGGCAATCTTTGACGCACTCTGTAGAACTGGCTTTCGACCTTGGCTGACTTGCAAGCCCTAGAGTCCATTTGAAAAATTCTTGGTACTTGCAAAGATACTCTAAATGCTCAATAGCTTGTTTCACTTTCTTTACTGAAACAAAAGATATCTATTGGGTTGGTGGAAAAGTCCTTTCGGATTTTTTGGGAGAGTACCTTAAATTTGTCCAATTTTGACGTTTTATAGCTCATCCTAAAGCTGAATTCAAGACGGATCGATTGATAAAAAGCGTTTTGAGATATCTCTTTTCTAAAAGTTTTTACAGCTATTTTAGTAAAGGGCGGCAGAGCCTATCTCAAAATATCTCAAAACGCTTTTTATCAATCGATCCGTCTTGAATTCAGCTTTAGGATGAGCTATAAAACGTCAAAATTGGACAAATTTAAGGTACTCTCCCAAAAGATCCGAAAGGACTTTTCCACCAACCCAATATATATTCAATCTTATTGGCTAAATACTTACTCCAGAATACTGTAGCTCTAGTCTACTAGGGTTAACATTATTATCTAACAATACTTGATCAGGATACAGCCGATCCAACTGAGTCCAGTCTGTTAGCCAGGCCAGAGTTAGATCTGTCTTTTGGCTGGCCCAGAAATTTTCTTTGGGCTAGGCTTGGCCTATTTATGTGTACCCAAAAAAAACTAGTGAGCAGTGAGTACCGAAAAAAGTTCAGAACATCGCTGAATACTTCGCAAACGTGGTCGCATTTGGGCATTACGGACATTTCGATCCACTGGATGAGGAATTTCAAAAGCGATACGGGTGAGTGGACAAATTTTGAGTTTTTTTAATCATTTCCCAAATTTCAGTTCCGATTTCCCGTCGGTTCAATCACTAATCCGGGAAAGTGATGTAATTTTTGTGGCCACTGATGAATTGATTGATTTCCCGCGCCCCCTCCATCCAAATATTGTTCATATTGGAGGGTTGGGTATTGAGGAGAAAGAGAAGAAATTGGATGAGGTAAAAATAAAGATAAGCAACTAAGCTAAGCAACTAGCTAAAGATAAGCAAAGTATACGTAAATTTTCCTGTCTAACTGTTGATTATTAAATGCCAAAAGTTGACTCAAAGTCTGTGCTCCGTATTCTGTAGCTAAACTAGTCGATTTTAAAGTAATTAGTTATCTTAGTTACAGTATCATTACGAAAAGCATTTGACGAGAAAATTGACCGACAAAAGTTTACAGATCTTCAGCAAAGAGCTGTCCAAAGGTGCGAAGGGAGTCGTTTTCTTCTCATTCGGCTCAAACGTGAACACCACTCAGTTGCCGAGTGAAGTCCTTCCAACAATCATCGCCACATTTAAACGCTTTCCTGAATACCATTTCATTGCAAAGATTGATAAATATGATACGGTAAAAATAAGAAATTGTTCAGCTGTAAATAAAAGAAATTCTTTAGGTAGGACACAAAGCAGCTGAAGGCCTCTCGAACGTTTTCATCACCGAATGGGCTCCACAAACGGCTGTGTTGGGTAAGATTTTGATATAAGAAAACTTTGTTAATAAAATGATTACAGTTGAAAGCTGTTTTCTGTTTGAAAGCTTGAAAGCTGTTTTGAAAGCTTGTAGCTGTTTTTTTGTTTGGATAGATTTCTTATTTCTTAGAAATATATTATATTTAGAACACCCGAGGCTTAAATGCATGATCGCCCACGGTGGTTACAACTCTCTGATGGAAGCAGCGAGAGCCGGGAAACCAGTGATGATCATCCCATTCTTTATCGATCAATTTCGGTTTGTTCACAATGCTATCTTGCTCTTTTACATTATGGTTATCAAAATTTAGCAATGGTCAAGTGCTCAAGAAGAACGGTTGGGGTTTATCGGTGCATCGGAAAGATCTCTTGAAAGGAGGAGTGGAATTCGAGGCAACTTTAAAGCAATTGCTCACAGATCAGAAGTGAGTCATAAAGGGAATCAACCCCGAATTCTAGAAATAAATTCAATTGAAATCTAGCAGTTAAACTATGCTCAGCTATGGTTGTTGAAAATTTTGACTATTTTGTAAACAGCTTTGTAAGCTTGTAAACAGCTTTGTAAGCTTGTAAACATCTTTGTAAGCTTGTAAACGGCTTTGTAAGCTTGTAAACAGCTTTGTAAGCTTGTAAACGGCTTTGTAGGCTCACATCTTTTTGAAAATCTTTAGTATTAAATAGACTTATTTTACGGACATTTAAAGATAAACGATAAAAAAAATTGTTTATTTACCGTTTATCGTTAAGAAGCTTAACGGTAAATGGTTAGAAACGTATTAAACTAGTACTAAACGTATCTTTTTTTTATTGAATATCTTTAGGTACACTGACGGAGCGCTGAGAATTCGAGAGCTCATCAAGCGAAAGCCCTTTTCACCCGAAGAGCGCTTGATCAAGTATGGAAAGCTCTTAAAAAAAAGCCAAGTTTTAAGCAAGATACATAACTAAGCATTATAAGATACATTATAATTATTCAAAAATCTAAATTTGTATCGAAAACTTTTCCAGATGGACTGAGTTCGCGATCTCTTCTGGTGGACTCCCCGAATTACAGACTCCAGCTGGGGAACTATCAACAATTGTATACTATAATCTAGATGTTTTCGCTCTTTTTACTGTAGTCTTCTTTTTATCGGTTTTCCTTTTATTTAAAGTTTTCTTGTACGTTTTCTGCTCAAAAAAAGTTGTGATTAGTTCCAAAAAGAAGATTCAATAAATATTGCGGTTAGGGTAGTTGGAGCACGTTTTAGAGCACGTTTAGAGCAGTCCACCGCTTTTCACGATTTTCCTTCAATAGCCTTTCCCGGTGGAAGTCGAACCAGCGACCCTCAGATCAATAGCCTTTCCGCCGCTCTTCGTCGATCCGATGGTCTTCCTGTTCTTGCACTATCGATGGGCGGGTGCAGCATTGAGTTTTTCGGTTGAATGCATACAAAAAAGACAGATGTCGCTTCTGGTGCTCACTCCAGTTCAACTTCGACACGACATTCCTGAAAAAGAAGCCTTCTAACAACATCAAAAATCCGATAAAACAAAAGGAAAAACTAAGGAAAATCGCGAAAAGAGGCGGAAAGGCTATTGATCTGAGGGTCGCTGGTTCGACTTCCACCGGTGACAATGTTTGTCAAAAATTTTTTGCTAAGATTCTGAAAATTTGTGTCTAGGGGTCATTTTGGACGCTGATCACGAATAACATGTTTTTAGCCTAGGTTTCTGCACGAAAAACTAACGAAACGTGAAAACAGCCATTTTTTGGCTCTGTCGCCCTTTACTAAAAAAGCTGTAAAAACTTTTAGAAAAGAGATATCTCAAAACGGTTTTTACCAATCGATCCGTCTTGAATTCAGCTTTAGGATCAGCTATAAAACGTCAAAATTGGACAAATTTAAGGTACTCTCCCAAAAAATCGGAAAGGACTTTTCCATCAACCCAATATTTGAAGTCATTTAAAATCAACTTTTGACTATTATTTTCTTTTTATGATTTTGAAATCTATGATTACTAGTTAACTTATTGAATTTCAAACAAATTTTCCTATAAAAGAGAATTTTTTGAACGCACGAAACGCAAAATGCACGAAACAAGTCTTTTGCGGAATGTAGAACAAAAGTTACAGGCTAACTCCGGATTTCTCAAAGGTTTCGAACAATAAGCAAAGCGGATGAAAGGTTTTCCATTTTCTTTCCCTTTCAACCATTCTTTGGTACCCGGTTTCCTTGCCTTTCTTAGCCCATTTCCCGTCAAACTTTTCATTCACTTCTTTCACTTCATTCATTGACTCTTTATGTCCACTCTTCACCTCTAATTATCTCCATCTAAATCCGGTCTCCATCTCTCCTTCTTTTCTAACTCTTCCTCTCATTCTTCCTCTTTCTATTGTATAAAAGAGTTCGGTTTAACCAAAATTTTTCGAAATTCATCTTCTTGCTCAATTTTCTTTCTGTTTTCTGTCACTGATTACATTCTAGCGATCAAGCTATGTGATTTGAGAATTACCGTATTCTCTCTAATAGTAGTGCACACCGCCGAGACGAGTTGATGACTATTTTATGGTTTCTAAGTTTTCGTAGAAGCTCAACACTCTAATCCCTCACTAGATCTCATCGTCAGCTACATTTTCCGACCCCACATCGATAGGCTCTGATAAGCGCTTTTCGAGATTTCGAGCAATTTCGATAAGGCAACGCAGGGTGCACTACTATTAGAGAGAATACGTTCGTCCCCAAAACATTGAGAAACCGGCTGGCTATCATATAATGTAGATGAATAAAGTGTTTGGCTAAAAATCTTAGTTTATACCGTTTATTCTCTCTAATAGTGCCCCTCGGCGAGCCGATTTGATGACTATTTTATGGTTTCTAAGTTTTCGTAGAAGCTCAACACTCAAATCCCCCACTAGATCTCATCGTCAGCTACATTTCCCGACCCCACATCGATAGGTTCTGATAAGCGGTTCTCGAGATTTCGAACAATTTAGGCGACGCTCAGGGTGCCAGGAATTGAGTAGACTATTTCATAGCCAAATTAGAAAACAAAATTTAAACAGATTAGATTTAGAATGAATTACCGTATTTTCTCTAATAGTAGTGCACCCCGGCGAGCCGAGTTGGTGACTATTTTACGGTTTCTAAGCTTTCGTAGAAGCTCAACACTCAAATCCCCCACTAGATCTCATCGTCAGCTACATTTCCCGACCCCACATCGATAGGTTCTGATAAGCGGTTCTCGAGATTTCGAACAATTTAGGCGACGCTCAGGGTGCACTACTATTAGAGAGAACACGGTAATCAATATACTCTACTTTCTAACTGAAGCCAATATAAAAAATAAAATCTAAAAACGATTCAACCAAACACCTAGTTGACCACTTTTTATCTCTTAAACTTCTCTCAGAAAACATTTTTTGAATATAAAATACTCTAGAAAAGATTTTGTTCTATTCAAATTTTCTTTAGATCTAAAAGATGATTCGAAGCTGTTTATTATTTTTGTTGTTAACGATTTGTTGCTCGGCGCTTTTCTTCGGTGGTGGATGCTGTGGCGGTGGTGGAGGGGGATGTTGTGGTGGAAGAAAGAAACGGTTTGCTTATCTTTAGCTATCAAAAAAAAAAACAACAACTCTAAACTGGTTGATTGTTTAAAAGCTTCCCCTTATTCGCATTTTCAGCTCAGCCGATGTGCAATGGGCAGGAGTGAGCGGTGAAGACCACGATTCTCTCTGCAATTCGGCTCATCTCCGTAATCTCATCAACGAGGTTTGAAAGGGAAAACTATAAAAATTCCTCCAATTCCACAAAATCCCTTTCAGACAATTTCCACCACTCCAGAAGCATCAAAAATGGCTTTAATGACACGCTTGGCAGCTGAAGGAGAAAATTCAGCGGTAATGCTTTAAAATCAAACTTGAAATCAACTAGGGAATTGCTCGTTTTAATAGCTGGCATTTTTTTAATTAAAAGGGATTTAAAGGGGCTTTAAAATCAGGGATTTTGTGTAATTTTTGGGACTTTTAATGATTCTCACCGTCTGGATTACGGTATTCAATCTAAAATATGATATTCGGTCTAGAATAGCTAGATTACGATCTAGAATAGCTAGATTACGGTCTAGAATAGCTAGATTACGGTCTAGAATAGCTAGATTACGATCTAGAATAGCTAGATTACGGTCTAGAATAGCTAGATTACGGTCTAGAATAGCTAGATTACGGTATTTAGTCTAGATTTGAGCATTCCGTCTAGATTTGAGTATTCAGTCTAGACTGTCTGGATTACGGTATTCAATCTAGAATGGGATATCTCGGTTTTTTAATTAAAAGGGCTTTAAAATCAGGGATTTTGTGTAATTTTTGGGACTTTTAATGATTCTCATCTTTTTTTCTATATGTTTATATGTTATTATTAACTTTATTATTAACAAAATATCACACTCAAAACTCAAAAAGTGATTTGATTGACTCAAATTGACGAACGGGTGATTAATTGATAGAATAAATGAGTCACATCTCATTTAAAAGACTTTGAAAAAGACAATCATCTGAATGGACTCTCCGGTACATATACTCAAACATGTAAAAGGGAAGTCTATCTTGTGTGGCTTGATTGCTGATTGATGCTTGATTGCTTTCAGTGTGCTTTCAGATGCTTTCAGCGCGTCCCAAACTACTTCAACACTCTGAGGATACAAATAAACCAATTTTCACACAGCTCACGAAAAAACTCCCAATACTCGCCGATAGTTTTTCTAGTCAAAGAAAATTGTCCTGTAATAGTTTCTTGTTTATCCTGAGGATGAGAAGTCTAATGCTCGAGGAGCCGTAGTTGTTTTGGGATAGAGGCATATTGGTCTTCAAACTGGATTACGGTATTCAATGGTCTTCAAACATACACTACTGGACAATGAAATATCATATTTGAAAAAAGATCGTCACTTTCGCGCGTCTGTAACTCCCTTGTCTTTACCGTATTTCTAAATATTAATATTACCATTGTGTAGCCCTTGAAAAGAGCTTTCAAAAAATGTATAACACTAATAGTTTAAATTCAAAGACAAGGGAGTTATAGACGCGCGAAAGTGACGATCGTTTTTTCAAATATGATATTTCATTGTCCAGTACTGTACCATCGCTTCGAATATTAGTTTTAGAAGGAGAACACTTAGGGTTCCTCCAAATGACTGCATCAGCTTTGCTCGAATCCTTAATCAGAGTCATCTGCTCGGTAGTCCACCTACCAGGAAGAGTGGATCCACTTAAATGGTCTATAACTCCAGGTCTGAAAACTCAATCAACTTATGATTAGTTTTATTAGACTTTGTTAACCATAAATTCATAGAAAATTAAGGAAAACATTCAAAAGTCCCGAAAATTACCCAAAGTCCAAAATCAGCTTTAAAATCAGTTTTAAAATCAGCTTTAAACCCAGCTTTAAATCAGGTTTAAATCAGGTTTAAAATTAGTTTCCAAAGCTGATTTTAAATCCTAATTAAGTTCAGAAACAATCGAGCTTAAAATTAAGATTTCATTTCATTTCATTTCCAGGTAGTTCTCTGCTCGGTTTCCCCGTTCTCCTATGCTCTGCCTCTACACGCCGAATATTGTTCTTTAGCTAATCCTCAAAATACATGTTATGTATTAATTTTATAAAAGAATCCTTTCTTGTTTGCATGTTTATGTAGTGCTTTTGAGAATCGTAAATCATTTTTCTTTTATCTGCTTTTGACCTATACAAAAATTCGAAATCACCTTGTTTTTCGGTTTGCAAATTCAGTTTTAAGATACAAAAAAAACTATCCAATGCTGAAAATTCTTATAAACATTTGTAATTATAGGAATTTTATGTTAAATCAAGTAAAGTAAAGCCCAAGTAAAGTAAAGCCCAAGTAAAGTAAAGCCCAAGTAAAGTAAAGCCCAAGTAAAGTAAAGCCCAAGTAAAGTAAAGCCCAAGTAAAGTAAAGCCCAAGTAAAGTAAAGCCCAAGTAAAGTAAAGCCCAAGTAAAGTAAAGCCCAAGTAAAGTAAAGCCCAAGTAAAGATTAAGTAAAGATTAAGTAAAGATCAAGTCTTTTAATTGGCAATATATCGCCAGAATCAACCTAAATGCCTGGTCGCTTGCATTTCTCACAAAAACTACACTACTGGACAATGAAATATCATATTTGAAAAAACACTTTCGTATTTTCGCGCGTTTGTAACTCCTCTTCAACTTCAACTTCTTCAAGATCAAAATCGCCGGCATTGAAGCGTTTGAATCACTCGATCACAACAGTTTTGCCAACATTTTCTTCGCCTTCCACCTCACAAATCACTTCAGCAACAGACAGACCTTTCCAATAGTGACGGAGCAAAACACAAAGTTTACTTTTATTCATCTAAAGATGTAAAATGTTTATTTTTAACAGTAATTTATTTAACAAAATACTCACAAGAGAACAGGCTTTCAAATGAGCCAAAAACCATAACAATTTATTTTCAAAATAATTAGATAATTGAACCTTTATGCAAGCAAACCGCGAACTTTTTTAACAACCTAGTATTTTCAGGAAAATATCCCAAGTTTAGCTACTTAAATCGATGTTAATCAGCCGGCTATGTTTGTGCGAGTCTCTCGAACAGCTCTGTGAGTTTGCGCAGATTCAATTCAATTCAATTTGCGCAGATTTCAATCGTCTTCAATCACAGATTTGTTGTCGATGTTCATTTTCGATGCTTTTCAACTTTCAGATAATGAAACTCTATAAAAATGATGAAAAGCCTTTATGAGTTTTGATTTTCCTCCAGTTTCATAAACTGAAAACCGACAAATTAACAAAGTTGATTGATTGAAACTAGAAAAGTTTAGAGTTTCTTCGTCGTACGACCCGTAGAGCGGCCATACCCGGATTAATTTTCAGATACGGACTATTAACCAGTCGACTTTCAAGCTACTGGAACAAATGTGAAAAATCTCAAGGCCACTCTTAATAAAACAGCTTCAGATCGTCTCAAAAGTGCCAAACCATTTGCTGTGTGCGATGACAAGTCCTACTCCTAAATGGCAATTCGATTGATATTATTTCTCACGAGTCGACATCGTGCAATCTACTGTCAGGCTGAGCGACCAATGAGTGCCGCGTGAATATCGTTGTGATTGGGAAATAAAGATTCACTTGTGGTTTCGTTACGCTTTTTTGCATTCTCGCATTTCGTTGTCTTGTTTTTGAAGACCGGATCTCATCCTCGCGTTTCAAACAAGAAAAAAAAACGATTCGAAACAGCACTTGGATCAAATTTCCGAAACAGAGCCTTCTTTTCGGAAATTGTGATGACTTCAGTCAATAAGCTCTTGTAATTTAAGAAAACCCACTAGTTGATCGATGTGGGATTGCATTACAATCTCGAGAATCATCTTGTAGTCTTCAGAATGCTCCACACAATCACTTCGAACACAAAACGGACCTTGGAGCACTAGAAATCAAACTGTTTGCTCAAATTTGCAAAAGAATTTACCTCTGGTCACTTCCAAATTTGATCGGTGTATGTGGTGAAGTTCAGAGTGTTCAGCGTGCCTCCTTTCAACGAAATCACTCTCACTCAGACTCCTTTCACTTTTTGAATGAAATCTCAAATAAAAGCATTTTTCTTTTCTTCATTTTCTAGCTATTAATGTTTAAATTTTGTTTACAAACGATTTGCTAATTCCAAAATGGCAAGAAATTGTTGAGAACGTGAATTTCTGTTGGATCATCGTGAATCCACGGGTACTTCAAAGGCGAAAGAAATGATGAGAAATCCAAGTAATATTCAGTGCCTAAAAGGTATTACAAGAAGCATTTTTGATCTAAAGTTGTCAATCAAAAAAACCCTACAATATCTGATTCGAAAAACAGAGATTTAGTTGCTTTGAGTGTCCTGAATTCAATGATTTCAGTGTCCTGAATTCAATGATTTGAGTGTCCTGAATTCAATGATTTCAGTGTCCTGAATCAAATGATTTCAGTGTCCTGAATTCAATGATTTCAGTGTCCTGAATTCAATGATTTGAGTGTCCTGAATCAAATGATTTCAGTGTCCTGAATCCTGAAGGAATCCTGAAAACTGATTTGAATTCTCATTGAACAACTTGTTGGTGACTATGCCAGCTATGGTGATTAGCTTATTTCAGCACCAACTCATTTCCAGCAATTTTTCTGCTCATTACTTGAGCAGATCGACACTCTTCAACGGTTCACTTTGTCTTGAGTGACGAGTCTGAAGCCTATTCTGAGGCCTATTCTGAAGTGATCGATAATATTGTTGAAGGACATCACTTTCTGTGGGCAGAGTTTGGCTCGTGAAATTGTGAAGAGTGCAACATTTGCACCCATTCTCATTTCAAACTTGGAAATAGCATTCCAGGTAGGGAGTTGACTGATTAAATGAAAAAAAATGAGCTTTTATTGTCTTTTTTCAGGTTGCCTCACGACGTGGATCACGTGTTCAGGCGGTGGGGCGTCACGCGTACTTGAACTGTGGAAAGGGCACACAATATTGAGGAGAGCTGATAAATTGGGATGAGAACATTAAAAAATATTTGTCTTTTTATTGAAATAAAACTTAACTTTTAACATAGCATCAAGTTAAATAATGTTTCATTTGTCAGATGCTCATTGGGGTAACGAAGGAGCACCGGATAGCAAGCACCGGATAGTGAGCACCCATTGGATGGACAGAGATATGTTGCCGAGGTAAGGGAATGGAGTGGATGAACACTGACTCTTTCTGCCAAGATCATTTTCCAATCTTTATTTCTTTGTCTTTTCAGTTCCACTTTTTAAGTCTTTTCAGTTCAATCCCAACCATGTGATCTTCGACAAATCGGCAAATAAAATGCTTGGCGCTTTAAATTTCAAACCATATTGGCTAGCCGAGAAAATTCAGCTAGCCGCTAGCCGATAAGATTTTAAACCTTTTCGACTACGACTATATAAGTTGAGAGGTATAAAATGAGAGGTATAATACCATGTTTTGTCAAACGATGCTTTTCCCATCATTTCCAAGTTTGCAATCTTAATTCAAAAGTTTTACCTGGATAAGATCGTCTTGTTTCGCTCTATCTCACTTTTTCCTTTCCACTCACACATCCTTAACTTTATCTAACTTTAGCTAACACATTTAACATTATAAGATAAACGCAATTTGGTAAATTCGCATGTAGAGCTAGGCATGGGATATATTTTGCAAGCATTAGATAAGATCACTCTCACTTGTCTCGTTCTGTCTCCCACCGTAACTCGTTCCACCCATCGTCACCCAGATCTAACCCCCAAAGATCACACATTTGCCATACACTATACACAAGTACGCACGATGTTTTAAGCACTTTAAAATGCTTCTGTTCAATGTCGACTTTCGTTTCTCCTGGAAGAAAAAAACTTGCTAATGAATTGAAAAGCATTGAGGCAATCGGCTGCCCCATATAAAAGGAAAAGGAGAAACATGGCTCGTTTCGCTTGTCATCTCATCCATTTCCACAGCTAAGTGAGATGAAAACGATACGGCTATTTCTCATTATTTTCTGCACTTTTTTAGTGTTTAATGTTAATGGTGAGTGGCGGATAAAATGTGGCAAGGGCAAGGCAAGGGCAAGACAAGGGCAAAAAAACGTTTCTTCTCCTAAATTGTCGAAAGCACGTAGACTTTATCTGCAATTTGTCAGACGAAACGTGTTTTTTTGTTTGTTTTAAAGTTAAAATTTTAGACGAGATTACGGTAGTTCACAAAATGTCAACTTTTTTTTTGAGAACTACCTTTTATAAAGAAACTATTTTTAGCTCAAACAACTGTCACTGTCAATGTTTTCTCCTCATTCGGCTTCCTGCAACTTGTTCAGGATTGGTTTGTGAGTTTTTTTTTGCTTCAAAAAAGTTTTTACCGTAAATACTTTTTAATAGTACCCCCCCCCCGTCGTACAGTCGCGTAGTCGCAAAAGTTTTTTAGTATTTCATTTTTTTCAAAGCGCCTGTACTTTCAAAAAGTGTGTCTTTGGTATCAAAAAATAGCTGAAATTCAGGGCTATTTTTTGATACCAAAGATAATGACGGCGCGGAGTGTTGCGTAGTCTAGCTTTGAACGCGTTTTTCTCGACACTGATTTAAGCTACAATGCGCGCTTATGTATCAAAAAATAGCTGAAATTCAGGGCTATTTTTGATACCTAAGCGCGCATTGTAGCATAGACCAGTGTCGAGAAAAACTCGTTCAAAGCTAGACTACGCAACGCTCCGCACCATCATTATGGGGCTGGGGTACTATTAAAATATTTACGGTAGATGTTTCATACAACATTGTAGTTGATGGTATTTGTTTCAGATCAGCAATCCAAGTGTCATCATCATTGCATCGGGCTCGGAATCGGAGGGATTAGGAGAGGTGGCTTGTCGGTTGGTAAATTCATTTAGTGTCTAGTTGTAGCTTTGAAAAAATTTTACGCTTTTTCTTAACCTAATCAAAAACTTTGATTACTTTTTTGATTTTATAACATCTCCTATAAACCATTTTTCTTTTTAGAAGCTCAAATGCGACAATTAAAAACATGATCTGCACAAACAAGGAGATGAAGGAAGCGATGAATGAGGGTGAGGATTTTATCTATTAGATTTCCTCACCAAGCATCGGGTTGAACCGTAATTTGTTTGCAATTTGAGGGTTGGTTGAAATTGAAATACTTTTCAAATAATATTTACGTTAAAAAGTTGTAACCAAGTGATAAAAATCAAAGTTTAGCCACTCCACTCTACGCATGTCTAGGGAAAAAGGCAAAAGAAGTCGATGAGACGATCGCGAAGAAATGTGGTACCGTCGTTCCACATGGACCATGCAAGTAAAAAATTCTGTTGAACTAAAATCACATCTCATCAAATCTAAAGCTAAAACTTTTAACTTTCATTTCAGAAAAGTGGCCGAGTACGCCGAATGCCGAGCCAAAGTCAACGGGGCAGCGTGTGGGAAATGGGGAAAGAAGATATTCCACAACATTTGCAAAGCTATTGTAGGTTTTGATGGGGAAGTGCTGGAAAAATAGCAATTCTATCTGATTAGATAAGACACGAAAGTTAATCTTGTCAAAGAAGCCTCTAATCGAGGAACATACATAGAGGGCTACAACGAGACACTCCATGTTCATTTCACAGCAGAAATTTAGCCAGCACAACCGGAGGGTTCATCCAACTTTGATCCATGTCGATACGAAGTCATTCAAACACTCGGTGAGACCTCGCAAGAGAATAGTGGATCACATGAGAACCCTGGACCTCCTTCCCCGGCAGCCCCACCGCCTCCACAACCACCAGCTAGCATCAAAGTGTACACCTCGTTGGGCTTCTTGGAACTCGTTCAGTTCTGGCTGGTGAGTTTTGTTTGATTTGTTTGACATGAGATTATTCTTAGATCAGTAACCCAAGCATCATCACCATTGCATCGAGCTCACAATCTGCGGGATTAGGAGAGGTGGCTTGTCGGTTTGTGAAAGGAATTTTACAAGGATAAAGTCTCGTTTAGAAGCTCCATCGCAAAAATCAAAAGTACAATCTGCTTCAACAAGAAAATGAAGAAATCGATGAATGAAGGTGAGTAGGTTTGAAGTTATGTTTGAAGAAATGGAAGGGAGAAGTGGTACAACCGTAGGTGGAAGGCCTGGGGCTGTACAGCCCTGGACGACGAGAAAGGATCTTTTTTAACTTCTTTTTAAAATATCATATCATTTAACAACCACGACCATTTAGCCACTGAACTTTATGTTTGCATGAGCAAAAATAAGAAGAAAATCGATGAAACGATTTCGAAAAAATGTGGAGCTGTGATTCCGAATGGGCCATGCACGTGAGATTTTCTAATTTAAGCGCTAGGAAAAGATTTTTGTAAAAGTATTAAGTATTAAAAGAAAAGAAAGTATTAAAATTACAGTGAATAGAAATTTGATGTTGTTTAACGTATCAAATGAAACAATTTCGTTGTAAAAGTTTATTTTCAGCAAAGTGGCCGCCTACGCTGATTGTCAAGCCAAAGTGAATGGGGCGACATGTGGGAAATGGGGAAAGAGGATATTCAAAAATATCTTCAAATCTATTGTATGTTTTTGATTGTATTGTATGGCCTTTAGCCTATAATTACTCAATTCAGCCTGCACAACCAGAAGGATCTCCCAATTTTGACTCTTGCCGGTACCAAGTGATTGAGACTGTTGGATCGACCTCGCACGAGAATAGTGGATCACATGAGAACCCTGGACCGCCAGGCCCACCGCCTCCGCAACCACCAGCTAGCATCAAAGTGTACACTTCGTTGGGCTTCTTGGAACTCGTTCAATTCTGGCTGGTGAGTTTTGTGACGATTTTTTTGACATAAGATTATTTTTAGATCAGTAATCCAAGCATCATCACCATTGCATCGAGCTCACAATCTGCGGGATTAGGATCGGTGGCTTGTCGGTTTGTGAAGGGATTTTTATAAGAATGAAGTCTTATTTAGAAGCTCCATCGCAAAAATCAAAAGTACAATCTGCTTCAACAAGGAAATGAAGGAGTCGATGAATGAAGGTGAGTAAGTATTGATTGGGTTTGGGTGAATGTAATGGCTTCGAATTTTAAAGACACTTTTTGCAAGTATAATGCCTTCTTTAAATACACGCCTTGTTTCATCAAAGGGGTCCACTATTTTACAAAATGACTACAAAATGACCTCCGAAAGATTCCACAAAACTTTCATTTTGTGGGATTTATGGACTCCCAAACACAGCTAGTCAAAATGGCCGAGTCCGACTCACCGTTTGAACACTATCTTCCACATAAACCTTCTTTGGTGTCTATATAAAAAGATAGAGCACACTCAATTACACAATTTGCCAAATATTCAGCAAGATCCCTCCAACCGTTTTCTCTAGATGACAGTTTATAGATTTTGTGAAAAAATGGTCTTTGTTGAGCTGAGGCGCTGTTTGAGTTCTGTTTTAGATGTCATTTTGTAGAGAATTAGTTAACCTTTTTACTGATATCAAACGCGTCAAATCATTTAGCCAGTCTGCTAGAAGTTTTAGAAATCTCTTAATTTCGTCGCAATTTCATTCTTCCCAACCCAATATTATTCTTGAAGAAATGGAAGGAAGAAGGGGTACAGAGGTTCGTAACCCCAGGTGGAAGGCCTGTGGCTATACAGCCCTGGCCTTGTGACGACAGGATCTTTTTAAACTTCTTTTAGAAATATCATATCATTTAACAATCACAAAGTTTTCAGCCACTGAACTTTATGTTTGCATGAGCAAAAATAAGAAGAAAATCGATGAAAAGATTTCGAAAAAATGTGGAGCTGTTATTCCGAATGGACCATGCACGTGAGATTTTGTAATTTCAGCGCTAGGAAAAGATTTCTAAACGTATTAAGTATTAAAAGAAAAGAAAGTATTAAAATTACAGTGAATAGAAATTTGATGTTGTTTAACGTATCAAATGAAACAATTTCGTTGTAAAAGTTTATTTTCAGCAAAGTGGCCGCCTACGCTGATTGTCAAGCCAAAGTGACTGGGGCAACATGTGGGAAATGGGGAAAGAGGATATTCAAAAATATCTTCAAATCTATTGTTTGTTTTTGAATGAGCCCTTTAGCTGATATTAGGTTGTAAACTAAGTCTTGACCCTTTTTTAGATTGCTAATATCTCAGCGGAGAATCAGTATATTTGAATGAAGTTTTAAACGGATTATTCTCAAAATCTTGCAAGCTTAATGCCGAAATTACAACGCTATTCGGCGATTAGCGACCAAGTTATAGCAAAAAGACTGCGCGAAGGCAAATTTTTTTACCTCCGGTGCTAAATTCAAAAGTACGAGCACTCGAGGAAACAATACAAATTTTGTTCTATTACATTTAAAACTAAAATAATGTAGCTAGTTTCTGAGAAAGTTTCAAAACTCTTAGCAAAGTTTATTTTATTTTTCAAGAGGACTAAACTTTATCTGGCTGTCTCTTGAAACCGCTGAAAATTTGATATTGCTATTTAACCAAAACTACTATGTTATTCTGCCTAAGTTGTTACCAAATGAATTACACGATATTTCTAGAAACATTTAATTATAAAAAAATGATCTGAATTTCTAACTCAATATTTTTAAGTTACCCTATTTTGTGTGGAAAAAGGCTAAAAAGGGGTAGTAGCACCGTGTTTTTTGTTATAACTTGATCACTAATCGCCGAATAACGTTATAATTTTGGCATTAAGCTTATAGGTTTTTGAGAATAATCCATTGAAAATTTCATTCAACTATACTGATTCTACGTTGAGATATTAGCAATTTAAGAAAAGATCAAGACTTAGTCCATAAACCTAATAATTACTCAATTCAGCCAGCACAACCAGAAGGATCTCCCAATTTTGACGCTTGCCGGTACCAAGTGATTGAGACTGTTGGATCGACCTCGCACGAGAATAGTGGATCACATGAGAACCCTGGACCACCAGGCCCACCGCCTCCGCAACCACCAGCTAGCATCAAAGTGTACACTTCGTTGGGCTTCTTGGAACTCGTTCAATTTTGGCTGGTGAGTTTTGTGACAATTTGTTTGACATAAGATTATTTTTAGAGCAGTAATCCAAGCATCATCACCATTGCATCGAGCTCACAATCCGCGGGATTAGGATCGGTGGCTTGTCGGTTTGTGAAGGGATTTTTATAAGAATGAAGTCTTGTTTAGAAGCTCCATCGCAAAAATCAAAAGTACAATCTGCTTCAACAAGGAAATGAAGGAGTCGATGAATGAAGGTGAGTAAGTATTGATTGGGTTTGAAGAAATGGAAGGGAGGAGGGGTACGGCGGTAGGTGATCCCAGGTGGGAGACCTGGGGCTGTACAGTAGACATGAGCGCTGCAAACTATAAACTATATACAAACCTTTGTAGAAACACGTAGAATAGAGATTTTTAAAACCTTTTTACCAAAAAATCAGACCAACTTCAGACTTGCGAATGACACCAAAATCAAGAAAATCCATCATTTCTACTCCGAGAACGAGCTATTTATACCCATTTGTAGTCGCGTTCCATGGGACGAGACTAAAAAAAACGTTAAATCTCAGCACAGAGAATATGATTTGTCCTGATTTTGGTGTCATTCGAAAGCCTAAAGTTCGCTCGACGTTTTGGTAAAAAAATTTTGTAAAATCTCTATTTTACGTCTTTCTACAAGTGTTTGTAGCGTCCATGCCTACTGTACAGCCCTGTGACGACAGACTCTTTGTTAATGTCTTTTAAAAATATCATATCATTTAACAATCACAAAGTTTTCAGCCACTGAACTTTATGTTTGCATGAGCAAAAATAAGAAGAAAATCGATGAAAAGATTTCGAAAAAATGTGGAGCTGTTATTCCGAATGGACCATGCACGTGAGATTTTCTAATTTAAGCGCTAGGAAAAGATTTCTAAACGTATTAAGTATTAAAAGAAAAGAAAGTATTAAAATTACAGTGAATAGAATTTCGATGCTGTTGACTTATCAAATGAAACAATTTCGTTGTAAAAGTTTATTTTCAGCAAAGTGGCCGCCTACGCGGATTGTCAAGCCAAAGTGAATGGGGCAACATGTGGGAAATGGGGAAAGAGGATATTCAAAAATATCTTCAAATCTATTGTATGTTTTTGAATGAGCCCTTTAGCTTATACAATGCGTTTCAGATTCTTAAACGCACCCTCTAAAATAGCCAATTTTGCACTTTGAACACCGCTACGACTATTAATCTTTTTCTATTAGAAAGAGCATATCTTAAAACCTAAAAAACACGAAAAATTAGCATACTTTTAAAAGTAAAAATTTTCAAAATAGAAACTTTTTGGTAAATCAATCGTTTCAAATTCTTAAACGCACTATGAAAATGTTTTTATTTATCGACAAAAATTAGCAATCAAAGGTAAAAAAATCAAAACTAATAATCTGTACACGCACGAGAACGATTAATTACTTGAAAAAGTGGTCTGGCATTGAATTGGTGAGGTTTTGAAGAGCAGAGACGTGAAGATCGCTCCAGGCCGAAAAAAATGCTGCTTTAAGTGTAAAAACATCTTGAAACTGAAGATGATTCTTGTAGACAGCTCGGACAAGTATTCCCCATAAATTTTTTTATCGGATTGAGGTCAGGAGACTGAGCGGGTCAGTCCAAAGTTGCAATGTTGTTGTTTTTCAGCCAGTCTCGGGTATCTCCGGCTCGATGAACTGACGCGTTGTCGTGTTGAAACACATAGGAAATGCTTGGATGTAGGTGCAAAAACGGCAGCAAGCAATCGTCCAGGACGTCTATATAGTCAAAACGATTCATACGATTCGAAACCATCTTCAGAGCGACCGTTCCATCAGCACAAAGTGCGGCCCAAACCATCGCAGAACCACCGCCAAAGTTTCGAGTCCCAAACACCATCGGATCACGTCGAAGGTCCCTCCAATGGTAACCAACGCCATGGGGGCCATCCAAATTCCATTTCTTCTCATCGGAAAAGATCACCTGGAACTTGTGGAGTATCCGGGGGTCTTTCAATATCCGGGGTGGTAATATTTTAAGATCCGGTGGGGTAAAATTTTATATACGTTATACACGACCCCTTTTAAAGATATTCAGCTGCTTAAGTGATTTGGTGGCAAATTCCCTTCAAATGTAAAGATATTCAATTTATTCGAGGTGATACTCGATCAAAAAACGTAACTTCTACAAAAATTTTTTATGTCATTATTAGAAATGTTGATAATATCCTAGTTGGCGGGTCACTTTTTTTCTTCAAAACCATTTTTTGAGGTAGTTTTATTTGTTGATGTGGATCCGGCAGATGACCAACCCACATGTGGTTTTGAAGAAAAAAGTAGTCCCCCAACTAGGATACTATCAAAAGTTTTTTTTCAGAATGCGATATTCTGAGGTGAGCGCGCTTTCCGAGCGTGATGCGATTGATATTTTTGTTCAAGCAGGAATCCTTGCAGCACCGGCATGTGGATGTGGTCATAAAATGAAGATTCGCAGTAAGGAGTAGAATGTCTATCGTTGGGAGTGTGACAAGTGTATTCGTGAACGAGCCAAAAGAAATAGAGCAACAAAGGGCATGAGAGTAAACAATTTTTTTTTCTCTTTCACACCGCCCATGCCATGAACTGGTCAAATTTTTGTCGATTTGGAGCTCTGGACATCACTCGATCGATTTTCTCAAAGACGAATTGGGATGGGTCAATAACACAACGGTTGATTGGAATAAGTATATGCGCCAAGTATGCGCTTGGATTGTATCAAGAAAGCAGCAAGGACAAATTGGGGGTCCTGAACTCACGGTTGAAATTGATGAGACGCTAATTGCATCCCACCGGATCATAAAATTTTACCACCCCGGATATTGAATGAAAGCCCCCCGGATACTCCACAAGTACCGATCACCTAAAAAAAAGAAAAATTAATAGAACATAAGTTGCTTTCTAACCTTAGACCAATCCTGATTCATATGGATCCTGGAGAACTTCAATCGAGCTTTCTTGTACAAAAGCGTCACAGCCGGTTGCTTGTTCAACAAGTGTCGATCGATATGTGGATTTTCCGTGACGGCTCACCAAATTGTCGACTTCGAAGCGTCGATTTTCAGTTCCGTTTTTACTTCATTGATGGTTTTTCCATGGATGTTGTTCACAATATGGCGTCTAGCTCGCGGTGTAAGCTTTGGTTTTGGATCTGGCTTCTTCTTTGGTGCAGAAACGAACTTCGACTTTATATGATTTCGCACGGCAAAGTCGGATCGGCCCAAATTTTTTGCGGTTTTCCTTATTGAGTCGCCAATCCTAAAACGGGCATTAATCTGGCCTTTCTCATAATCCGTGAGCAGCTTTCCGTGTGCCATTTACCTGGAAATTAACAAAAATTATAAATTTCGTAATAAAATATGCACAACAAAACGAAAAATTTCAAATAACAACAGCAAAGGCGGGTGCGTTTAAGGATTTGAAACGGTTGATTTACCAAAAAGTTTCTATTTTGAAAATTTTTACTTTTAAAAGTATGCTAAATTTTCCTGTTTTTTAGGTTTTAAGACATGCTCTTTCTAATAGAAAAAAGATTAATATTTGTATCGGTGTTCAAAATGCAAAATTCGCTATTTTAGAGGGTGCGTTTAAGAATTTGAAACGCACTATAATTACTCAATTCAGCCAGCACAACCCAAAGGATCTCCCAATTTTGACGCTTGCCGGTACCAAGTGATTGAGACTGTTGGATCGACCTCGCACGAGAATAGTGGATCACATGAGAACCCTGGACCACCAGGCCCACCGCCTCCGCAACCACCAGCTAGCATCAAAGTGTACACTTCGTTGGGCTTCTTGGAACTCGTTCAATTTTGGCTGGTGAGTTTTGTGACAATTTGTTTGACATAAGATTATTTTTAGAGCAGTAATCCAAGCATCATCACCATTGCATCGAGCTCACAATCCGCGGGATTAGGATCGGTGGCTTGTCGGTTTGTGAAGGGATTTTTATAAGAATGAAGTCTTGTTTAGAAGCTCCATCGCAAAAATCAAAAGTACAATCTGCTTCAACAAGGAAATGAAGGAGTCGATGAATGAAGGTGAGTAAGTATTGATTGGGTTTGGGTGAATGTAATGGCGTCGAATTTTAAAGACACTTTTTGCAAGTATAATGCCTTCTTTAAATACACGCCTTGTTTCATCAAAGGGTCCACTATTTTACAAAATGACTACAAAATGACCTCCGAAAGATTCCACAAAACTTTCATTTTGTGGGATTTATGGACTCCCAAACACAGCTAGTCAAAATGGCCGAGTCCGACTCATCGTTTGAACGCTATCTTCCACATAAACCTTCTTTGGTGTCTATATAAAAAGATAGAGCACACTCAATTACACAATTTGCCAAATATTCAGCAAGATCCCTCCAACCGTTTTCTCTAGATGACAGTTTATAGATTTTGTGAAAAAATGGTCTCTGTTGAGCTGAGGCGCTGTTTGAGCTCTCTTTTAAATGTCATTTTGTAGAGAATTGGTTAACCTTTCTATTGATATCTAGGAGTTTTAAAATATTCTTTGATTTTCGTCGCGATTTCATTCTCCCCAACCCAATATTATGTTTGAAGAAATGGAAGGAAGAAAGCGTAGAGTGGTGGGTGATCCCAGGTGTAAGGTCTGGGACTGTACAACCCTGGCCCTGTGACTACAGACTCTTTGTTAATTTCTTTTAAAAATATCATATCATTTAACAACCACAAAGTATTCAGCCACTGAACTTTATGTTTGCATGAGCAAAAATAAGAAGAAAATCGATGAAAAGATTTCGAAAAAATGTGGAGCTGTTATTCCGAATGGACCATGCACGTGAGATTTTGTAATTTCAGCGCTAGGAAAAGATTTCCAAGTATTAAAATTTAGAATACGGTGAATTTGATGTTGTTGACTTATCAAATGAAACAATTTCGTTGTAAAAGTTTATTTTCAGCAAAGTGGCCGCCTACGCTGATTGTCAAGCCAAAGTGACTGGGGCAACATGTGGGAAATGGGGAAAGAGGATATTCAAAAATATCTTCAAATCTATTGTATGTTTTTGAATGAGCCCTTTAGCTTATAATTACTCAATTCTCAGCCAGCACAACCAGAGAGTTCTCCCAATTTTGACGCTTGTCGATATGAAGTTATTAAAACTGTTGGCAGCTCACACGAGTCACACAGTGGTTCTCATGAGGGACCACCCGGACCCCCATCCGGTCCTCCACCAACTGTGAATGTTTACTCGTCGTTTGGCTTCATCGCACTTGTTCAATCTTGGATTGTAAGTGATTCACAAATTATATTCCTCTCATTGATTGATTATTTGTTTCTATCGGCCTATTTTTAGATCAGCAATCCAAGTGTCATCGTGATAGCATCAGGCTCGGGATCGAAGGGATTAGGAGAAGTGGCTTGCCGGTTAGTTAGCCGATGTTTTAGTTTATGTCAATTTTTCCTTTCAGAAGCTCAAACACGACAATCAAAAAGCTGATCTGCAAGAATAAGAAGATTAAGAAAGAGATGAATGAGGGTGAGGATTTTATCTATTATATTTCCTCACCAAGCATCTGGTTGAACCGTAGTTTGTTTGCAACTTTTGGATTTTGTCAGTAACAAAGAGAAACTCTAAAAATTATTAATCATAACTTTTAGCAACTGAACTCTTCGCTTGTTACAGCAAGTATTCAAAAGGAATCGATGCAACTGTGGTAAAGACGTGTGGAGCCGTTGTTCCGAATGGGCCTTGCAAGTGGGTATTCGTTCACTAGATCACTACTTTACCATTACATTAAAAATTACCAACAAAAAAATTTCAGAAAGGTTGGAACCTATGCTGAGTGTCAGGCTCAAGTCTATGGAAATGCCTGTGACATGTGGGGAAAAAGTATCTTCCACGGAATCTACAAGTCTATTGTAAGCTGAAGGATAAAGAGCCACTAATTTGTTAAAAATTTAGCCAGCACAACCAGAAGGGTCTCCGAATTTTGACGCTTGTCGATATGAAGTTATTAAAACTGTTGGCAGCTCACACGAATCACACAGTGGTTCTCATGAGGGACCACCCGGACCCCCATCCGGTCCTCCACCAACTGTGAATGTTTACTCGTCGTTTGGCTTCATTGCACTTGTTCAATCTTGGATTGTAAGTGATTCACAAATTAGATTCTTCTCATTAATTGATTATTTATTTCTATCCGTCTATTTTTAGATCAGCAATCCAAGTGTCATCATGATAGCATCAGGCTCGGAATCGAAGGGATTAGGAGAGGTGGCTTGCCGGTTAGTTAGCCGATGTTTTAGTTTATGTCAATTTTTCCTTTCAGAAGCTCAAACACCACGATTAAGAAAATGATTTGCAAGAACAAGAAGATGAAGAAAGAAATGAATGAAGGTGAGTGAGTGAACGTTGACACCGTTGGGTGGTCACGGGTTGGGATTTTTTGACCACAGAAAACAGAAAAATTCCAGCCACTGCTCTCTTCACTTGCTACAGCGCATACTCAAATGGAATCGATGCAGCGGTTCTCAATTCATGTGGAGCTATGGTTCCCAATGGACCTTGCACGTGAGTGTTGACTCAAAAAAACAATATTGTTAAAAAGTAGGCTGGCTTGGAGACACTCATATAGTTAAAAACCTTTTTAAAGTAAAAAAATAGCCCTTCTGGGATCTATTCACACTCTAACAAGGGAAATACCAACCGTGTGTGATGGTAAAAATGACATGAGGAATATACTATTCGACGCAGAATTTTACGATAAATTCGAAGCTGCTTTTCCGTTTCTACTATGAAGCACTCTGTCAAATGTTGTAAGCGTGTAAATTTTTGTTAGGAAATTCAAAAATCAAGTCGCGAGTTCATAAGCAGACAGGCACTGAAAAGAAAAAAAATAAAACATCGAGATTACAACCCCGTTTCCTGTCGAAACCACCAGTGCGGCGGTGGCCGAGTGGAAGTGAGCTTGAATACAAGGCAGGGGCTCTTAGATTTGAGTCTGTAGTTGAACTTTTTCTTTTACTTCTATTAGATTTGAATAGTTTAGGTGTTCTATCGTGAAATGGGAACTTGTTTGACATAACTTTTGACAGAGTGCAAAAACGGAAAGCAGATTCGGAATCAGCGTAAAATTTTGCGTCGAATAGTATATAGCTCATATCATTTGGTCACCACACCCGGTTGACATTCCCTTGTAAGTGTACTGCACACTAAAACCTTTTGCTTTCTTTTTAGATCCGTAGCCACTTATGCTGAGTGTCAAGCTGAAGTGTATGGATCATCGTGTGCCATGTGGGGAAAGAACGTATTCCATGGAATCTTCAAGGCTATTGTAAGTTGAAAATTGAAAAACCACTGACTTGTTAATTTAGCCAGCACAACCAGAGAGTTCTCCTAATTTCGATCCATGTCGATATGAAGTGATTAAAAGAGTTGGTAGCTCTCACGAGTCACACAGCAGTGGTTCTCATGAGGGACCCCCACCACCGCCACCCGGTCCTCCACCAACTGTCAATGTTTTCACGTCGTTCGGTTTCATTGAGCTTGTTCAGGCTTGGTTTGTAAGTTTTTTTGAAGAAATTTTGTTTATTTAAAACTGATAAAAGGAAAATGTTTAGTCAAAACTGTATAGACTGTGTTCGATTTCAGATCAGCAACCCGAGCATCATCGTCATTGCCTCAGGCTCGGAATCTCAAGGATTAGGAGAGGTGGCTTGTCGGTTGGTTATTGAGAAAATTTCTATTTGAAAATGTACGCCTAAACAGCTAGTACTATTCTTTCTAGAAGCACAAACACGACAATCCGAAACTTGATCTGTTACAACAAGAAGTTGAAGAAAGCGATGAATAAGGGTCAGTCCAAGTTCAAAGTCAATTTACCAATTAAAGATTTATAAAAAACTATTTATAGTTAGAAATGAAAGTTGAGAGAAATTTTAGCTACTCCACTTTATGCCTGTATCGCAGCAAATCCAAAAGTGGTCACGGTGACCGATCAGCATTGTGGTTTTGTCGCTCCACATGGCCCATGCACGTAAGTTTGACAAGAGATTGACTAGAAAATCAGTTCTTTTTTAGTAGTAACTCATGTTGAAACTGATTTTGAGCAAGGTTTTTAAAAGTCCTTTCCTAATGGTAGTGGAAGTAGGCGTGGCGTAGTGACAGCGCTGTTGCCTCAAAAGAAAAATCAAGGGTACGCGTCTAATCCCTATCCCCAAACCCTGTCATTGTTCTCTGCAATTTGACTATGAGAGGATTCATCTTAAACAACAAGACTTCAAAGTCATCTTCAAATTACTCCAAACTCACTCTTTCATTTCAGAACAGTAGCCGAGTATGCCAATTGCCAGGCGATGGTGCACGGAGCCACGTGTAATATGTGGGGAAAGCACATCTACCATGACATCTACAAATCTATTGTAAGTTTTCTAGAAACATTTTCTAAGACATATTTTCGATTTAGTTAAGCTATACAAGGATTACTTTAATAATGACTACCCGTTTAAAAATAAGCAGTAGATTCTAGCAAATCTAGCAAAATTCTACCAAAATTCTACCAAGTTTTATCGGGAAATGGTTAACTCTAGGCCGAGCTACGAACTAGAGAAAAAGTGACCGTAATTCTTGAGCATCCTGTATAATAAACCATATACTTTCAGCCTAAACAACCACCCACATCTCCAAAGCATGATCCATGTCGTTGGGAAGTGATTCAACGAGTCGGCGATGATTCATATGAGAAACATTCATCACATGAGGGATCACATGGGGGATCACATGGCGGATCACATGAAGGATCAAATGAGCAAGACTCAAAACCTAAGCCGAAAAGATCTCAACACTGGCCATTTTTCTAATCTTCGTATTTTACCAACGAAAGATAGGGAGTTTATTGTAGTGTAAGCATTTCACCAATATGAGTTAGTTTGATGAAAATGACGTCTTTGTCGGTAAAATTACGTTTTTTCACTAATCAATAGTCAACTTTTTTTTAACTAACTCATATCGGTAAAATGACATGCGAGCGAACGATATGACATTCAAAAACTCTGTTCACCTCATCTATTAGTTTTGCCCATAAGTCTTTAGACACTTTTTTTTTCTACTAGCGTTTATAAATGACAAATTCACCAATTGACCTACAATTTGCTTCATTAGAAAGGCCTACTATTTTTCTACAAATTAACGTTCGAATCTTGTGAAAAAGTTTTTGTTTATGATTTTCTATTTAGAGCCAATTGTGGGTTAATTGGTGAATCCGTCATTTAATAAACGATAGTAGAAAAAAAGTGTCTAAAGACCTATAAGCCAAATCTAATAATTTATACGCAACAACTTTTACAACTAGCTGAGTTTGCATTCAATTTTTAAGTGATATCTTTATTTATTCTAAACAATATGAAGGCAATCTGATCTTATTTATTTGCTTGTGTTTATGTTTTTCTTTCAACCAGTGCAGTGGCTTCTTGAATGATGTTTCACTCGGTACAAATGTGATTACACTAACTGCAATTGTGTATAAGTTATTATTTATTGTAGTTAATAAATTTGTTTATTCTGTAAAAAAAAAATGCTAAATTGAATTGTATGTCTGTCAAGCCGGCAAGTACAATGTATGTCAATTGTGAGCTTCAATGACTTACCGTAAATACTGTAATAGTACCCCATCTGCCCCTCGTACAGTCGCGTAGTCGCAAAAGTTTTTTAGTATTTCAGTATTTCATTTT